>OY282589.1:1200000-1800000 GCA_958298965.1 Chrysolina haemoptera | reverse complement strand
GTTATCACTTTTATGCTGATGACACTCAAGTTTATTTAGTCTTCGAACACTCAAATATTGCTATGGCAAATAAATTCATGAACAATGACTTAGACTAACTATTTACAATTTCAACCATTTCAACCATTTACTTGAAGTTAACCCCAATAAATCATGTGCATTGCTTTTCTGCCCAGACAATGTTAGAAATGATATTCAATTTATTTTAGACATAAAAATTGGGAACTCTACAATTCCCTTTAAACTCTACTATACAAGAACTTAGGTTTGATAGTAGACACAGAGTAACATTTCACTGGACATGTCACGCAGAAGCTCAGGAACGCGTATATATGGTTCACAAAAACTGATATACCTCTACTCGCAAAGATTTTACTTGAACAGTGATACAAAAAAAATTCATTAGTACTGTCACATTTTAACCACTGTGATGTAGTGTACAGTCCATGTCTGAAGTTGAACGATTCCACTAAGTACACAATTATTGTATTAGATTGATCTATGGCATAAAAAAAAAGGAAAAACATTTCACTCAAATTCAAAGAACTAGGCTGGCTAAATAATTACAAAGTCTTGAAATTCAAAACTCCTGCGTACTTTCATTGTAAACTCTCCTATTCGCGATCACCATGGAGTGGGCGACATCTACATTTTAAAATTCTAACATAAAACTCCGGGAAAACAAACATTCTGCCATAAGATCTCATGTTAATAAATTGTTGATTATTTCTTTGTTGAACTATATTTGGTTCGATTTTTTTGATATAATGCGGAAAGCATATATTTGATGTGACGAGTGAATTAAAAAAAACTTGTTCAGTGCCGCAGTGCAAGAATTATTCATCTTCAAATGTGTCCATGCACACCTCTTTCAGAAACTATCTAAAACATGTGAAATTAATTTAAAAATCGGGCAGCCAATTAGTTATACGTATGAGAAAGGTATAATGTTTGTTCATAAATGGTATAAATATATCCAACTATTTTCTAGATACAAAAAAAGGGACATTGATGAAAGGTCAAAGAGGTCATTCCATCTAAAAAAATTACAGAAATTAGTTAATCAACTTTTTCCACTTAAATACTGAAATGTGTCGTCTAAATGAATTTTTACAACAGGCATTTCTAAGAGGAACTCAAAAGTTGGAAGATAGAAGTGAAAGTTCAATAATTCCACAAATTTCAACACATAGATAAATGACATTTGCTTTGTTTTCCCGGAGTTTAGGAGCGCCACCTGGTGCCAATGGTGATCGCGAATAGAACCGACATTCATAATTTAAATATTCGTCGTCTTACAAAACACTCACAGTCCCTAAGAATAAAAAAGAAATAAATAAACAATCTTTCAGCTACAAAGCGGCTACCGTAATTAACAATTTGAATAGTCTAGATTGTTCTCTTTTGACTTTATCCATGAAAATCTTATTGAAAAACCAAACAAAATGACTCATTCTCTCATTTCATTTCATTGGCCCCAAATATAACCAATGAGTATAAGTAATATCATTGTTTAAATATAAGGAGGATAGTTGGTCAACCTTATGGGATTAATATTGGATTCAAATGGAGGCGACATGTAGATGGCGTCAGTGGTGTTCGCATCCAAGTCATGTCGTAACTTGAATGGCAGAATACGTAATTTGGCAGTCACGTTGAATTTCCGTAAAGTAGATGGCGGATCATGTGATGAATTGTAAATAGAGTAGGTAGGTGGCACCAATGACTGCAATAAAATTAGAAATATGGTTCAATTCAAGAAATTATTTCTTCTGATGTTTCATGGACCGTATCCGCTATAATTAGGGTCACACCGTAAAGTAGATAGGTATATTTGGGGTGTGGTGATTCAGTTGTTAGTTTGAAATGTGGATTCAGTGGATGTGTTAGTATTTATTCTGCTGTGTCATATTGTGTTTTGGATTTTGTAAAGTGATTTAAATATAACTGATAATTAAAAGCAATTTGGACAGCGGTAAATGGTGGCAGGAATATATAAATGTCACTTTTGACTTTTTAGTTTAGTTATTAGGTGGAACTTATTTTAAATCATTTTAAAGCTAGTTGGTTACAACTGAACATTATTGCAAAGTAATCGCCTTTAATTAATTTCAGATTGATATTTCTAAACATCTTCAATCATCTTCAATCACCCCTTCCTAACCTTAAAAAAAGGTATGGTGCCAGAATATCAAATCAAGCTAACAGGTTCGCCTGAACCACATTTTAACATAATCTAAGCAAATAACACTACACGTATCATATATGTGAACTGATAATCTTGATTTTTGACTTCGTATTCGATAACACCTTTTTCTACAACTGCTATGAAAAGTAGTGTATTTCTCATAGCTTCCTTACTTTCAAAACCATGTTTTGCTCATACTGTGAGATATATTATTTCTCACGGCACTTTGCCCACACCACATACATTTATATGGAGAATCAACAAATATCGACAAAAACTAGTTGGCTGCTATCCAGCTTTAAATAGTTGTCACAGCTGTCAAGAACTGTCAGATTACCCATGGAAGTTTTTTAAATTCTTAAGGTTAGTTTTTATTCGTGTTTTGAAAAATAAGTAAACTATTTTCAGAATTTCTTTCGCTTTTTTCCTGGAATTAACTTTTTATAGTTGGTTTAAACATTCTATTTCAAATTCTGTTAGATACGTATATGTACTATTGAATAAATGAAAAGTACCAAGAGTCAATTTTAAATAAAGTATTCCACTGTTAAGAGGTAGGATATAGTATTGCTAGTTTAGTTTTGCTAACAATAAAAATAAATATTGAGTTACAATACTTGGATTCTTTAAATTTGTGCAGTTGTAGAAAAAGTATAGTGTCCAACATGTGGGGAAACTTACTCTTCTCACTCGTGTGTTTGCGGCACTCGCCCTTCAGGCTCGTGCCACAACCTCCACACTCGTGAGAAAAGTTGAACTTTCCCCACTTGTTGCACAATATACTATTCATGCCATTTTAAACAGCGTTCTCAGATTATATATTTCGGTGTATTTCAGAAAAAATACTTCATATTATTATTCATGAGTCATTTTTACATAAAACGTATGAAATAGAAAATATTAAATTTGTTACTTAATTATTTTTTTTAGGCATCGACTACAGTGCTCTTACGTGATTATAATAATTTTTTTTATAATATCAATATTAAAAAATCTGTCATGAGTGACTCTTCTTTGGATCCGTGCCTGAGTGATGATACATTTGCAGTAAACTCATCCAGAAGCATATTTACAAAAGCTACTTTGCTTGCGTTATTGCTCGCGGCTACCAGTTTAGTTATGCTTAATTCCAAAGGCATTGACTAACTATCCCCATTATTTAAACAATGGTAATATCTGATTAAACTAATCTTCTAATTCTAAATCTAAAATACAAAACCAGCAAAATGATTTGCTCCAATCCAGACTTGAATCTTTCCGTTTCTATCTCTCTTTCTCTCTCGCTCTTTCTTGTTTTGCTATTGTTTCTTGTTTCTTTCTTTTTATTTTATTCCTTAGGCTCGTCATCTTGAATTTAATTTAATTTAGGTATATTTTGGGCGCTGGTGGAAGAACATTAGTGAAAGTCTGCCTTTCATATTCTGAACCAGAATTGCCATTTGTTCAACATGAAAAAGAAAATGTATTTATTTCTATGTTTATACAACAATAAAAGTATAATAATAATAATAATAATAATTGTAATTATTATTATTATTATTTCATAAAAGAATACATTTCAAATTGCATTCAAATTTTCTTTTCTTTTGACAAATTATCTAGTAGATTTTTTCACTCCCATGATAATGAAATTTTCATGAAATTAAAGATGTATTTTATCGATTACGAAGTGGTCGAGGTGTCATGAGCTTTTGTTCTCACAGGGGCTCGAAACTCTCATTAGAGGATAAATCGCTTATTTGTAAGCAACTAATTAGACCCGCAATGACATACGCTTGTCCGGTGTTCTGCAGCCTGAAGCCAACTCCACTGGCGAGATTGGATAGGATGCAGAACAAAGTACTCCGTTTTATCACCGTTAGCAGACGATACCTTCGATTGGATGCTCTTAGGGAGCTTGCAGGCGTCTACTCGATCCCGACAGTTATAAACAACTTGTCCTACAAGTTCTATAAGTACATGCTCGATAAAAGTCTCCTCACCAGGGAAATCACCAAGCTCAGAGTGTATGATAATGAGCCCCGCAAACACGGCGGGCTCATTTATTAAGCGCTGGATATCTTTAAAGAACGAAGGGAAGAACCGGTTCCATAGGGAACCAAATCGAAAGTATAACTGAAACGTAGAGTACCTCGACCCGGTTTTTTGCTGCAGCCTTTTCCGGGATTCAACTTTGAAACAACCAGCCTCATAATCTGCAAAGAGCATTATCTACATTGAACAAAATTCAACAACACGCATGAGCTTTGCAGGAGGCGTGTATCATGTCGAGCTACAACCGTGATATAATGAAATGTCCGGCCAGCGTTACCACCAGCGCGGGCGGACTACAGCGCCCTCTCGCGGGGGTGTCTATGTTCACTTGGCAAGGCGCTCTTTTGCTACACTGACCGGAGCAAAAGAGATGCTACTATTGCGCCCATCTTCCCGTCCTTCCCCTAACCCCCTGGGTTATGTAGAACGTGAAGATGCATGGTTATATGACATGTCATTATTCATGAAATGTAAAATGTGATAGTCTACAATAAAAACCTTTTTAGTTAGTTAGTTAGTTCTCACCCAGGCGGCCCGGGTTCGATCCCCACGGCCATCACGGAGCTAAAGTGGTTCGGAATCCACTTTTTAAGCTGTAGGTCCCGGGTCTCCCTTGCTCGGACAAGCTCTGTTTTGGGGGGTTTTCTACGAAAACCTGGAGATTCGTAATAACAAATTTTAACAAAATAACATATTTTAACAATTTTTTTAAACAAATAAAAATGTGATATCTTATGTATTCAACTCCGACAAATGCATCTAGTGGTTTTTCACTTATTCATTTGTTTATCAAACTCGACGCTCTAATTTGCCGCTCATTCATATTTGGTCTAATCAAACTATGCAGCCAGACGACGCTTCAGTAAAAATCTGTTTACTATCTTACAAGTGTTTTTATTTGAACACTTCAGATCATTTTAGTACTAATGAACAACCGTTAAGTAACAATAATTAGTAAAAAATCTCTTTAATCACTTGAAAACTGGTTTGGTTACCATATATGCGGTGTTATTGCTCAACATACACATACGAGCTATTAGTTCTTCAAAATAAGAAACCTTTTAAGTCGTCTAATAGAAAAAGATAATATTTTCTTTTTGACTCGAAATGCATTAGTGGGCATTAAGTAGTAATACACACAGTTTCGAAAACAAACGGTACTGACTTTAACAGTAGTTGGGTACGTCTTCTTGTTTAGTTGTGTATATACAACATACAATATATCAGTTACCATACCTTTTTTTTTTCGTCAGCCCGATGTTATATAACAGTAGTAATTTGGTGGCTTGGGGGTGGGGGGCTGTGGCTGCGCCAATGCAAAATCCAAGAGAGCATAAAAATAACCTAACATTCTAGAACGTATTGTAGTTATTTGTATTTGGCGTAAATCATGTAAAATATACAGTATCGGAAAGTTTTCACCTTGGGTCGGGTGGTTTCATGAGAGCGTAAAGAATAGCTTGCTATATGTTGAGACAGCATTACAATTTCTTCTCTACTCGCTCGAGGAAGGGATATCGACGTGAGCTGTGTGCGGTGTGTCGCATTGCCACGTGGTCCGTTAATGCGTCGAGTGGGGCAACAGGAGAGGGAGGAAGTAGTGCGTCTCTCTTGTTCAAGTGGTATTATCCTATCATTGCGTTCCTTGTTGCTCGCGTAGATTTCTGTCTATACCCCAGATGAAAAGTTTCCGTTACTGAATACATTTATTCGTCTGGGATATTGTCATTTCAAATATAGCATACCTCTGTCTTATTCAGAATGGCATAGCCCAAGTGTGATTGAAATACTCGTAAAATTTTATAAAACCCAATATAATCCAGTACGATTGGGTTTTGAGACAAGAATCGATTGTAGCACCACCAAATTTGGTATGCTAGTAGTTGGAACCATGATAAACACGAATAAAATTGTTTACCAAAATTCCAGGGCCGGATTAATTTTTTTTTCATTTAAAAATAAATTAATAGATTTTTGCTGTAATATTAGAAAGTATATGATTTAACTCAACAGGGTGAAAAATAATTAAATTTTCTACAAAAATTATTCCTAGTAATTTTTTATGAAATGCGCTCGTTTTCTCAGAAAACTTAATTGAATGCCGACATCAAATTTCAGGTTCACTCTTAACCGCCGCTGAAAGTTCTGGCGGAGCAGAATATTTGATTGGTCATAACTCTGCTAAAAATGATCGGAGAAGGAAGAGAAAAAGTTCGTATCGTTTCAGAAGACTCTTACCTTCTCATGCAAATATAATATGCGAGTATTTGAGTACCTAAAATGTGTTTTGTAGCACTTCACGGAAATGTTTCCGGATGATCCGAAAATCATGAATAATTTAGTAAATATGGAATTATTATACTGAAGCAGCAACCCATACTCTCTTTGGACTATATGCAACAATTTTAAAGTAGTGTGACAGGTCCCACTTATATACGTGCCAAAAAAATATTTGTTTTACTCCTGCCTCATTTTCAACTTGCCCATAAAATCGGCATTCTCTTCACTAAATGTTGAAAATAATCGCTGATTCATATCCTACATATATATATTTAATAACACTTGTGAAGTGCAAACCTCAAGCTTGAAATCAAATACTTCATTTTTTATGTATATAGGATGTGTATGAGCTATTATTTTCAACATTTACTGAAGAAGCTATGGGTAAGTTGAAAACTGTGGCAGGAGTAAAACCCCGTTTTTTCTTTGGCATGTATAAGTGAGACTTGTCTCACAAGTCTTAAATCGTTGCATATGGTCCAAAGAGGGTAATGATTCCTGCTTCAGTATAATTATTTCATATCAACTAAAATATCCATGACTTTCGGATCCTTCGTAAATATCGTAGAAGGGTTATGTGAAGTGGGACAAAACACATTTTAGGTACTCAGATACTCACATGCTATATTTGCATGTGGAAGTAGAAGTCTTCCAAAACGATATACACTTTTTCTTTTCCTTCTACTATAATTTTTAGCAAAGTTATGACAAATCTAATTTCCGGCCCTGCCTGAACTTGCAGTGGCGGTTAACGCTATCCTGAAATGTGATGTCTGAGTTAAACTACGTTTTTTGAGGAAACGAGCGTATTTCAACCCATTGAAATCGTTATTTGATAAATCTTATATTTTCTGAAATAACAACAAAAAAATTATATTTTTTTTTAAATTAAAAATTGTTTAGGTTCCACTCCTAGTTTTTTGGTAAACAGTTTTTTTTTCTAATAATAGATGATGGCGAGATGTCATGTGCCGAGTTTCAGAGTGCTAACAGTTCATTCTTCATTTTTGGCTCGAGTTTGTCTGTCGTTACTGGATTTTTGTATACATATATCCGGATTCTGTCTGGGATATTGTCATTTTAAATATAGCATACCTCTTGCTTATTCAGAATGGCATAGTCCAAGTCTAATTGAAATACTCGTAAAATTTTATAAAACCCAATACTTAACCAGCCCAAAAAGTGTTACCAATCTTAACTAACCTAGCAACGCTGCATCATCATAAATATTGTTTATCAAAAAAATTTAAATCCTGTTTTTCTCGACAAAAACATGAGCCAATTTACAAGATGGGTATTTATCATCTTTCACGTTATTGAGCACTGCAAGTAATTAAAGACTTGGAATTATGTATGCCAGATCTAAAAATAGTGTCATAGTGAGAAACACGATGCATTTTATAAGAATTATTGGCATCATTGGCGCAAGTATAAAGATTGTAGCTGAAAAATTTCAAATATTACACTGTAAATTAGGAAGAAAATTATCATAAAAAATTATGTTTTATGACTGATGGCATTAACATTTATAAAAGTGTCGCTCCTATTTTTACACGCTTTATATTAGCTTCACTTGTATGTTTATTTGCATGTTTGTTTGTATGTTTGTAACTGACTCCTTAGGGCGTGACTTTCACCCATTTCCAGACGTCCGAATGATTTGAAATTTGGCAGGTGTTCATAGTTCCGGTGACAATGCAATATGACATTTTTTTGTTATAAAAAACAAAATGGCGGCTCCATGATGGCGGACGATATTTGTGATAATGGTCCGATTCCATTCAAAATTGGTATATAAGGGTTTTCTGAGTCAGAGATTATGATTTTTTTAATCAAAATTCATGAATTCAAAATGGCGGCTCCAAGATGGCGGACGAAATTTGTGATTATGGTCAGATCCGATTCAAAATTGGTATGTGAGGTTTTTTTAGGTAGTATATTTCGAATTTTCTGTCAAAATTCATAAATAAAAGATGGCGGCTCCAAGATGTCATTATGGTCTGATTCGATTCAAAATTAGTGTATGAGAGTTTTCGGGGTAAGAGATTATGAATTTTTCTTAAAAATTTATGAATTCAAGATGGCGGCCCAAGATGATGGACGAGTATTGTGATTATGGTCAGATTCAAAATTGTCGGGGTCGGAGATTTCGATTTTTTAGTAAAAAAAAATTATAGTTTAAAAAACTAAAGAACACGCTTTACTTCCCATGGACTAAAAAGTAAAAAATAATTGACAATTTAATTTCTCAAATGTAAAAAAAGCGTGGGTGCTTTCGATCTATATACTCATATTTTTTAGTTTAATTTACCACGAGCATAACGAATTTTTATTCTAACCGATTAACAGACTGCTTTCTCCACGATCAAAAATTTAATTGAGTGAAATGAAAAACAAAAAAATTAATAACTAACCTTGGGTAAACGTAAACTATTTCTTTACTTCAGAAAAAGATGCACACTTAACAAAGTTTTCATCAAAAATTTAAATGAAAAAAAGGAGAAAAAGAAATCTTTATTTGCTCCTAGGTTTGAACTCGTGACCATTGCTCCAAGCCATCCGCTCCTTCCCCACACGCTGTCATCTCGTGTTATAAATTTGTGACCAGTAGTCACACACACGTCATTTTTTGAACTTTTTTATTTTCCATATTTTGAACTTTTTTATTGTCCATATTTTGAAATTCAAAATTTTGTCTTTGAACGTATTTTGACGTGCTGATTCCGAATCTTTGAACGCAAATGTCGAAAACTCATCAGAAATATTTTTGGCGGCAAAAAAATATCTAAAAACTGATTTAGAGCTGACCAACTCGAGATCGGTTAGAGATAGACACATTCTGCGAACGCCAGTCGATTCAAAATGGCCGAATTAGTATTTATTGTGAATTTCGAGTCAATCGAAAGAAATTAAAAATTACTCGAAAAAGTTGCAAGGGGTTCACCCCTAAAAATCATGAAAAATACCAAGTCGTCACATCGACTTGAAATTCGCACTGTATGCGTAAAATTTTATGCTCATTCCAAAAATGTATGATTTTTATATGTTCAGATATACGATTTAACCAGAAAAGGGTGTGTAAGGTAAAAAATCCAATTTTCTAAGATTTTTTATTTTTAATTTTTCGAATAAAAATGTTTTTCCTCGAACGTATTTTGACGTGCTGATTCCGAAATTTTTGACAAGAATGTCGAAAGCTCATCAGAAATATTTTTGGCGGCAAGAAAACCATCTAAAAACTGATTCAGAGCTGACCAACTCGAGAACGATTAGAGATAGACAAATTCTGCGAACGCTAATGGATTCAAAATGGCAGAATTAGTATACACTGAATATTTGAACGGAAAAAATCAACGGACAAAAAAGTCGAATATATCATCACACGTAATTTTTGGAACTTTTTTTTTCCATTTTTCGAAATTTAAAATTTTCTCTTCGTACGTATTTTGACGTGCTGATTCCGAATCTTTGAACGAAAATGTCGAAAACTCATCAGAAATATTTTTGGCGGCAAAAAAACATCTAAAAACTGATTTAGAGCTGACCAACTCGAGAACGGTTAGAGATAAACAAATTCTGCGAAAGCCAATCGATTCAGAATGGTCGAATTAGTATGTATTGTGAATTTCGAGTCAATCGAAAGAAATTAAAAATTACTCGAAAAAGTTGCAAGTGGTTCACCCCTAAAAATCATGAAAAATACCAAGTCGTCACATCGACTTGAAATTCGCACTGGATACGTAAAATTTTATGCTCATTTCAAAAATGTATGATTTTTATATGCTCAGATATACGATTTAACCAGAAAAGGGTGTGTAAGGTAAAAAAGCCAATTTTCTAAGATTTTTTATTTTTAATTTTTCGAATTAAAATTTTTTTCCTCGAACGTATTTTGACGTGCTGATTTTGAAATTTTTGACAAAAATGTCGAAAGCTCATCAGAAATATTTTTGGCGTCAAGAAAACCATCTAAAAACTGATTCAGAGCTGACCAACTCGAGAACGGTTAGAGATAGACAAATTCTGCGAACGCTAATCGATTCAAAATGGCAGAATTAGTATACACTGAATATTTGAACGGAAAAAATTAACGGACAAAAAAGTCGAATATGTCATCACACGTAATTTTTTGAACTTTTTTATTTTCCATTTTTCTAAATTCAAAATATTGTCTTCGAACGTATTTTGACGTGCTGATTCCGAATCTTTGAACGCAAATGTCGAAAACTCATCAGAAATATTTTTGGCGGCAAAAAAACATCTAAAAACTGATTTAGAGCTGACCAACTCGAGAACGGTTAGAGATAAACAAATTCTGCGAAAGCCAATCGATTCAGAATGGTCGAATTAGTATGTATTGTGAATTTCGAGTCAATCGAAAGAAATTAAAAATTACTCGAAAAAGTTGCAAGGGGTTCACCCCTAAAAATCATGAAAAATACCAAGTCGTCACATCGACTTGAAATTCGCACTGGATACGTAAAATTTTATGCTCATTTCAAAAATGTATGATTTTTATATGCTCAGATATACGATTTAACCAGAAAAGGGTGTGTAAGGTAAAAAAGCCAATTTTCTAAGATTTTTTATTTTTAATTTTTCGAATTAAAATTTTTTTCCTCGAACGTATTTTGACGTGCTGATTTTGAAATTTTTGACAAAAATGTCGAAAGCTCATCAGAAATATTTTTGGCGTCAAGAAAACCATCTAAAAACTGATTCAGAGCTGACCAACTCGAGAACGGTTAGAGATAGACAAATTCTGCGAACGCTAATCGATTCAAAATGGCAGAATTAGTATACACTGAATATTTGAACGGAAAAAATTAACGGACAAAAAAGTCGAATATGTCATCACACGTAATTTTTTGAACTTTTTTATTTTCCATTTTTCTAAATTCAAAATATTGTCTTCGAACGTATTTTGACGTGCTGATTCCGAATCTTTGAACGCAAATGTCGAAAACTCATCAGAAATATTTTTTGCGGCAAAAAAACATCTAAAAACTGATTTAGAGCTGACCAACTCGAGAACGGTTAGAGATAAACAAATTCTGCGAAAGCCAATCGATTCAGAATGGTCGAATTAGTATGTATTGTGAATTTCGAGTCAATCGAAAGAAATTAAAAATTACTCGAAAAAGTTGCAAGGGGTTCACCCCTAAAAATCATGAAAAATACCAAGTCGTCACATCGACTTGAAATTCGCACTGGATACGTAAAATTTTATGCTCATTTCAAAAATGTATGATTTTTATATGCTCAGATATACGATTTAACCAGAAAAGGGTGTGTAAGGTAAAAAAGCCAATTTTCTAAGATTTTTTATTTTTAATTTTTCGAATTAAAATTTTTTTCCTCGAACGTATTTTGACGTGCTGATTTTGAAATTTTTGACAAAAATGTCGAAAGCTCATCAGAAATATTTTTGGCGTCAAGAAAACCATCTAAAAACTGATTCAGAGCTGACCAACTCGAGAACGGTTAGAGATAGACAAATTCTGCGAACGCTAATCGATTCAAAATGGCAGAATTAGTATACACTGAATATTTGAACGGAAAAAATTAACGGACAAAAAAGTCGAATATGTCATCACACGTAATTTTTTGAACTTTTTTATTTTCCATTTTTCTAAATTCAAAATATTGTCTTCGAACGTATTTTGACGTGCTGATTCCGAATCTTTGAACGCAAATGTCGAAAACTCATCAGAAATATTTTTGGCGGCAAAAAAACATCTAAAAACTGATTTAGAGCTGACCAACTCGAGAACGGTTAGAGATAGACAAATTCTGCGAACGCTAATCGATTCAAAATGGCAGAATTAGTATACACTGAATATTTGAACGGAAAAAATTAACGGACAAAAAAGTCGAATATGTCATCACACGTAATTTTTTGAACTTTTTTATTTTCCATTTTTCTAAATTCAAAATATTGTCTTCGAACGTATTTTGACGTGCTGATTCCGAATCTTTGAACGCAAATGTCGAAAACTCATCAGAAATATTTTTGGCGGCAAAAAAACATCTAAAAACTGATTTAGAGCTGACCAACTCGAGAACGGTTAGAGATAGACAAATTCTGCGAACGTTAATCGAAATGGCCGAATTAGTACACACTGAGTATTTGAACGGAAAAAGTCCTATATATCATCATACATAATTTTTTGAACTTTTTTATTTGTCAATTTTAGCATTTCAAATTTTTGTTTTTGAACTTATTTTGACGTGCTTATTTAGAAAACTCATCAGAAATATTTTTCGTGCCAAAAAAAACATGAAAACTGATTCAGAGCTGACCAACTCGAGAGCGGTTAGAGATAGACATATTCTGCTAACGCCAATCCATTCAAAATGGCTGAATTAGTATGTATTTAGGATTTATTTTATGACAAGGTACTAAAATGAACCTTTCTCCTGTTCTCCTTATGTAACCATCCAATATCCTTCAATTTATTTGATATTCGTTGTCGCCCACCTTCTTACACCAAAAATCATACGTGGGCATGAGTTTCGAACTTTCTGGATCTTATTTTTATACATAAAGAGTTAAATTATGTCCATAGAACGTATCCGCGTAATTGAATGGTAATTATCTTTCATTGCCCCCTAAAACTTTTTCATTATTTTTCATTAGAGATAATTACTTCACTGATTTCATTAGGTGTACAAAAAATGATTCGGACAATTCCGTTCATGGCCATAATCATAATTTTGGGATCTGCTCCCCACCATACCCCACAAAAACGTTTCATAATGTTTATTTCTTGATTGGCTCTGTGTATCATTTTTTCAATATGTTTATTCCCTTTCCTCCACGAGAACTACACGGCGCCAGCGTCCTAATTCAATAAAATGGCAATCCAACTAAAAAGCATGGATCTTCGTTACTTACATTTCAAGTGATCTATTTACATATTTCATTTCTGAATCACTGGATACATTATTCATGATGAATGAGTTTTCTTTGACAAGTCAAGGCAATATATTAAGTATTGCTAAAACAGTGCAAGAATATTCATTCCTTAACGAGTGATGCCTATGACAGCAAGTGTTGTAGAATATTTGTTCAATATTAAGAGCGAGAATGTTACCATTCTGTTATCAAATTTGATTTCAGAATTATCAGTCTTTCGGATTACTGCAGTTGGAGTAATTAATAACAAAAATTCTATTGACATATTCAAACGAGACTAGTGGAAAAAGATATCGGAAAAGGCACTGTAGATCGGCGCCATGCTTGTCTGCTCCAGAGAACTTCTCAGTGTAGTTTAAGTGCCTGTTATCTAAGAGTTTTATGGTGTATCCGCTGTGACTAAGTCATTTATAATTGGTCTGGGAATTCTGTCGTTTTATTGAGGGTGTATCTTCTTGGAAAAAAAACAACCAGTCTGCGTGTGGTGACAATGAAGACAAAGAGTTTTGAGTGAATTGTTAAAAAAAATCTTATCTTATTGTCACTGGAAGCTAATATCATAAATGGGTAGTTTTTGATTTATCGTTTTATTCATTCTCTAATGAAATTTCAAACATGATACATATTTGAATAATTTTGTAGTTTTATATTAATGTTTAACTTTTTTTTAAATCTGTTATTATTGAAGCAATGATTTTTTTTTACTTTTTTCAGCAGTCTCGGAAGAATATAAGTGAGGCGTCATTCGATTCGGAATAGCGTTTAGATGATTTTTCAAAAAAATTAAGTTCCGCTCGAAAAAATTGCAAAAGTTATTATAAACAATTTAGTAAAATCTAATGAAGGGGTTTGGTTTTTCACAAATATCTCAAAAACTAATTAAGTAAGATTTTTGAAATCTGAAAAAAAAATCAAAGAGAGGAGGAAATTTTCTAAAAAAAAAAACTCTGGACTCCTCTGGAACTGGAGGTCTAATATTTATAATTTTCCCAGAGGGTTGAAAATACGATCGAAAACGGCAACTCTCGCTTGCGCAAGCCACGCCCACTTGGGGCAGTTTTGCAATAAAATATATTTAAACATATAAAATATTAAAATTAATATTAAATTTAAACAAAAAAATTCAGGCACTTACTGGATAGATGAATAAACAATAATCCGCCGGCAAAAATTTTTAATCCCGATTTTTCAATTTGTTATCCAATAGTTGATTAATAATTTTTTTTACTTAAACGTGAACATTGTAAGTGTGATAATTGTTTTTCCCTCTCTAGAGGAGCTATTCTTGAAAGGCTTCAGAATGGATTGCCGTTGAAAAAGTAGTTTTTCAGTTTTTTATTAACAATTTACGTAGTTGAAAAATTAAAAACTTAAATTAATTATTGATTTTTTTTTTATATTGTTGATCCATTTTTTTATTATCGATAGCTGAATGAAAATGATTTTTTTACAATTTTTATCTCCTATTGTTTAAAAAATTGTTGTAAACAAATGCATTGTTTATAAAGTAATTGATTTTTTTATAAGGAACGATTTAAAAAATATATATCTTGCATCAAAGATTACGATTTCAAAAAAAATTATTATTAATTGTCCATTTGTTTAAAAAAAAACTCCAATGATTAATTTAAGATTTTAATTTTTCAATTACGGAAATTGAGAGGGGGAACCGCTTTTGAATTTTGTTCTACATGCCTTGGGTATTAGTGTTATTAGTTGGGGATTAGTCGGGAATTAGAAGCATTACTTGAAAATTATTGGGTATTACAGGTATTACTGGTGTATTACTCGGGTATTAGAGGAATTAGTTAACATTATTGGGTATTAGTCGGAAAAAGGGGGTATTACTCGAGTATTATATGGATATTACAGGAATTATTCGGAAGATCCAGAACACGTTGAAAGGCCAAAAAAAACACAAAAAAAAGGTCTTGGGAATTACAGGAATTATCCGGATAGTAGAGAGCACTGGAGGAAATCATAATTGTTGAATGAAATGACAAAAAAAAAATGTTTGAACGGTTCGACGTAGAAACATGAATAAAAACCGTTTCGAGGGTTTCACCAACACTACTTTCTTAAATAAAAAATATGGTAATTGCTCAAAAGGGGGCGCGGGGGGGCTCATCAACTAAAAATTTTTAAATGGCATGGGGGGTCAAGTGGCACATCTTCAAAAAGGAAATTCCATTCTCTTTACAACCATCTAATTTTTTTTTGAATTTCGTCAATATTTTTTTGCAGTTTAAATATTCAGTATAAATGCGGATCTCAATACTACTCATACTTCGATAAATTTAGACGGTTTGATGTGGAACAACGAAACCAAAATTTTTTTGAAGGGTATTACCGATACTACTTTTTGAAAGAAGAAACATTGCAATTACTCGACAGATGGCGCTGGGGGCACATTAAATTAAAAATTTCTAAAAGCATAAAAATCGAAATTCGGAAAAAAATTATAAACAAAATTCAAAAATATTTAGATGGATGTAAAGAGAATTGAATTCTCTTTCCAATGATGTGCCACTTGACCCCCCATGCCATTTAAAAATTTTGAGCCGTGGTATAAATCTTTCTCGCGTGACTTATTTTCAACATAACACACCAGTACCATAAATAACTATTTATTAAATTGTTTATAACTTTCGCAATTTTTTTGAGCAGAACATTTTTTCAAAAATTATCTAGACGAATTGAATGACAATGAATTCAAATTTTTCCGAAACTGTTGAAAGAAATTGGAAAAAAAGCACTTGTGAACCAGATTGTATATAAGATGAAATTAAATAAGTTATTATACACTGAGCTACTAAAAAAATTCTGTTTCTCATTGTAAGTAAGTATCATAATCACTATAAAGCATGATTTATTAGACTTAATCAAGGTCGACGACCTGGTATTTAACATAATGATATTCTCATTTCCCATTACAAAAACAATATTATTACTGGCGATAAAAGACATTCTGACCTATTCGATGCAAAGAACGAACAACAAACGATCTTTCGTAATACTTTTTCTCTGACACTCATTATAATTATAAAATGTAATTTCAATGGAGTTAATCCTTGTAATGATTTAAATTGAGGTTAGATATTACAATTGGTTGCAAATTTGAAACGATTATTGATACCAATCTTGGCTTCCTTGATGTTTTTTATTTATGATTGTTCAGACAGGTTGATAATTAATACTGGCCGAATAACTCTTATTACTCGAAGAAAGATCAGTCTCTTTTTTTTAAATCATAGTTCTTTTTTGGTCTAGATTCTAGAGCCCCCGTAGATATATTTTTCACAGGCTTTACATGTTCTTTAAGCAGAAGAATATTATATAAAGTAAACGATAACCTTGAACTCTTGAATGTTTCAAAACTGGTCGTCAACTATATAAAAAATATACAGTGACCGCCAAAAAAGTATGTACCATATGGGAAAAAAGTTTATTATAAGAGTATTCGAAAAATGATTCTTGGGAAAAGTTTGTGCATGTCCGTTAACCTAAAAATTGATTTTGACACATGTCACGTGATCGCTGGTATGGCGGCAAATTTAAAAAAATTAGTATGAAAAGGTAAAAAGTGGGATAAAATGGCAAAATACCCAAAAATATATTTGAAGAAGTTGCTCAGAATTTAATTTTATACACATATACAAAGTTTGACAAAATAATGTCAGAAAATTGAAAATATCAATTTTTTTAAAATATTTTCCTAGCTGTATAAAAATATCATGTCATAGTGCTCCAAACTAAAATATACCTTTTTTGTTTCAGATTACGTGAGATGTTTTTGTAATCTTCCCTCCTGCGTAACTACTGGGTATATGTGCAAATCCAGTGGTGGCGGATGCTTTTCGGACGTCATCGACCAGTCTGCGAGCGTATATAGAGGGCGCCACGGATGCTTGGAACTGCTAAATGAAGAGTAAGTACATTTGCTACTCTTCTTCGGTCTTCTGTTTTGTGAATTAATTTAATTTATACAGACTCATATCGAAAACCCATTTCATGCGTTTCCAAAGTCATATCGTAGTTTCTGTACTTTAAGAAGGAAGTAAAACGGTAAACGGTAAAAATACCCCCGGAAAAAAAACGAAAAAAAAGCCCAGGAAAAAAAATGGAAAAAACCCCAGGAAATAATTACTTCTTACTAGGCGTTTTTTTTCTTTATTTTTTAATACTTATAAGGAAGAATAATAATTATTATACAGTGACCGCCAAAAAATCGATTTTGACACATGTCACGTGATCGCTGGTATGGCGGCAAATTGAAAAAAATTACTATGAGAACGCAAAAAGTGGGGTAAAATGGCAAGATATCAAAAAAAGTGATTTGAAAAAGTTGCTTAGAATTGAATTTTATACACATATACGAAGTTTGAAAAGATAATGAGAGAAAATTAAAAATAGAATTTTTTTTTATATTTTTCTAGCTGTATAAAAATATCAAATTATTATCATATGAATAGCTTGACCATACTGAAACATTTGTATTTCAATGATAATGACAAAACTTTCTCATTTTGTCTACACCAGTGAGCACTAAATTAAAAAAATTGGATTTTGTTAAAACCCTGGCTGTTACATTGGTTCGTATCTAACAGTTATATCAGAATTCCACGACCATTGTGATAACATGACACTCCAGAAACATGATGTTTTCCAGATTATAATCAAGTTTCGATGATAATCGTGCCAGAGCGTTTCACTTCGCATGCAATGTTGAAAACTCAATCCTCTTTAATTTGACGCACTATTTCTAAGATTATGTGCGAAGTGAAACGTTCGTGCACGATTATCATCAAAAATTGATTAAAATTGAAAAAACACGATATTTTTGGATTTCCCTATCATCACAATAATAGTGGAATTGTGATATATCTATAAGATACGAACCAATGTAACAGCAAGGGTTCTGACAAAATTCAATTTTTTCAATTTAGTGCTCTCTGGTGTGGAGAAAATGAGAAAGTTTTGTTATTATCATCGGAATACGAATATTCCAGTATGGTCAAGCAATTCATAAGAAAATGATTTGATATTTTTCTACAGCTAGAAAACTATTTAAAAAAAATTGCTGTTTTCAATATTCCAACATATTTTTCTCAAACTCTGTATATGTGTATAAAATTAAATTCTAAGCAACTTTTTCAAATAACTTTTTTCGATATCTTGCTATTTTATCCGACTTTTTGACTATTCATGGTAATTTTTTTCAATTTGCCGCCATACCAGCGATCACGTGACATGTGTCAAAATCGATTTTTAGGTTATCGGACATGCACAAACTTTTCCCAAAAATCTTTTTTTCAATACTCTAATAATAAACTTTTTTCCCATATGGTACATACTTTTGGGCGGTCACTGTACATGAATGCTTGAGGGGAAAAATAAAAAAAAAAACTTCCACTAGTAGGATTCGAACTCACGCTCTTATAAATAAATAAATAAATAAATAAATAGAGGTTTATTTTACAGAGTTATTCATTACATTGCACAAATAATGACATGACATTACTATCTGTTCATTTTAATCCACCCAGTGGGGAGGAGAAGGGATGAACAGACGGGCGCAGAAGTAGCACTCTCCCGCCCTCGTTCAGGAGAACGGGAGAGCGCCCTGCCAAACCGAGCTTAGAACCCCCAAAAGAGAGGGTGCCTTTGCCCGGCCACGCTGGTGGTAACGTGGGGCCAGAGATTTCATTATCTGCGGTTATATTCTGTAAGATACACGCCTCCTGCATAGCTAATGCGTGTTGTTAAGCATTATTCAATGTAGATAATTGCTAGCAGTTGTTTTTGAGGCTGATTATTTCGATGTCAATCCCGGAAAAGGCTGAGGCAAAAAACCGGGTCGAGGTACTTTGCGTTTTAGGTATTCCTTTCGTCTTGGTTCCCTAAGGAACCGGTTCTTCCCTTCGTTCTTGGAAGATATCCAACGCTTGATAAATGAGCCCTCCGTGCTTGCGGGGCTCATTATCGAATACTCTGAGCTTTGTAATGTCCTTGGTGAGGGGACTTTTATCGATGTAGTATTTATAGAACTTGTACGACAAGTTTCTAATATATGTCGGGATTGAGTCGACGCCAGCAAGCTTCCTAAGAGTCTCCAATCGAACGTATCTTCGGCTGTTGGTTATGATACGAAGTACTTTATTTTGCATCCTATCCAACCTCATGAGAGGGGTCATTTTTAGGCTGCAAAACACCGGACAAGCGTATGTCATTGATGGCCTGATTATTTGTTTATACAACAATAATTTATTGTCGAGGCTTAGTTTAGAGCTTCTGGCTATCAGAGGGTAGGTGCGCTTGAGTGCACCACCCGCCCTCTGTATAGCCAGAGTTATATGTCTGCCAAAATTCATACGCTTGTCCAGCTGTACACCCAGGTATCTCGCAGTGTTCACGTTCTCCATAGCTTGGCCATTGATCACCAACTTCCTGTATAATTTGGAGTAAGTATACTTCTTAGTGAAGTTGATGGTCTCTGACTTCGCCGGGTTCACCACGATCTTGTTCTCGGCCAAATAGGGTATGACCTTCCTATCCAAGTGAACTTGGATTCTATACTGGGCAGCGACGCTCGAGAAGGAATGGGCAAAAATGGCGGTATCATCGGCGTATATCGCCGTCCCCATATCCGGTCTCTCGCACTGAGGAAAGTCATACGTATTTAACGAGTACAAGTGTGGCGACAAACTTGAACCCTGCGGGACACCTGCTTCGATCGGAAACTCTGCGGAGCGAGTGTTGTTTACTCTTACCATAAAAGTCCTCCCAACAAGGTAGGAACTCACGCTCTTATAACAACCTTTAACTTTTCCGCGTTCCGTACCACTGGACCACACAGGTACTTACAAAATTTGTGCATGACATATGACTAAACGAACTCTGTTTGACCAAAAACCGAGATTGTGTAGAATGTTCAGATAATATTATTCGAAATACCTTTGTTGCAAGAAGATTTTAACAGGAGCTAAAGTTAAAACTAAGAAAGAAAACAGTCAATCTGACATTCGCGGATGCCAAGCCGTGGAATTTCTCTTTCATTAAAATTTGAAGCAATCTTTATCCAATCGAAATGAATTCTGCATCAAAAGAAAGGTAAAACGTTAATCTATGTACGTGCTGTAATGTTTTTTTGAAATTATTTGTTCACCTACCCAAAAAATTCCTTCAAAGTAACTGCATTTTTGGGACATTTTTTAGTTTTTTTTTTGTGAAATAGTGGACTGAAAATTCAATTTCCATTACAGCACGTACGTAGAATGGACATTCCCGTCAAGATAAAAAAATCTCCGACAGCAATATGAAATAAGCCGATATAATGCGATCAAAGCCAGAAGCAAACTCCAGGAAAAGTTATGGACTTGTTTCTTCAGAATCATCCAAGCAAATATATACAATTATTTCATCACAATTAGAAAAAAAAGTGTAATCGACTGAATATTTTACATTCAAATTAGCATGGGCGATTCAAAGCCAGCATGCTTGCTATCAATTGCCCATAAATATCTGTTTTTATTGGAAAGTCAGTCCCAAGACACAAGTCGAAAAGTAAATGTCGATTTTGTATTCCAAGTAACTGTCAATGTAACGAGAATGTCACAGTCGGGCGAGTTTAATATTAAGAGGGGTTTCATTGAACTAAAAAATCAAAAACATCACATACGGACATCATCTAGCAAATGATAAGAAACGTTGAAAAGGGGAACATTCTCCATGAAAATTGAAAAATGAAAAATGTGATTTATTTGTGATATCTAACAGAAAACAACTACTTCCCCGGCACAAGCCACGCTGGACATTGAACTACATCTGATAGATATTGTGAAAAGACTAACTGAAAAGGAAAGAAAAAATCTGAGAGTGAAAATTTGCATTTTCATTCAGGTAGCTGACTTTTTTAATTTAAAAATATCACTCACAGAAGCAAGGTTCGCTTCTCTCACATTTAATCCCCAATACATTTTGGTCGACAAAAATCTATTTCGCTTTGCCAAGCTCTTCAGGAGGATTGATATAGGATTGGAATAAAACAGGCTCTTCAGAAGAGAAACATTTCTTTTGCGGTGACACTTTGAAAATTATTTTTTGACCTAGACCTGTCATGAGCATTTTGATTTTAGTTCGAAAATATGAATAGGAAATTCATAAAATCTATTGTGGAATCATCTGCGACTGAAAGACAAACTTTAGTCGCTATTTTCCATCGTTCAAGATAACCTCTTGGGAGGTATTCATGTTGAAAAGGGGAACATTCTCCATGAAAATTGAAAAATGAAAAATCTGATTTATTTGTAATATCTAACAGAAAACAACTACTTCCCCGGGAAAGTTCATCAATAAATTACTAAACAAATAATGACATTTCACAAGAAACTAGACGACTATGTTTTTATAAATAGATAAGAAATAATTTCTGTCATATTCTGTCTGCTAGACCACAAGTACCAAACATGTTTGGAAACGGCTCATTTTTATAACTCTAAACATGTAGCAAACTACGGGGTGTTACATTGAAACCAATTGCCGCTAGACAATAAATATTTTTGATAATATTGTTAATTTACCTAATAAAGAATGTTACGCGTTACTTTATGAGCACACACAAAACTATTGTATTTTTGTCCACCCTGTACCAATTGGAATCAACATGTGATACATTTTTTGAATCAGCTCAGCTAGAGTAATCCGAATATTGAGACAAAATGGGGGTGTTCCAATTAAAAAAATTTACAGTAACGTCATTACTCGAACGTAATTCACCCTGTATATTAGATTATTATTTTAAAATACTATTAGGTTTTGTTCCCTTTTTAAGGGGTTTTTCACCTAAACCTCATATAAACAATGCGGAGGGCTAACTCTTATTGCGGAGGCAAAGGTCGTGGTACGTTTGTTGGTGAATTAACCCATAGATATTCTTAGAAATCCAATTTATGGCAGTGAGAATAAAATAGCTAATTGAAAGTTGTTATTTGGACGCCATCTACAGGAATTCTGATATAGTATTTCATTCTCAAAGCCAGTCTCTGTAGAAAGTCTTTATCACACTGAAAGAGAAAACACTCCAGACATACAAGTAAAACAATTATTAAAAAAATAGTATTTAATCAAATAAATGTTAAGCCAAATTCAGGGCTTGACGATCTTGAGACAATCAATAAACAATGATGAGAGTAATCAGGTTGCATAAAAATAGTATTTTCCGTCGACCGTTCATTTATGATGTATTTTAACGCACTCAAAATCGTTGATTAATGACCCCTGTTAATGAATGATTTTCTATTAATCAACGATTTGATTATATGCAACCCAACATACATTGCTCTTATACATTTTATATTGGTTAGTACTACCTGTCATTATTTATTTGTCAATTTTCAATAAAATTTTAGAAAATGTTTATTTCACCAGTTGTCACTCAAGACCATATATGGTCCCGTGGCGTAATGGTAAAGTGCACCTGGCTTGCAACACTGAGGTCGAGAGTTCAGAACCCACCAAGGGTAATTTTTTTTTTTTATTAAATTTGAAAATAAATAATAAAAAATAAAATAAAACTACCACTGAGAAAAATTAAACTATCTTTGAGTAGAGTTAATATAAATAGGAAATAGTGATTGTTTTTTATCGTAACGTTAAATAAATAAACATTGAAAATAAGATATCTCTATTTTTGAAAACTTCTGTCGACGGAAAAGTTTTGTAACAAACTCGTGAATTAAAATGGCGATTAACAATCTCAAACATTAACGCGCTCGCTCCGCTCACGCGTTAAAATATCTCGATTGTTAATCGCCCTTATTAATACACTTGTTCGTTAAATAACTATTAATGAATTGAAAGTTTGTTAAACTGAGTTCAGGGCTTGATGAGATCTAGAAAATTCTAGAAGTAATGATCGAATCAGGCTGAAGGGAAGAAATTTGGTTCTTTGGACTATTGTATGTTATTCAAATGGTCATACCAACTTACTTGGAATATTGGGTTAAATGCATTTAAACCTTACATATTTCCTTGACCAATCATCAGTTATAAGAAAGAATCAACCAAACTCCTCTCCTGTTAATATTTCAAGCTCTTCGGGCTCCTTGATTCAAATATACTGTAACAGCAGCTCTGGAACACTCCTGAATCCCCACCTGGTTCTGGACACCTGATCGAGTGTGTAATTCAGCCAGTCAGCTATCATAGGTAGCTATAGTTGTTATTCCATATTGTGGTAATTTGACAATCGGCCACTAACATCGCCGTTCATTCAATGGCGAGAAATAAGCTTTTAACTAAGCTTTTTGAAATTAAATTTCAATCATATTTAAATTTAAATCTGGTCTTGAAATTTAATCAAATCTTGAAATTTAATCTGGTCGAACTCTTTATAAATGTTATTAATATACACTGATTGGATGATTTTCAAAATAAAAATTTAAATCATCAGCGAGTTCTTCAAGTGAGACCAAATGCAGAAATGGACGAAATGGAGGAAATGGAAGATAACGGAAATTCAAAATTTAATCCCCTCCTCAATTTCTACAAACAGTGTTACCAATTGTCACACTATCAAAGAACAGCGTACTAACTGTTGGCTCATGTTAAGATCACAGAACTCATAGATAGAATGAAACCAACATCTTGCCTACGCATGAAAGCTTCAATTTACTATCGCTCTCTGCATGATCATTACAAATAACATCCATGGTTTGGACGGAACACGGAACTCACACTTTGTCGGAACTGGCTAATTGATATAATTTTGAATCCAAATAAAAACGAGAAGAAGAAGAACTAACTATCTTTAAAATGTTGAGAAGAATAAGACTTCAATTCAAATAATTCAAACGCGACTGACAGTTGAGCATACCTAAAGTTGTTTTTACATTTTTTACTGATTTTATTAAATAATTTATCATTCAGACTTGGTGGAGCATTCAGCAGCGTTCTTCGAGCTGTAAAATAAAGATTAATCAACAGAAACATTGTAAGTCATATTCTGAAACCTATAAACTCAGTTGGTGCCTCGTTCACACTGCCATGATTCACGGTAAAAATGATGAAATTGAACGTTTGTAGAAATACAACCGTTATAAATAATACGCTAAATTAAAATCAAAAATCGACGTGTTTCAGGATTATTTCTTAAAATGACCTGTTACTAGGAAGGGTAAGAAGATTATACTGAATAAATAGGTCTTTACAGTGTGTCCTTGGACCAACACCGGATACGATTCGAATTGGTTGTTTTTGATATTTTGTTATGAGGTTGTCGAATAAAACATATACAAGTCCTGTTTTAGGTGGTTCTACGCCTATGTGATTATTATTGAAGACCGAGCTAAAACTTTACATGTAAATCCTACACCATTCCAATAACTCGTAAAGAATTTTAATGAGCAAAAAGACGAGTCGAGAGAATCAACAGGACTTTGCAGGAATTACTAACTGAAAACTGAATATTTTGAATGTTATGTTATGGCATTGCTTCACGTTCGAATGTTGACAGTATTTTACGATGATCGCTCATGCGAGTTCATAAAATGTAAATTAGATCCAAATGAATATTTGGCTTAATGTTTCGAATCTGAAAGCCGCGTACCTATATATACAGTGCTAGTCTAAAGTCCGTTCCCCCCCTACTAATTTTTGAACCACCTGGTATATCGCAACGAAATTTCGGCTTATGGAGAAAATAATAGGCGATATCTCCATAGTCTTTGGAGATAATAGCATCAAACTTGGTATAGTTGGATTCCTTATGATCGTTCCTAACCAATCATGCAATGATATACCGGGTGTTCTATTTAAAAAATTTATGGAAGATGGCGCTCAGCTGCCATTTTAAAACTTTTAGCTGGAATTTTCTCATGAAAAAGGTTTTTATGTCCCATTTGAGCCTTCCAAATTTCGTTGCGATATACCAGGTGGTTCAAAAATTAGTACGGGGGGAACGGACTTTAGACTAGCACTGTATAGTTGACTTGTTACTTACAAGTTCTTTTTGCCAGAGAGTATCAAATAAATGAAATAGTAAAATCGACAATGTCTCCAAATAATTTCCACCAGTTGGAAAATATGATGCAAACATCTGACAGAACACAACTAATTCCATGTCTAATACCACGACAGACATTGAACTACATTTGACAGACATTTGAGCAACGTGATAATTATCAAGCTGTGTGCACGTTCCAATGTAATTGGATGAAGAAAAGGTTTGTATTTCGTGCAGAAATTTATTTATAAAATAATAGCAAACAGGGTTGGGCAAATCTTGATTAAAAAAAAATTAAAAATCATTGATTTGAATAAAAAAATCATGATTTTTTTGATTTTGGTCTTAATGCCCGATAAAATAGGTACCTGTCAACATTCATGTCCATTTTTTGAGTTAAAACTATTTTAATTTTGTTTATTTCATGAATTTGAGTATTATAAAATTAAAACAAAATATAATTCACAAAGAAAGCCATTCTGAGTAGAACGATGTGGGTCGACCGACATGTCTGTACAAGAAAATTCTTGTAGCCCTTCCGCGCGTATAAGTCGCATAAGAATGATTTCTCTCAGATCTCAGATCATTCTCCCATTGAACATTGAAGTACAAAGTCCATTGTGCAAGCGAGAGGAAATTTAAAAAAATAAAATTTAATGATCGTTCTTTGCCCTTCAAAAACATCATGTCCTCTGAAGAAATTACGAAAAACGTAGTGGAATTCGGTGGTGGGGCTATCACAAGCTGATGATGATTCAGAAATCAAAAAACAGATACCTGTGTTAAAACAATTTCTTTGTGCTATTGCTTCTTCAGCCTCAGTGGAACGAGTGTTCAGTACCTTTGGGCTGGTACATTACGATTTGAGAAATAAACTGGGGGTTGAAAAGGCAGGAAAATTAGTATTTTTGTTCAAATATTATAATTAAAATTTGAAGTATGTTCTATGTTAGTTCCAATTTCAGAAAACTTATGATTATAAAATAATGTAGAGTATGATTAAGATATACATATGTATATGTTTTAATATCCAGTTTTTTTAGGGGTTTTACTATTTTATTTCAGTTAAATATTTTTTACTATTCAAATAAATAATAAATGTTCTCGAAATTATTATTTTGATTTGAATAGTGATTTTTTTTTTAAAATCACTTGATTTAAATCAATTGATTTGAATCAGCCCAACCCTGATAGCAAAGCGCTTTCGACTATAAAGTCATCATCAGTGCGTACCTGTAAGTAAGTGACATGAAATAGAATTTAGGAAATTTTAATAATGAGAATTTTGAAAATTGAAAAATTAATTACTCGTCAGGTGTACAAGAGCCAGACCATAAAAATATCATATGTCCAGAGGACCATTTAAATATTTAAAAACAGGACATCATATGAATAACATTTTTAAAAATCCTTATTCCAGGATTATCCTAGATAAAGGTTTCAACAGACAGAGTAACACATGTCTGCTGAAGCTTTGTTTTGAAAATTGATAAATGACAAATTAGTCAAATTTTGTGATTTAATCATGAAAATGTTTCAAGGTGACAGAACCAAAGTTACAAAAATTGTTTAGTCTAGTGAGAACTTGTAAACTTTAAAACGTCAGCCCTAAGTTTACCAAAGAAACAAACATGATTATTAGTTCAGCATCCTGGGAAACCAGATTGGAACTTAAGATCGTGAGATAAGTCTGATGAGAACTTTCCCAATCTCAAAAGTAACAAAACATTTTCTCGAAATTCGCACTGTGTACGTAAAATTTCAGGCTCATTCGAAAAATGTATGATTTTCTATGCTCAGATATAAGATTTAGCCGGAAAAAGGTGTTTAAGATAAAACATAAAATTTTCTAAGATTTTTTATTTTTCATTTTTCGAATTTAAAATTTTTGTCCTGCTGATTCCGAATCTTTTAACAATAATGTCGAAAACTCATCAGAAATATTTTTGACGGCAAAAAAACCATCAAAAAACTGATTCAGAGCTGACCAACTCGAGAACGGTTGAAAAAGTTGCATGGGGTTCACCCCTAAAATTCATCAAAAATACCAAGTCGTCACATCGACTTGAAATTCGCACTGTATACGTAAAATTTTATGTGCTCAAAAATGTATGATTTTTATATGCGCAGATATAAGATTAAGGCGGAAAAGGTGTTTAAGATGAAAAATTCTGAATCTTTTAACAATAATGTCGAAAACTCATCAGAAATATTTTTGACGGCAAAAAAACCATCAAAAAACTGATTCAGAGCTGACCAACTCGAGAACGGTTGAAAAAGTTGCATGGGGTTCACCCCTAAAATTCATCAAAAATACCAAGTCGTCACATCGACTTGAAATTCGCACTGTATACGTAAAATTTTATGTGCTCAAAAATGTATGATTTTTATATGCGCAGATATAAGATTTAGGCGGAAAAGGTGTTTAAGATGAAAAATTCTGAATCTTTTTAACAATAATGTCGAAAACTCATAACAATTTTTGGCGGCAAAAAAACATCTAAAAACTGATTCAGAGCTGACCACCTCGAGAACAGTTAGAGATAGACCAATTCTGCGAACGCCAATCGATTCAGAATGGTCGAATTAGTATGTATTGGGTATGTATTTGGGAATTATGACTTTCTGGATCTTATTTTTATACATAAGAGTTAAATTATGTCCATACAACGTATCCGCATAATCGAATGGTAATTATCTTGCAATGTCCCCTAAAACTTTTTCATTATTTTTCATTAGAGATAATTACTTCACTGATTTCATTAGGTGTACAAAAATGACTAGTTGTTTCCCCCTCGGTCTTTTCAAACGGGAAACAAAAGTGTGGTTGGACTGATATTCAACAGACGAAAATAATAATCATAGATATAAAAGCATTACATATTATAAATTTAAGAAAATTCATAATAGGTAGTGAAGGTATCTGTGTAGAATTTCCGTTATGCTTAGTTTGTTTATTTCCAATATCAAATGAACAATTTTCTACCAAACTGTGTTTTATTGACAGTGACATTACTATGTAAAGTGACAGTTATTTGTGGGAAAATACCACGATATTGAACGATGGTCTTTAACGTTCTAGTACAAGAATGAGTCACTTCGTTAACTTACATTTTAACGAAAATATCAACATTTGAGTTCAATTTTCGAAAAACGAATTCTTCATTGTGCCTGTAATGTTATGCTTTAATCAAGTGCATATGCCATAATACTTTCATAAAAACATGTCGGTTTAATTAGTGGATTATATGTTTAGTTTTCATTATCAATGCAATAAAGTTTTGTTCCTTATCGGTCCTCATAATAAACATACGGCAAAAAATATTGACATTAATGAAAAAGTATTTTATGGCATATTGCATGATAATCGCTTTTTATACGACATATGAGTCATAGATTTATTTATTCAAATGTGTGTGTATTGTCCACTCCAGATTGAGATTACTAATACTGACGTGATAATTCCAGTTAAAAATAGATTTTGAAATAGGTCTGAATAACAGAACGGATAACAAATTGAATGAATGTTCGCATGAGGAAGGTCTCAAAACTCTCTTGTTCCTAGACTTGATTCCGGCATAAAATAAACTGAGGGCGTAGAAAGTCCCCTCCTCCTTCAACTTTAAAAAGGTACCACTTTTACAACTTTTTGTCATGAAAATCATTGTGGTCATGTGACCTAGTGTCAAGAGGGCACTATCAACTTTTTTGTTTCGAACGTTAAGGGGGGATCACAGGGCACCTGGTTTTGAAGGCCTTCCGATTCTCTATCCAACACTGCTTCGTTTGTGAAAGCCGTTTCAAACTGGTAAGCGTTTGAAATTTGCTTGAAATATTTGACAAATAGGTACATTGTTTTTTTATGCAACTGTCATTAAAAATGACGTTTTTAATTCATTGACATATGAACTAAAAACTGACGTTTTCACAAAATCACTTTTAACACTAGTGTTAAAAATACTTTTAACACTGGCTATTTATGTATAGGAACATGATATATCAATTCGAAGGGAATTTAGTCATTTTTCAGGATATTTCATAATATACAGGATGTTCCATTTAAAAAATCGCACTTTCAACCCTTTTCGTATCTAGCAGTAAGATCATGAATTTTGAACGACCCTGTTTAACGCAGAACAAACTTCTCTATACAGAATCAATGTACATAATCTTGATGAACTAAACACAAAATTGCAACTTCCTAAGAATCCAAATACCGCAGAAATAAACATTCAATTCGAGCTATGTTTTGGATAAAAAATATGGAAAATAACCAATATCTCAAAAACCGTTAGAGATAGGTATAGTAGAGTATGAGGCAGAAATTATCAGAAAGGAATGACAAGTTCAAAAATGCGGTAATATACAGGATGACCCATTTGAAATAATAAAGATGCTGCTACTTTCTGGTATAAGCGGCAACGCTGCATTGCTGAAAATATTTTAGATCGATAGACCAAGAGCAACTACTTAAGAAACCAATTTTTCAGAATGATCCTATGTCCCGTGCTCCATAAACGTCTAAGGTACCATCGACCGTGACCCACCCTGTATACATAGGTAAAGGTATAGATATCTGCTATTGCCAAAGCTTATCTCGCACGCATCCGATGTTCAGTTCGGGGCTCTAACCCAACCTCCTACCTTCATCACTCAAACTGCACACTACTAACCTAACCGGCATTTATTCCAATAGTATAAGAGCCGAAGAGAGGTCGACCTTCACCGTTCTGTTTAACGGATGAAACATACTTCTCATCATGTGTCATAAATAAACCAATACACATAAAATGAGTTGCCTATCAAAATGTGATCCAGACTATATACCAGCGAGTTTCAAAAATTTGCACCATATGGAAAACTTTTTTTGCAGAATACTTGCATAAAAGTTGTCAACATTTCAAATTTCTAAATGGACCTCCGCTTCGCGTCGGGAGACAACACAACCTCCAGCTAAAATCTAATACTTTTTTCCCTTGTATAATAAATAACTATCTACTTTTCCGCACTATAATGTTTTTCCGCACTAACAAGAGTGCGGAAAAAGTTTTCCGCACTAGTGCGGAAAAGTGACTCAAAATTAAAATGAGTGCGGAAAAGTGTATTTTCCGCACGCTAGTAGAAAAAATAGCTATTGAAGTTACAAACGAATTAGTATCCAGTCCAACTATAGAATGACCTTCATCACTGACAAATAATGACATTCATAAATAAAGTTTGTTGGGGTTTATTACAGTTGGAGCCTCTGCCTGTCTGCCTTGTAATCCAAATATCGTGTGTTCGAATCCTTATATTTTTTTTGTTTTTTCTTAATAGCACTAACTGTTGTACAAAAAAAATTGTATGATACATTTGTTAAAAGTAATTTTATTTTGTGAGTGGGGAACCCCACGAGTATTCTCTTCTGTAAATGTTGAAAATAATCGTTTATTCATATCCTGCATATATGTTTAATAACACTATTGTGAAGTGCAAACCTCAAGCTTGATATCACATACTTCATTTTTTATGTAGGATGCATATGAGCGATTTTACTGAAGAAATTGCTAGGATTATGGGTGAGTTTAAAACTGAGGCAGGAGTAATACCCAGTTTTTTCTTTGGCATGTGTAAGTGAGACTTGTCTCACTAGTCTAAAATCGTTGCATATGGTCCAAAGAGGGTACTGACTCCATATCAACCAAAATATCCATGACTTTCGGATCCTCCATAAATATCGTAGAAGGGTTATGGGAAGTGGGATAAAACACATTTTAGGTACTCAGATACTCACATATTATATTTGTATGAGGAAGTAGACGTCTTCAGAAACTATACACAATTTTTCTTTTTCTTGTACTATAATTTTTAGCAAAGTTATGACAATTCTAATTTTAGGCCTTGCCGGAAATGGCAGTGGCGGCTTAATGCGAGCCTGAAATTTGATATCGGAATTCAATCAGGTTTTCTGAGAAAACGAGCGCATTTTGTGAGAAATTACTGAGAATATTTCTTGTGGAGAATTGAATTATCTTTCGCCTTGTTGAAATTGTTTCTTGATAAATCTTATACTTTCCGAAACAACAGCAAAAAAAATAATAATTTTTTTAAATAAAAATTTTTTTAGGATCCACCCTTGATTTTTTGGTGAACAATTTTTTTTCTAACAATACATGCGATGTCAAGAAGTCATGTGCCGAGTTTCAAAGAGCTACGATTCATTCTTCACTTGTGGTTCACATTTGTCTGTGGTTACTGTACTGCTACTTGTGTGAAATTATTCCGGTAATACATGAATTGAAAATAAAACAAATGTTACATAGGACCTAAGTAACTGGACTACCTTTCCAAAGTCCAACAATTTATTTTGAAATAAATTGCTCATTGCTTTCAAGGTACTCATTTTGACTCCTTTCTCTAGCCATACTTCTGAAATTATTCTGGTAATGCATAAATTGAAAATGGAACACACGTTGCATAGGACCTAAGAAGTAACTAGACAACCATTCCCAAGTCCAACAATTTATATTGATATAAATAACTACTTTTACTGCTAGAATTTTATTTATTGTGACAACAAACTATATTTCAATTTCTTATCCTTTTCCTCCTATGCGTTTTTTTTTGGTCACATCTCTCTAGCGTAATGTTACATCGATATGTTGTGCTGTTGACCTCTCACTTTTACGGCGCTCCTCCGTCCAAGAAAATAACACCTATTACACGATTTTTTACTTAATGCGATGCTGCGTTAAGGTGAATATAGATATGCGGTAAGTCATTTCAGATAATCGGAGTCAATTTTAAGTTCCTTTCATTTCACTATCATATCTCTTCAATATTAAAAGTCGGATCTTTTGATTTTTTCTCACGACTCCGTTGGTTTCCATCATAAATTAGGCATCATTAGGTGTAATCATTTGAGCAATAACGGATACCAACCTTAATTACGATAATAGGAAACGCTTTATTGTCCTTTGCTGTTGATAATTAATATTATTATTCGTGTACTAAAATAAAAATATTCCAAAGAAGGAACGCGCTCTTGAATTATCCATATACCGAGTATTAAGTTGACTATGGAAACAAATTCAACAGCTCATTATTTCGAAAATCTTTGCCGGAGAGTATCAAATAAATGAAATCGGCAATGTTGAAGTACCCTTTCCTCCAAATATTTCCACCAGGTGGAAAATATGAGGCAAACATCTGAAAGAAAACAACTAATTCCCTGGCTAATACCTCAACGGACATTGAATTACATCTGACGCAACCGTCTTCCAAGAAGACCCAGTTGCAATTGCTCATTGTAATTCTACAGCAAATTATTCTTCATTTGGCTGGGGAATACTACCTGCAGTCGCGTTTCGCGGTTCTTTCCGCTCGTCAGTGACAACATTAGAGTTGTTCTGCCCCAGCCCAATGAATTAAAATCTACTGTATAACTAACATTTTCTCACAAATGAAGCAGAGCGACTTAAAATTAAAAATTGTTTAAAATTGTTTTTTCCGTTAACCAGCTGTCGTCCCCTTACGAACGGAAGCCCTGAAAGGTCGAAACTTGTGCGAGCCAAGAATTAAAGAGGTCTTACTTTTTAACGTGCGATTCCCAACACTTTCTGGGGCAATCAGATAAAAATCTGTAGTCGCTATGTATTCGAACCTAGCCGACCAGCAGTCAATGGTTTCGAACGCGAAAGTCTCAACCACTGAGCTACATGGCCCTTACTTACAGTAAAGTCAGTCGCAGCGCCACCCGTGGAGAAACCAGTAAGCTGTCCTCGGTAGCAAAGACACCAGGAACGGACCAGAGTTCGAGAATTTTTGTCGGAGAGTGTCAAATAAATGATATAGTAAAATCATTGTTGAAATAAGGGGGATAGTTAGTCAATGCCTGTGGAATTGGTATTGGAGCCAAACGCGAGTGCCATCTAGCGTAATTATTTGCTGACATGAATATGTGACGTCATTTTAGTGCTGTACTGATGCGCCCACTATAAGAAATGTGGACATTGAGAGGAACTACAAAAATATTGTAGAAGGTTTCTACACGTAAACAAAAGACTTCCTAAAGTTTCCTTCTTTGCAATTTCAACACATCTTACATGTTTATACCATTTATTTTAAAGCAGTGGAAGCAGAGTTGGACTTGCCTAATGATCATGAAGAAGTTTTGAGAGCTATTTTGTTTGAACTTTTTATTGAATATTTTTCAGTCGAGCAAATTGTCTCTGTTAATTATTAAAGGTAGAGTATATTTCAGGATTGAGTGACTATTTTTGTACTTACACAGTTCTTTTTGCAAAAGAACCTTAACACGGATAAGTTACACACAAACCTAACCTGAGCAAGCTAACCTGGTCATCAAATATCACTAGCTTCTTCAGTGGGTTCAGCGATGTCATGTACTGTCTCTGGGATATATTGTAAATATTACTAGTTTACACAGGGGCACAGGGTACTGCGATGTAGCCAAGTACATCCCTGAAGAAATCGCGCTTGTCATATAAGGGATTGGAATTCACAGATTCGCATAACTAAACTGGTAGCCGCGAGCAATAACGCAAGCAAAGTAGCTTTTGTAAATATGCTTCTGGGTGAGTTTACTGCAAATGTATTGTTGCGTCTTCGGGTTCAAAAATAAGTGTACACTGGTATGAACTCGCCTTTATTATTCAAACTTCACTTGACAACACTGTGATACAAGACAAGTCACTGTCAAAATACTTGTATCCAAGGTAACTCAAAGTAACTTCCTAACTAACTTCTTTCATCTCACAAATGCATTGCTTTTATATACAAATAAAGTTCTAGAAAACTTAAGAAATCAATAGAACACAAATAGAATGTTCGACGATTGATCCAGAACAAAAGTTAGTGCTTCTCGATTTTTCCATCTAATTCATCGAACGATCTCGAACAATTCGAGAAGTCTTTATCAAATTTCAGGTCTGTAACACTGCCTCCTCCTTTAGGTTATTCCGTCCCGGATAACACCATCACCATTTTGGCTGTCCCTCTGGAACCAATTTGGGGGATCGTGGCCTCGGTATTCTGCTAACCTCTCGATGTGAACAACTTTGGGTTTACTCCTTGGGTTGAGCTGGATGCGGTATACCAAGTCGTTGATCTTCTTTATGATGACATAGGGTCCTGTCCAATTTCTCTGTAGCTTGGGGCATTTTCCTTTCTTTCTCTGAGGTTGGTATAGCCAAACGGCATCACCTGGCTCGAACATAGTCCCTGGACTCTTCCTGTCGAACCTCTTTTTCATTTTATCACTGGAGATTTGAAGACGACGTCTGCAGAATTCATGAACTTGGTCCAGTCTTTCTCGCAACTCTTGGACATATTCTGGTAGGACTTTGTCCTCTGTACTTCTGGGTGGCATTCCATACAACAGATCGCATGGTAGTTTCATTTCTCGCCCAGTGATCAACATTGAAGGAGTATATCCGGTGGACTCATGCTGGGAACTTCGATAGGATAGGAGAAATAGTGGTACCAACTCATCCCAATCCTTTTGATTTTTGGAGATGAACATCGACAGGTACTGACTGATGGTTTTATTATGTCGTTCAACCATACCATCTGATTGTGGATGTAGGGCTGTGGTACGAGTCTTCTTCACACCTAGAATGTTCATCATTTCCTGCCATAATTCAGATTCGAAGTTTCGTCCTTGATCAGAATGTAATTCTAGTGGGACTCCATGTCTGGCTATTACATTTTCTATGAAGGCCTTTGCAACGGTCTTTGCCTCCTGGTTTGGAATGGGCACAACTTCAGGCCACTTGGAGAAATAGTCCATGGCTACCATCAAGTATTTATTTCCTTGCTCGGTAACAGGAAACGGCCCAAGAATGTCAACTGCTACTCTTTCGAATGGTTCACCAGAAAGATACTGAGCCATTTTCCCTCGACTTCTAGTTTTGGGTCCCTTCTTTGAAGAGCATAGGTCACATCTTCTGCACCATTCTTCTACATCACGACGACAATTCACCCAATAGAATCGTTCTCGAATTCTAGCAAGGGTCCTCTTGATTCCGAAGTGTCCACCTGCACGACTACTATGAAGTTGCTCGAGCACATCTTTAGTAAGTGCTTTCGGCAGGACCAGTTGGTACACCACAGTTGCTCCATCTGGGCTCTCCCATTTGCGATGCAATAGGCCATCACGAAGACATAGGGAGTCCCATTGAGCCCAGTATCCCTTGGCAACTGCACCAAACTTGGATACTTCCTGCCACTCAGGTCTAACTCCATTTTTTAGCCAGCTTAGAACTAACTTTAAATTGTTGTCTTTCTTCTGATTCTTCCTCATATCTTCTGTGGTCCATAAATCAGATTCTTCAGACTCGACTCTTACGGTGGTAACTTGCAGAATTTCCTTGCAATGTTCATCATTGTAAAAATTGACTTCTTTGTTTTCGAGTTTCTGGCAATATCGGCATTGCTGTTCCAAGCATGGACGTCTTGATAATGTGTCTGCATTTCTGTGTTTCCTGCCTCTGCGATGAATAACTCTGAAGTCGTATTGTTGGAGTCTCTCTAGCCATCTCGCAATCTGACCCTCAGGTTTCTTGAAGTTCATTATCCACTGCAAAGCGCTGTGATCAGTTCTTACGAGAAAACGTCTGCCATAGAGGAAGGTATGGAAATGTTCAATGGCTTTGATTATCGATAGAAGCTCCTTTCTTGTAACGCAGTAATTCTTTTCGGCTTTGCCTAGAGTTTTACTAAAGTAGGCTATTACTTTCTCTTCGCCATCCTGTTCTTGGGATAAAACTGATCCAATGCCTTGCTGAGACGCATCACAGTCCAAAATGAAAGTGCCTTGTTCTCGTGGGTAAGCCAAAATAGGCGCAGTTGTCAATTTCTTCTTTAGTTCAGCGAACGACTGTTGGCAATCAGGGCTCCAATCAAACTGAACGTTGTTCTCAGTTAAGCGGTGGAGTGGCTTGGCAATTTTACCAAAGTCTTGAACAAACTTCCTGTAGTAGGTACATAGTCCCAGAAAACTTCTTACTTCATGTTTATCCCTAGGACGTGGCCAACTCCTAACAGCCTCGATTTTAGCAGGATCGGTCTTAATTCCTTCGGCCGAGATGACATGGCCTAAAAAATTGACTTCTTTTTGAAATAAATAACACTTCTTTGGGTTCAGTTGCAGGTTAGCATTTTCTAACCTCAAAAATACTTCTTCCAAATTATTCAGGTGTTCGTCAAATGTCCTTCCCATTACTATGACGTCATCCAAGTAGACTAGACAAATTTTCCATGTCAAACCTCTCAATACTAGTTCCATAAGTCTCTCAAAGGTGGCGGGAGCATTGCATAATCCGAACGGAAGAACTTTGAATTGGTACAGCCCTTGTCCGGTAGAGAACGCTGTTTTTCCTCTATCATCAGGATGAACTTCCACTTGCCAATACCCGCTTTTCAGGTCCAACGTTGAAAACCATTTGGAACCGGATAATGTGTTTAGTGTATCATCAATTCTTGGTAATGGGTAGCTATCCTTCATCGTTACGTCATTCAATCGACGATAGTCCACGCAGAATCGGGTTGATCCATCCTTTTTAGTTACCAATACTACCGGTGAGGACCATGGGCTTGTGGTTTCTTCAATTATGTCATCCTCCATCATGTTGTTTATCATGTCTGCTACCTCTCTCTGTTTGGCAAACGGTAATCTCCTCGGAGCCTGTCGGATTGGTCGGGCATCGCCGGTGTTGATGCGATGTTGAACTAGACTGGTACGTCCCGTCGAAGTCTCTGTCGAGAAAATGTTACGATGGCTATCAAGAAACTCTTTGGCCTTCTGCTTTTCTTCCATAGTTAAATGTTCCGTGGATTCCATCATTTTGTCTATTGTTCTCTGATCGGTGTTAGTGGTATTTCTTCGCAGTACCTGAGTGTGGTTTTCACAATTGATAACTCGAGTGACAGGTTTGCAGAATCCCAATTGGTCGTTTTTCTTCAGAAGGACTTTATTTTCCGAAGTATTGGCAACTCTGACAGGAATTAGTTGTTCTGTGTTCACAAGACATCGGGCAATTAAAATTCCATCTTGGCGGTATTCATCATTTTCAATTATTCCAGTGCTCAAATCTCCAGGTTCTTTATCCATTCTGGCCATGATGATGGTTTCGGAGTTTTTCGGAATGTGGATGTCTTCGTCAACATAAATCTTAATTGGTTGGATTTTCTCATTGTATCTGCTCAGGAAGATTTCTTCATTGCCAATCCGCAAAATTTTCTGTCTGATGTTAAGGATGAAGTCGTTTTTCTCCATGATGTCCAGACCCAAAACACATTCATCCCTTATTTCCGCAACCAACATAGAATGTTCCATGGTAATAGGTCCTATCTGGATGTGTACAAGTGTTTCCCCAATGACTGGTGTGGTTTGTCCCGTTGCCGTTTCCAAAACCATATTCCTTTTCATCGGCTTCACAGATTCTTGTATGAGGTCTGGGCGAACGACTGATCTCGAAGCTCCTGTATCAATAGTGAAGGTGCATTTCCGATCTTCTAAATAGCCTTGTATTAGTAGACTTTGATCATTTTTCTTCAATGTCGATATATGGATCTTGGGGCTTTGAACACTGAAAGTCGCCACGCGCCCCTTAGTGCCGACTAATTCTCGTTTTTCCTGGTTGGGAGCAAGTCCTCTTTCAGACGTTTGAGGTCTCTTTTCTGGCGTAGTCGATCTCCTGAAGGCTCCTCTGGTATATCGCCCACGTTGCTCTGTTCCTGGGCTCGGAGATCTCGATCTCTCTTCGTTACTCGTTGATGACGACCTCTTTCTTTTTGGACTTCTGGATCTCGATCTCTCCCAGCAACTCCTCTGTAGATGGCCGCTTTTCCCACAGTTATAGCAGCGCCTCTTCCTGTCTTCTGGGGAATGCACTTGGTTGTTTAATGCTGTTATGGAGTCCAATATTTTCTTCAATAGCGCCTCGCTTGTAGGAGAATCCTCGTTGAATTTAACTTCACGTAACTTGGGCCTCTTATTTCTTGATGCGTTTTTCGCGGCCTCGAACTCCAAAGATGCTATCAGTGCTGCGCTTATGGTTTGAAGTCGTCCTAGTCGAAGGGCTTGCTGCATGTCAGTATCTCTCAAACCATCGATGAAAGTCTGCACCCCAATTTGTTCTATGAACTCCTTCGGTGCTTGTGGGTATGCCAAATTAATGAGTCGCTCTACGTCGGCTCCATACTCCTGTAGAGTTTCGTTGGATTTTTGGTATCGACTCTTTATTTGGCTCTGAAATACTTGTTTGAGATATTGCTGTCCATATCTGATTTCCAAAGCTTCAACGATTCTAGAATATTCCTTCTGATTACTCTCGGGGATGTTCTGAAGGATGTCCAATGCTTGTCCTCGTAAACACAGGACTAGAGAGGTGGCCATTTCTTCCTCGGACCAGCCATTTGCGTTTGCTGCCGCTTCAAACTGACGTCTATACATGGACCACGAGGATTGTCCATCAAATGTTGGAGGCTTCAAAATTTTCACTTGTGTAGGCCTTATCGGAGTTGTCAGTGAGGATGGCCTTTCGCTGGTGGGGGAGATTTCCTCAGATGGTGCACGCTTGTGTGGAAGGTGTAACGTTTCCAGCCTCTCCTTGATCCTATCCACTTCTTCGTTGAATTTCTTGTTCACCTCTCGTGCCACCCGTTCATCTATTTTGGACAGTTCATTTTCGACGTCTTGGACCCTTCTGTTGACTCCCTGGACTCCGCCTCTGACTTCTTGAACTTCACCTTTGACCTCTTGAACTTCACCTTTGACCTCCTGGACTTCACCTTTGACCTCCTGGACTTTTCCTCTGACCTCTTGTACTTCTTCAGTGATTTCATTCTGGAAGCACTGTTGACTGTGACTAATACGTTGCAGAAGATCAACATGTTGTTGTAACTGCTGGACTAACCGTGCCTCCTGTTCGTCTCGTTCTTGTTTTCGTTTGACTTCTTGTTCCTCTTGTTCTTGTTTTCGTTTGGCTTCTTGTTCCTCTTGTTCTTGTTTTCGTTTGGCTTCTTGTTCCTTTAAAAACTCAAGGATATCTGCTGATGTCGCCATCTCGTCGTAATTATTTGCACGAGTATTCACCATCAAATACTGGAAAACTGCCTTACTTTTCTTTCTTCAGTAACACTTATCCCACCGCTGTCACCAATTGTTGCGTCTTCGGGTTCAAAAATAAGTGTACACTGGTATGAACTCGCCTTTATTATTCAAACTTCACTTGACAACACTGTGATACAAGACAAGTCACTGTCAAAATACTTGTATCCAAGGTAACTCAAAGTAACTTCCTAACTAACTTCTTTCATCTCACAAATGCATTGCTTTTATATACAAATAAAGTTCTAGAAAACTTAAGAAATCAATAGAACACAAATAGAATGTTCGACGATTGATCCAGAACAAAAGTTAGTGCTTCTCGATTTTTCCATCTAATTCATCGAACGATCTCGAACAATTCGAGAAGTCTTTATCAAATTTCAGGTCTGTAACAGTATCATCACTCAGGCACGGATCCAAAGAAGAGTCACTCATGAGAGATTTTAAGAGATTTTTTAATATTAATATCTTGAAAAAAAAAAAATTATTATAGTTAAGTAAGACCACTTATGTAGTCGATGCCTTAAAAAATAATTGAGTAACAAATTTAATATTTCCTATTTCATACGTAGGAGGTTCGTTTTATGTAAAAATGACCCATGAATAATAATATGAAGTATTTTTTCTGAAATACACCGAAATATATAATCTGAGAACGCTGTTTAAAATGGCATGAAAGGTGTTATCGAATACGAAGTCTAAAATCAAGATTATCAGTTCACATATATGATACGTGTAGTGTGGTTTGCTTAGGTTATCTTTCAATGTGGTTCTCAGACGAACCTGTTAGCTTGATTTGATATTCTGGCACCATACCTATTTTTGAGGTTAGAAAGGGGTGCTTGAAGATGAGGGCTGTTTAGAAATATCAATCTGAAATTATTTAAAGGCGATAACTTTGTAATAATGTTCAGTTGTAACCAGCTAGCTTTAAAATGATGAAATTAAGTTCCACCTAATAACTAAAATAAAAAGTCAAAAGTGACATTTAAATATTCCTGCCACCATTTACCGCTCTCCAAACTGCTTTTAATTAACAGTTATATTTAAATCACTTTACAAAATCCAAAACACAATATGACACAACAGAATAAATACTAACAGATCCACTGAATCCACATTTCAAACTAACAACTAAATCACCACACCCCAAATATACCTACCTATTTTACGGTGTAACCCTAATTATAGCGGATACGGTCCATGAAACATCAGAAGAAATAATTTCTTGAATTGAACCATATTTCTAATTTTACTGCAGTCATTGGTGCCACCTACCTACTCTATTTACAATTCATCACATGATCCGCCATCTACTTTACGGAAATTCAACGTGACTGCCAAATTACGTATTCTGCCATTCAAGTTGCGACATGACTTGGATGCGAACACCACTGACGCCATCTACATGTCGCCTCCATTGGAATCCAATCTTAATCCCATAAGATTGACCAACTATCCTCCTTATATTTAAACAATGGTAAAAATCGTGAGGAAATCTAAAGCCCGTATGACACGATCCAGTTTTTCATCTAATCTCTGAATGAGAAACTGTACTGATCCATTGGTATTGGTATTGGTTGGTATGGATGGTGACTGATGCGCTGCGACCTAGTTAGATCTATTGTGTCCCATCTTTTTCTGCTATCTCAAGGTGTTCTCGTTTACAGCATCCCCTCAAGCCTCAGTTCCTTCAGGAATTTTAGGATTTTGAGGGGGTCCATTTGTGGTATTTCTTCCACAGTCAGCTGGTGTGATCCCAGTATATTTAATCTTTTGTGGTGTACAGCATAACACTCCATCAATATGTGGTGAGGTGTTTCAGGATGTTCCCCACAGAATCTGCAGGTGTTGTCCTCCTCTAAGCCTAGCTTCCTTAGGTGTTCTTTGAGTCTGCAATGCCCCGTTAGAAATCCTCTGATTGTCTTTAGACTAGTTTTGCTGAGGTTAATCAGTGTTTTCGATCTTGCTCGGTTGAAATTGCCGAGGAGATCTTTGGCCTGCCTTAGCCCTGGAAGTCTTTGCCAGTATGTTGCTCTCATTGCTTCTTCAGTTTTTTTGAGTTCTTCTTGGAAATAAGATTTTCCAAGTCCGCAGACGTACTGATCCGTTGGACATGCCTCCAGTCAGAATATTTTGTGTTATATAGTGTCACACACATTGTATTTTCACACAGAAAATGATCCGTTTTATTATCAATGCTTAATTGACTTGAAAAGTGATTCATTTTATGACTTATGAGTGAAAAACTGAACGGTGTCATACGGGCTATAGCTATACAGTGGATTATAAATATAAATTGAGCTGGAGCAGGACGACTCTCTCTAATGTTGTCCGACCTACCCTGTCACTGACGAGCGGCAAAAACCGCGAAACGCGTCTGCAGGTGGTCTTCCCCAGCCAAATAAAGGATAGTTTGCTGTATAATAACAATAAGCAATTACAACTGGGTCTTCTTGGAAGAACGTTGCACAAATATCTGTCATATGTAATTCAATGTCCGTCGTGGTATTAGCCAGGGAAGTAGTTGTTTTCTGTCAGATGTTTGCCTCATATTTCCCACATGGTGGAAATATTTGGAAAGAAGAGGGTACTTCGACATTGTAGATTTTACTATTTCATTTAGCTCATTATTTGATGAAAAATTAATACTTTTTGAATTATGTTTTGTACTCGGTTTTGTACCATCATTTTCATTGAGAGACCGTTATAGCTGAAGACACGTCATATTTCGGAAAGAACTACTGATATACCATAAGTGATAATATCTTTCGGTAGAAAAAATTACACTCAGTAACGTATTGAGGCAAATGGTAAAATTATCAGAATACCTACATTCAATTGTCCACTCCTAAGAGTACAAAAATTAGATAAAAATTAAAAAAATAAAATAAAATAATTAAAAACTGCATACGTACCAGGTGACCCTGAACCAATTTACCACCCTGTATCTTTATTGTTATTTTCTATAGACGTTTCAAATTTGGTACATCTATTTGATGTCATGACTGTACAATTTAGCGAGTACCAGACCAAATTACGATTCGGTACAAAATTACGTTTCCAACGATATATTTCAATCATACTTCCATTCACAAACTACTGATATATTTGAGATATTATAAAAAATTACTTTTCGTATTCTCCTCGTAACGGAACATTTTCATGAAACAATAGCATGTGAGTAACAATAATTCGATGTCAAATTTTTCACACTGTGATTTGTATGCAGACTGAACTATTTTCCCAATTTTTGTTTTTTTATTTTTCAATATTACAGAATAACAACGAAGATTCACCCGGTACAGTGAGTAATTAAGTTCATCTTTCGCGTTGCTGCCCTTTCAGATAAAGTTATCAACTTTTTTAATGAGACAATTGAAAAAAATTAGATAACCGAAAAAAAGAGATTTTTCCACATTCAAACTACCTGCTGATGGCAAACTGGTGTGAAAATATATAGTGTGTTCCGTTTGAAAAACTAAAACGAGGATCATTTCCGGTGAAACCGAAAGTGTTACAGAATTCGTTTTTATCTCAAAAAATCGCACTACCCCCCTAAATTTTCATGGTTTGAATCGGAATATTTCTACTGAAAATAGGGATGCGCTATCTCTCAGATTCACCCTGTATATTGTATTTGAGTAATTCGAACCAAAAACACACTTTTATGGGCACGGACTGATAAATTGTTTTCTAAATGTTATCACACTAGACAGAGGATTTTTTACATTTTATACAAAACAACTAACCGTGTAAATTTTTGTGAATTTTCAAGTAGGCTTGGCAACAGGTGAACGTAAAAAATCTGCGGGTTTTCACGATATACTTTTGTGTTCTGACTCCTGAAATAGTGAATTTATTCGTAACTTTATATACTTACTTGGTACTGATTTTCTCATTAGCATATTCTTTTTCTTAATTTTTCTCAGAAACGTCATCTTCCATGGTCATCAGTATAAAAAAGATGCAAATAACGCGTCTGGATGAGAAGTGTGGCGCCAAAATAACAATAAACAATGCCAATTGTGAAAGGAAACCGTTGTATCTTATCGATCAGACTTGTACATGTTGAATACCTAATTAAAATGTTGAATGCGTTGTTTCTATTCTTACTCTTGACTGTCTGAAGAAACACTCTGTAAAAATACATCATTGTTTTTGCAGATTTCTGAACTTATTTTGAATTTTTTGGAAAAAGAAATAATTTGGTGAACTTTTGTCGAAGTATACTTCCCCTAATTGATGATACAATTGTCAATTACTCATTAAAAACTTTTCTTTTCATGCAAGTATCAGATAATTCAAAACGGACTGAAATAAACCTTTCTTATCTTGATACTTCCTTGATTCATAATTTTTCTTCAATTCTCATTTTCTTCATTCGTTGAAGAAAACTATTTCCCTTGCTAAACACGGTTACATTCTGTCAAACAAATAATAATTCGTCTCGTCGGTAATGCTTCGCTTACAAGCGCTCACCCCTTTGGAACACCCCAGAAAGTTTGTCGATTTGTCTATATTTTGAAGATATTTTCATGGTTCTTTCGTTAGCGGTCCCATCGAGACCGACAAATCGGGCACGCTTCTCACGTCCATTTCCCGTCAGTTTGAATACATCCAGACATATCTCTCTCTCTCAGGGTTGGTTTTTCTAGTGAGCGGAAAAGCTTTAGAATTCGCTGGCTTGGGAGGTGTTCCCTGAAGCATACAGCCTTCAGAAATTCAAGGACACCAATTCCTACCCACTCTTCCTTAGTTCTCACGATGTTCTCCGAACATTGTGAGATTTTTTTTGTGACAACTAGAACAAAAAATTCATCATTATTTTGAAAGACTTTAGAGAGTTGGGACAGGTGAATATGAGTTGCTTTCCATTGAGTAGGTATTTTTTTAAATTATATTTCCCCCTGTTAATGAATCATTTTCTATTAATCAACGATTTGATTATATGCAACCCAACATACATTGCTCTTATTCATTTTATATTGGTTAGTATTATCTGTCATTATTTATTTGTCAGTATTCAAATAAAATTTCAGAAAATGTTGATTACACCAGTTGTCACTCAAAACCATATATGGTCCCGTGGCGTAATGGTAAAGTTCACCTGGCAGGCAACACTGGGGTCGAGAGTTTAAAACCCACCGAGAGTAATTTTTTTTAATTTCAATTTGAAAATAAATAATAAAAAATAAAATAAAACTACCAGTAAGAAAAATTAAACTATCTTTGAGTAGAGTTAATATAAATAGAAAATAGTGATTGTTTTTTATCGTAACGTTAAATAAATAAACATTGAAAGTGAGATATCTCTATTTTCGAAAACTATTGTCGACGGAAACGTTTTGTAACAAACTTGTGAATTAAAATGGCGATTAACAATCTCAAACATTAACGCGCTCGCTCCGCTCATGAGTTAAATTATCTCGATTGTTAATCGCCCTCATTAATACACTTGTTCGTTAAATAACCAATAAATGTCATTGGATTCTCGGTAATGTAATAATAATGTTACTTTATTGAAGAAATCCTGTGGGGAATTAACCGACTTGTTTATGCATACATGTAAATTAGTAATCAGATCAATAATCCACACATTTCAATTTCAAATATTATTTCTAAGCTGCTTATATGTATTATATATTTCAAATTTAATTCAGCTGAGGTGTCAGGATAAAAAAAAAACGCATTCTAAAAAAAATCGGCAATAGGTTCAGACGTGAGCCTAAAATGAGCCTAAAATTATGACGGAATTAGATTTTCCATAACGATTCGGTTAGCCTTTTGATACAGCCAGCTCGATGTTGAGCTTACAGAACCTATGATTGCTACTCCAACTGAAGAGCAAAAAATATATAATTGGGTAATAAGTTAGCCTGAATAGAGCCTAAAATTACTATCTGACTGGATTTGTTCTGAGTTGTTTTTTTCTGGTGGGGTTCTGCTAGCTTAACGGTAAAGCTAGCAGAATCCAGGATTTTTTTAACGCATTCCAAAAAAATCGGCATTAGGTTCAGGCGTGAGCCTAAAATGAGCCTAAAATTATGACATGATTAGATTTTTCATAACGATTCGGTTAGCCTTTTGGTACAGCCAGCTCGTTGTTGAGCTTACAGAACCTATGATTGCCACTCCAACTGAAGAGTAAAAAATATATAATTGGGTAATAAGTTAGCCTGAATAGAGCCTAAAATTATTGTCCAACTGAATTTGTGTTGAGTAGTTTTTTAAGGTGGGGTTCTGCTAGCTTAACGGTAAAGCTAGCAGAATCTAGGATTTTTTTAACGCATTCCAAAAAAATCGGCAATAGGTTCAGACGTTAGCCTAAAATTATGACGTGATCAGATTTTCCATAAAAATTTGGTTAGCCTTTTGGTACAGCCAGCTCAATGTTGAGCTTACAGAACCTATGATTGCTACTCCAACTGAAGAGCAAAAAATATATAATTGGGTAATAAGTTAGCCTGAATAGAGCCTAAAATTACTATCCAACTGGATTTGTTCTGAGTTGTTTTTTTTATGGTGGGGTTCTGCTAGCTTAACGGTAAAGCTAGCAGAATCCAGGAGTTTTTTAACGCATTCCAAAAAAATCGGCAATAGGTTCAGACGTGAGCCTAAAATTATGACGTGATCAGATTTTCCATAACGATTCGGTTAGCCTTTTGGTACAGCCAGCTCGATGTTGAGCTTACAGAACCTATGATTGCTACTCCAACTGAAGAGCAAAAAATATATAATTGGGTAATAAGTTAGCCTGAATAGAGCCTAAAATTATTGTCCAATTGAATTTGTTCTGAGTTGTTTTTTTGAGGTGGGGTTCTGCTATCTTAACGGTAAAGCTAGCAGAACCCAGGATTTAAAAAAAACGCATTCCAAAAAAATCGGCATTAGGTTCAGGCGTGAGCCTAAAATGAGCCTAAAATTATGACATGATTAGATTTTTCATAACGATTTGGTTAGCCTTTTGGTACAGCTAGCTCAATGTTGAGCTTACAGAACTTATGATTGCCACTCAAACTGAAGAACAAAAAATGTATACTTGGGTAATAAATTAGCCTGAATAGAGCCTAAAATTATTGTCCAACAGAATCTATTTTCAGTTGTTTTTTTAAGGTGGGGTTCTGCTATCTTAACGGTAAAGCTAGCAGAACCCAGGATTTTTTAATAAAAAACGCAATCCAAAAAAATCGGCAATAGGTTCAAACATGAGCCTAAATTTATGACGTGATCATATATTTCTTAACCATTCGGTTAGCCTTTTGGTACAGCCAGCTCAATGTGCTGAATCTCATACAGTGGCCGGATTATTCTCAAAAAACTATTGATGGGGCATGATCTAAAATTAGATTATTTTGATTATCGAAAATTATTCATGTAAACGTTTCGATCGTAAATATGTTATTGTTAAGCGGTCTAATGTTCAACGCAAAATGAGTAATGAAGTAATGAAAATGTAATGATGGGACACCTAATGAAGGAGTTGGTTCCCTCTAGATTTTACAACCCCCTCCCAAAGAAAATTCTGGCTACGTCACTGGTTTTTGCACGGCAATGCGACTATTCATGCGCTACAGCTATATAGATTTGATATGGCATTAATTGAATCATTTATTCTTCATTTTTCATTGATAATTGAACTGGTACTCCACTATATAATAGAAAAATGTCATACCGGTTTTAGTAACGGATCTTTTTTATTTAAAACTGGAACGAGCCATTTGTTGAATCAACATTGATAATTTATGTTTCTGAGGAGAAAATTTACACGAATAGGTATCCGTAGAAAGGTGCGTTCTGAATTAATACGATTATAAGTACAACTTCCTGAATTTATATTTCAAAGGAAAAGGAAATAGCTCGCAATCATGTGGCATGATTATTCCTGTTAGTATACTTGAAAAAGTTCTTTATGTATTCATTATTATCAATCAGAAATTGTTTACTGAATTAAAATAGATGTTTTGAATTGAATATTCATCAGCATCTTGAATATAAAAACATGATTATGATAATACATTCTTATAAACACTCACATGAGTATTCATATACTAAGAGGCATAGCCTGCGGGTCGAAAACGGACCTTATTATTATTTGACGTGGCGCTCTGGGGCGACTTGGTGATTTATTGTATATTACGACATGTACCTACTTCAAGCAAAAGCATTGTGCGACTGGATTGGCATATAGGCAACTCATATCACACTTGCTTTCGAACAAGGCATGTAAGCTTCTATCGAGACAGATACATTCGAGACAAAATTCTGCCGGTAACGATACTTTTTTTATGTATGTATACTATTGATTCACCATAGTTTATGCTGTATTGGTTCAATTGCAAACTCATTATCATTATTAAAGATTTCTCTGACACCAGGACAGCCTTGAAACATGTGGTACTGTTACGGGTTGATTTTACAACTTAATCCCGCAACAGTGTAATCATACTCTATCACTTGCGTTACCTGTAATTAGATTGCTTCAATCACTTTTCGGTTGATACAGACAGGTAGGAAACTTTATAACTACTGTTTAGAGAACCACCCTGTATAGGATACCGTTCAGATGAATGTCCATATGTAGGTTAGTTTCTGTAGATTTATATTGCGATATTTCGGTTCCATCGGTACCTCTTTTTTACCGTATCAACCACACCGTTTGCGTCCATTTGAAAAGCCCAAAAGATTCCCAGTAGTAATACCCATAATGCATTACTGGAATTACTTAAGTAATGCCAGTAATGCATTAGGACATGACACTCCAGAAACATGATGTTTTTCAGATTATAATCAAGTTTCGATGATAATCGTGCCAGAGCGCTTCACTTCGCATGCAATGTTGAAAACTCTAGCCTCTTTAATTTGACGCACTATTTTTACGATTATGTGCGAACTAAAACGTTCGTGCACGATTATCATCAAAAATTGATTATAATCTGAAAAACACGATATTTTTGGATTTCCCTATCATCGCAATAATAGTGGAATTGTGATATATCTATTAGATACGAACCAATGTAACAGCAAGGGTTTTAACAAAATTCAATTTTTTCAATTTAGTGCTCTCTGGTGTGGAGAAAATGAGAAAGTTTTGTTATTATCATCGGAATACAAATATTTCAGTGTGGTCAAGCAATTCATAAGAAAATAATTTGATATTTTTCTACAGCTAGAAAACTATTTTAAAAAAATGCTGTTTTCAATATTCCCACATAATTTTCTCAAACTTCGTATATGTTTATAAAATTGAATTCTAAGCAACTTTTTCAAATAACTTTTTCCGATACCTTGCCATTTTACCCGACTTTTTGACTATTCATAGTAATTTTTTTCAATTTGCTGCCATACCAGCGATCACGTGACATGTGTCAAAATCGATTTTTAAGTTATCGGACATGCACAAACTTTTCCGAAGATTCTTTTTTTCAATACCCTAATACTAAACTTTTTTCCCATATGGTACATACTTTTTGGCGGTCACTGTATAAATGGCTCTTTGAAATAACCCTCGATTCGATGCATTTCGGTATATCGTGCATTGTATCATCAAAACTACCACTAGAATAAAATCGATGGTCCATGTTGCATTCATTGAAGGAAGTTTACTGATTTTGTTTTATTTTTTTCAGAGATCAACAATCAAAATGTCAAAGAAGAGGTGTCAATGAGAGGACAACAATTAGAAGAAAAGAAAATTCCAAGTCCCTCCTGATTTGCTGCTACCATGACATGTGTAATCATATTGAGAGCCCACCAACCAAAAATCTTATGAATGACTCCCAGCTAGGTAATTACATTTGAGCTTGAGCAAATCTTATTGATTATAGAAGACGGCTATACAGTGCTAGTCTAAAGTCCGTTCCCCTTCTACTAATTTTTGAACCACCTGGTATATCGCAACGAAATTTGGAAGGCTCGAATAGGGGATAAAAACCTACTTTTCCATGAGAAAATTTCAGCTAAAAGTTTCAAAATGGCAGCTGAGCGCCATCTTCAATAATTTTTTTAAATAGAACACCCGGTATATCATTGAATGATCGGTTAGGGACGATCATAAGGAATCCAACAACACCAAGTTTGATGCTATTATCTCCAAAGACTATGGAGATATCGCCTATTATTTTCTCCATAAACCGAATGAGTGGGAGAGAGAAACTTTTTCTGGCGGGTCAATAAATTCTCTCTCACACTTTAAATTAGTAGGGGGGGAACGGACTTTAGACTAGCACTGTATAGTTTAGGGAGCCGCCAGTGAAAAAATGCGCCGAACAACTATACTCCTTCCGAGTTCAGGAATGGAAGTACTTGCATCGAAGATACCAAATCCAAAATATTTTTGATTTTGAGTAGGGCCCAGCCGAGAAACAAGGGAAATATTTTGATAAATTTTAGCCGTCTTCTATATTCTTTCCGTTGAGATACCTATCTTGTTTAGAAAGTGATCAGTTATCATCTGACAAAGTGGAAGGAAATTTGGTTGTGGCCGGGGCTGGAAAATAAGTTTTGAAAATTTTCCTCCCGAAAATGTCTCAAGTCAAAAATTAGCCGGTCTTGGAACATAATAATGTCACTTGTCAAAAAGTAACTGTCGTATATCAATATAAACAAATAAAGTATGTCTCTATGTACAACTAATTTGTTTTTTCGTTCAGTTCTGTATTTTCAAAGAACAACGAAAATATTGCATTTCTGTTGTATTTATTAGCTGAAAAATTCTTTGTATATGTAACTTATATATAACATTTATGAACATATATGTAAGTATCCTCAAATAAGATGTGAGTACTCATAATTTTGAATTTTACAATTTCTATATGACATTTTCAATTTGTAGTCTCCCTGACGATGGAATAAATGATTCCGAAAGCTTGGAAAAACTTAAAAGAGTTTCCTTTTACATCGTTGCAGCCCTACTATTAGTTATACTCTTAACTAGACAGCGACGACTCTCCTCCTTTTAAATTATATAGATATATATATATATATATACATTCCCCTCACGAAGCCATTCTATGGTTTTCTACTTAATGTATATATATATATATATATAATGAAACATAACTTGTGACGAGCTGTAAGCAACGAAACGGCCGTCAGTAGATGATGGAACTCTCGCAATTAAATCGAAATCACTCTCTTCACTATATTTATATATATATATATATATATATATATATATATATATATATATATATACATTTATTTTTGTTTTCAGATGACGTTACACAAGTTACAGATAACAGATACCAGCAACAAGAAACTTTTTTGTACTCAGAATCCGACGTTTGGTTCAGGGCGGCTACAATAGCAGTTCCTATTTGTGGTGCTGTTATACTTTTTCTCCTCATTGCCTTGGCCGTAAAGATACTCAAGAGTGAACATCAGAATGCCGCTATGCACAAGTTGGGGTATGTATATCTATCAATTTTTTCATTAGTATGTATTCATAAAAGCGCACTTATCTTGAAAACGATTGATTTTTCTGTGTTCGAACAATTATACATGTTTTACTTAAAATTGAATGAAGAAATTAAAAAATTATAATTTTCTGATTTTTACCAGTGGCGTAAAAAATAGGAGAGGAAAGGCACCAATATACCCTTTTTGTACGCCACTGGTGGCAACTAAAAATGTAATTTTTCTTTTAAAATAAAGCTCGTATTGAACAAAAATATTTCTTCGAATTAATCGGCAAAATTTCCAAAACTGTGGAAGTTATGAATGAAAAATAGATTTAATTTTTCATATTCAACACCCTGTATCTATGCAACACACCGCTACTCAAGGGTCTGACGATTGATTTCGTGGTGAGTATCACATGATCTATCAACGATAAAAAATTCAGCGTTCATACTATGACGTATTCCAAAGTGACAGTACCTCCCGGGCTAAAGATAATTAAGGTGTATTAAAAAAACTACTTGTCGATATGTTATCTCATCCCACTTCTCCAAATCTAAATTAGGTAACATTGTGTACGCTATTGATTGAAAAACATGTTAATAATATCATTAATGCAAGGATATATTAGTTTTTAGATTGATGGTTTTGTTATATCATTTGTGTTGGTCACAGGCTACTCGATTAATTCTAATATTATTTTAATTTCAAAAAGAAAGATCTACCGTAATATTTTTAAGTTTGTTGACGAAAGTTTCTTCGAGACCTAATAGTGGTATCAAATTAATCGTAATGAAATGCTTTTTTTTTCGTAACCCAACAAGCCACTATGTTGCCATTTGAAAAAAAAAATAGCAATAAAAATTTAAAAATTAAATTTTACTCAAGCACCAAAATTAATAATTTGAACGTATTCATAGCCCTCTAGATTCAAAAATAAATTTCAAAATTTTAAAAATTTTTGGTTACAAAAAGTAACAAATGATACGTAGTTGTATTCAGAATGTCATATGGAGACAAAAAAGTGAAGATATACCGGGTGTCTCGTGTAAAAATCGAAAGTTCATATAACCTCCGGTGAAACCGGAAGTTTCATGAAGCTTAGTCACTTGTCAAAAAATGCATTTTTATAAGTATTTTTAATTTTTTTAATTTCATTTCAATATCTTCAAATAACAAAAAAGTTATAAGGGCGAGCCACTTTCCGTGGACAACCAGGTATTTAATACATAGGATAAGCAGTTCTTTTCATGTTTTGTATTTCAATATGCACTCAAAAAAAATCCTATATTAGCATTTGAAAGAAATGAATTTATTAATGTTGAAAAATAAAGAAAGAAAAACATTGGGAAAGTAGTTACGTCTGCATACAAATCATAAGTAGTGTTGAAACTTTGGCATCGAATTATTGTTACTTATACTTACATGCAATTGTGTTATCCATAGCACACTTTAATGAAAATGTTTCTTTACGAGGGGAATACAGAAAGTATTTTTTTAATGAAATCTCAAATATATCAGCATTTTAAAACAAGGAAATGAAAGCAAGACAATTCAGTGGAGACTTGTTCATTTTAATTGGAAACCCTTTGTATGATCTGTACTTCATCATTTTCAATAAATTTTATTTCATTTTTACTTTGCAGGCCCACCATGTATGTACAGCCAATGCCCCAACAGTCCAAAAACGCCAAGGAGAAGTACAATCATGACAACTTCGGCAGAACATACGACAATCTGCTAAGAAAGGAGTACATGCCTACACATCACAATACATTTTATTCCAACCAGAAGGGAGATTACCAAAGACAAATTGAATTACCTCTCCTCTTACGGAGTGAGCAGAATCCCAGTGTCGCGGTTGATAAAAAAGCTGCCAACGCAAATTTTAATTTGATCAACTATGACGACTCGGGAAAATCTATAATTTTAGAAATCGAAAAAGAGCAACCAAGATGCTCTGAAGTTAATATTATAAACACAAGTGGCTCTTATCTGGGTAATGCCGGTAAATTTTGTACTGAGAAGACTTTCATATCATAAGACATTATATGAACCAGACTGTGCATTCTTAGTTATATTGTACTTAAGATCCCATTCAGCTTATAGCACAAGATCCAGGGGTTTTAACCTGACACTTAATCTAATAGAAATTATTTTTGGCACACAGGCCTCAAGAGGAGAGTTTAAGAAAAAAATTGTTCTGCACGCTAGCACCTACGGAAGGTGGTGAAAATTCCCTGGAAAACTCGAAAAATCGGTTTTACATCAATAACTTGGAAGAGGTTGAAAATGTTGATATAATGTACAGAAACAAACTTGTAGAGCGCCTCTCCTGCTACCCCGCTTGACGCATTAACGGACCACGTGGCAATGCGACACGCCGCGCACACCAAGTGAGTCGAGAAGAAATTGTAATGCTCTCTCAACATATAGCAAGGTATTATTTACTCTCTCATGAAACCACCTTACCCAAGTTGAAAACTTTTCGATAATGTATTGGGAATGGTTGTTATATCTCATTTTCTCGAATTTACCCTACTGAATCTTTGTGGAAATTCAGCTTGTCGAGCTAATTCTATAGGAAAACGTAAGAAATCAGTAAAATTACATTGTTTGTTTATCAAACATCATTATTGTACCTTCGTATATCAAATACAACCACTTCTACCGACACCTATGAGGCGCCGTTCGGGTAAAAAGTGTTTTTGCGAATATAAAAAATTTCTGTCAATATATTTATTAATTGTAGCAATATTTTTCGTGCCGATATATTTATTTTCGATCAAACACAATATATTTGCATTTCAAGTGTTACTAATATACAAAAACGTGAAGTCTCAGATATTTATAAATTTGATCTATTTTATGTAGTCAAGAGATGGCGCAATCGACGCGTTTTGGATTGTGACACGTTCGAGCATATGGCAACATGGAAACGAAGCAAAATCATCAGTACAGAAATTGCCTAATAGATGGCGACAGTATAGTATTTCAGATTGGCTCATTTAATCCTAGAGGACTTTCGATGACCTACACATAGGGTCACTGAATTTAGAAGGCCGTGCCGTTACTGCCGTTCAATTAAGTGCCCAATTTTAAAGTGGAAAACTATACACAATAACAAAACTGCCTGTGCTACTGCTATCTGTTAGCCACTTTATGTACTGATGACTGCCTAGTTGCTGTGTTGCCACATGCTCGAGCTTGGACAAATCGCGTCAGTTGCGCCATCTCTTGACGACATAAAATAGATCGAATTTATAAATATATGGGGATTAACGTTTTTATATATTTGTAATGCTTGGAAAGTAAATATATTGTGTTTTATCGAAAATAAATATATCGGAAAGCAAAATGAAAATATTTGCTACAACTAATAAATATATTGACACAAAATTAAATATATTTCCAAAAACACCTTTTACCCAAACGGCGCCTCATAGACACCCACCAGCTATATATGATAATACTGTTTAGTTCATGAATTTTCGACCAAAAACAAGGGAGATACAGAGATTTAGTCGAGCGTCGCTTCGGGGTAAACCTGATGATATCCCGAGTTGTTCGCGCGGAAATCTGAAAATATAGTTATAGCTCATTATCTCTCAAAGGAAGCAATTTTCGAAAAAAACATACAATATCATTTTTATGGAGATTTTCACGTTCTACAAGTTTGTTCCTATAAATTATTTCGAAATTTCCAGGCCCTTCCAAGTTATTGATTTTCCGAACTTTCCCGAGAATTTTCCCCACTTTTCATAGCTGCTCGCGTGCAGAACAAATTTTTTTCTCAAAGTACTCTTCAAAAGCTGCTCGTGTACCAACAATTATTTTTATTGGATTCATTGTCAGGTTGTAGTAAAATTAGCTACAGCGCTTGGACTAATATACAGAAACGATCAAAGTTTTTGTGTCTTTCATCATATTTCATTTTGAATTGAAGGCTGTGAAAATGTATCCAATACTACTGATGGTAACTTGAATACAATTTTCTTAGTGATTTTAACTACATCACTTAAGACTGAAAAAAGGCAGAATCCTCATATTGTAATATAACTGTTTGAAAGTGTGCATATATTAGGAGAGGCGGTAATACTGTCGCGCATATGATCGTTCTGATGGATCGCACCCACAAAAAACAATAGAGTAGAGTGTACTGAAAGGCATAGCATGTGCGGATAGAGGACGGTTATTATTATTAATTGCCGTGGTGCTCCGCGGCGACTTACTAATTTTTTATGGCGTATTCACTTTTCAGCTGTAGGAAATCCCGGAAAACCTACAATACCACCTCAATGTTTTTATTAATGTGTTAATAAACATCATTGAATAAGCTCTATTAAAAAGAGCAGTGCCGTGTAGAGGGTTGCCTTTAGGCAAGTGGCAGTACCCCTCCCGTTGCCGGGACCTCTGGTTGCCAGGCGTGAGTAACCCCTGTTTTTTCGTCATCATATTATCATTCCTACAGGTGAAGGTGAAGATTTGCAGATATCTACATGAATAGGCTACTTGACAAAAAACATACAGTTACCTCAATTTCTATTGCCGAAAATGGTGGCTACCGTCGGTCGTCCAAAGTCGAGCACACGCGACATTTTTCAAATCGGCCGCGAGCCGCAATCCTCGACGCCACTGGTTCTGCGACGACATTCCATCGTAAAATAACACCGAACAAAAATTTACAAACATTAACAAAAATGTAATCTGAATTCAAATTTAATTTTCCAAAATGTATTCATTTACAATGGTGTAAACAGGCTATTTTTGATATATTTTCAACACGCCTATATTAACTTCACTTGTATGTATGTAACGGAATCTTTTCTTTTCAGCCACTTCCAGACCTCCATATGATTTTGAAGTTGGCATGTTTTAATAATTCCAGTGACAACGCAATATGACATTTTTGTTATTGAAAAAAAAACACAAAATGGCGTCTCCAAAATGGCGGACGAGATTTGTGATAATGGTCCGATTCGAGTCAAAATTGGTATTTATGCGGTCTTCGGGGTCTGAGATTATGTATTTTTTATCAAAATTCATAAATTCAAAATGGCGGCTCCAAGATGGTGGACGAGATTTGTGATTATCAGATTCAATTTAAAATTGTTATGTGAGGGTTTTTTAGGTCGTATATTTCGATTTTTCTATCAAAACTCGTAAATTAAATATGGTGGCTTCAAGATGGCGGACGATATTTTTTATTATGGTCTCATTCGCTTCAAAATTAATGTGTGAGGGTTTTCGGGGTCTGAGATTATGAATTTTTCTCAAAATTTATGAATTTAAGATTGGGGCCCAAGTTGGTCATAAAAAAATAATAGTTTGAAAAAACTAAAGAACACGCTTACTTGCACCATGGACTCAAACGTTAAAGCTAATAGCAGATTAAATTACTCAAATGTAAAAAAAGCTTGACATGCTTGACAAAGTTCTCTTGAGTTCTTGAACGCTCAGTATTGTTAAATTAAACTAAAAAAATATGAGATTATAGATGGAAAGCACCCACGCTTTTTTACGTTTGAGTAATTAACCCTTTGCGGTTCTTTGTCGGGACGCCCCCGACAGCGGAATTTTAAAGTCCCGGTCCGATGTCGGGTAAGCCCCGACAGTGTCACGTTCCAGTCCTATGTCAGGTTAGCCCCAATATTGGCTTTGGTCGAAGTAACTACTTTTTTGTTTGAGGTTAGGCCATGTTTTTGTTGTCTGAACGTTTTCAATAGGCTCTTTTTCATTTTCTTGGTAATGACAATATAATTGTCAATTATTTTTTACTTTTTAGCCCATGTTGGACCAAAGCCAGTGTCGGGGCTAGCCCGACATCGGACTGGAACGTGATACTGTCGGGGATTGCCTGATATCGGACCCAAACGTTAAAATTTTAATGGCGTAATGGCGGGGCTGTCCCGACAAAGGCCCGCAAAGGGTTAAAAATAAGAAATACTTCCAATAGACATGTATAAATATATGAAGATGATTTCAATTATTATATAAAAGACAGAAATGATATATATGAGACAATTTGTTAAATAGGAGATTATAAACTATTGTTTCATGTGGGTGCAATCCATCAGAACGATCATATAGTATTACCGGCTCTCTCACTAATATAAAGCTTTCTCGACTTTTTGTGACTGTTGTAGGTGAATAAGATTTAAATGTCAATCTATTGCTATAATTTTATAACATTTATGCAAAGTTAATGAATAGAAATGTGATGTCTTACTAACGTTTAATCTGACAATAATTGATGGACTGCTCAAGAGTTATCTTAACAATTGTATATATGTATTTATGTATAGTTTCGTACTTATCTCTTTATTATCCGATGATTTTGATATGAAGCAATACTGTATGTTGCAGGTTTCATGTTATAACGAGACAAGTTATGTATATTGCTTATTTATTGTATCGTGAGTACTCGTTCACGATGATATATATATTTTTTGTAATACTGAGAGTGGCTTTTATCGAATAAAAGATCTTTTAGAATGAAATGTGTTTTTATATTGAAAAACAAAACTTTCCAATTTTTTTTAGCAGTCTCGGAAAAATATGAATGAGGTGTCATTCGATTTGGAATAGCGTGTAAATGATTTTTGAAAAAAAATTCGTTTTGCTCAAAAAAATTGCAAAAGTTATAAACAATTTAGTTAAAAAAATTAAGGTGTTTGGTTTTTTGCAAATATCTCAAAAACTAATCAAGATCTTTGAAATCTGAAATGTGATTCAGAGAGGGAAGTTCTTTGCAAGTTATTCAAACTCTCTTATAATTTGGGGGTATTTCCGTCTAACTGGAAAATATCAAGAGTACAACAGCCCCAAAAAAAAGGGAAGAAGACCCTACCCAGCGACTACAAACCTATCGCACTACTATCTGGTATTTCGAAGGTCATGGAGAAAGCTATCAACATCGAGCTCGTGAAATATCTAGAACGCTCAGGAAATATCAATGATCGACAATATGGTTTCTGGCGAGGTCACGTGACTCTCAGTACCGATATGTTTGTCAACTTCATTTTCGGAGTACTTTATTTAATTTCATGAAAATACTCAAAATATTTTTTGGAGTAGTATATTTAATTTAATAAAAATAGCTGCAATAATAACGCATGTTAGACTTATAATAATAATAATAATTTCATCAGATTATTATTTTTATTTGAAAAATTAATAATTTAGGAATAATTTAATTTTCAGCAGTAACGTTTTTAATAATTTTCGAATTTTAATATGTTTCTCTGTAAATGAAAAGGGTTTTATATTTGGTATGAATTTATTGATGTGCAAAATTTTCACTGATTATTTATTTATCAAACAAACTTAAAAATTTTTTTTTTTTAATTCAGTGTCAGTTTCATATTCTTCAGCAAACTCATCGCAAGTGCTGGATAACTCTTCTTAAGTTTTTCAAATTCTTTAATTATTTTTTTTTTTTCAAAAGGAATATGCCATAATTTAAAATAATTTTAACTTACTCATATCATTTGTACTGTTCTTCTGGGTCTCTTCGTTGATGATAGCATCTAATACCGATTGTGAAATTACTGTTTCATTGTCTTTTGTGCAAATAACACACTTTAACTTGCCACTTTTATCACTATCCATTATAAATAATCTTTAAAAACAAATATCATAATAATACAACTTGTATTAGTCAACTGAGAATCAGTGTTGTTCCTAGGGTAAAAATTTTAGTACTAGGTTGTGTGTGTAAAAAGTACTAGACTTGCAGTAAAAAATAACGAAGTAGATGAGCTTGACTATATTTCTCATTTTGGTATAATTTTGTTTTCATCTGAGGGGCTTTTGGAGCTACAAAGTAATAATTAACACAGCCTTGTCAAATATAAAAATAAAATATTTGCTGAAAATTCAAAGCAACAAAGATATCACTTGAGTTCTATAAGAATTCACATAGAACAAAAATGAAAATTGTAAAGGCAAATCAACATTGCATCTAGACGAGAGTCTTAAAAATGGTGAAATTTTAAAATGTGAAATCTCTTGAATAAGATTCAGCTTCAGTCCATTCATATTTAATTTTTTGTTTTAATAAAGATTCAACTGTTCTGGTTCAGCCTCAAAAGTAACAAGGAGTTGGGTAGTGCGGATTTTACTATCATCCATAGCACCTTGAGTTGTCTTGTCATTATTTCTTATAAGGAATCTCAGAAAAGACAAAAGTCAACAAAAAACTCTTAAATCAATATACATAAGTACTTTATCTCTCAATTTCTGAGTTTTACAATATGAATAATAATAAAATTTGGACAGAGAACAGCAACTAACAAAAGTGAAAAATTTGAATTTTTGAACGTATGTGAACTGTCTTGCAGTTTACAGGCACAAGGGACAAAAATATATGCTTCAAAAACCCTGCATGGGCGATTTACAAGCACATATTTTTGACTCTTGTGCCTGTTACTGCAAAACAATTGGCATACGTTCAAAAAGTCATATTTAACTTTGTTAATACTGAAGGAACTTATGATGCGGGGTCAAAACCCCAGAGTGGGCGCCATGTATCTGAATCGGCCTTAATACAGTAACATAAAAAATAGAGAAAAAAAAACTAAGTCAAGTGTCATTGTTAAGGGCCCTAAAAAAAAACGCCCCGATACCGAGAATTGTCGTAAATTGCATGTTGTTCAACTCGACATGAAGAACACATATACGAAGTATCAACGGTGAGGTAATCAATTTTTTTCCCGGTAGCGGGCCTGGGGACTTTTAATATTGGTTGAATAAAAATAAATCAAATTTAATATTTATTGAAAATAGTTGCATCGAGATAAACATACATGAAACACTTTAAAATGAATTTCACATTAAATATGAGACATAATACTTTAATATACATTTTTATGAAAGAAGATATCACCGGTTTTAGTACTAGTACCTCAGGTAGGTCATTAATTCTATGAATTCATTAAGAGAAATTAGTTTACCTATACATTATGGATGTCAAATTATATTACACAATTAATATGATTATGCAATGAACTTTTAATTATTTCAAGTTCATATCAATATTTTGTCAATATATATCTCTTTGGAATTACTGAATTGTCTTTATGTCCTTAGAAATTTGTCAATATACCGGGTGTCCGCGGAAGGTGGCTTGCTGCTATAACTTTTATATTTTCGAAGATATAAAATTGGAATGTGGGGTATCTGTATTAGACATAAAACTGCATTTTTTGACAAGCAACTTAGGTTCATACAATTTCTGTTTTCAGCGGAAGTGACATAAACATTTTTGATTGACACCTGCTATATTTTCGCTTCTTTTATTTCCGTATTCTGAATACAATATACAAGCATACAACCACTTGTCACTTTTTGTATCAATTTATTGTTTATTTTAGTTCACACTGCATCTGATGTTTAAAATTTACTTTTCAATTATTATTATGTACAAATATTTTCCAAATGGCAACATAGTGGCTCGTCAGGTCAGAAAAAAAGGCAATTTTGTTACTATTAATAATTTATAATGCACACTATTGGGTATCAAACTTTCGCCAACAAATAAAAAAATATTGCGTTGGATTTTTTCATTTGAGATAAAAATAAGATTTAAATTCATGGAGTAACCTGTGACCAACACAACTGATATAACAAAACCATCAATCCAAAAACTAATAACATTTTCTTGCAGAAATAATATTATCAACGTGGTTTTCACAATATCATAGACCACAGTTACCTAATTTACTTTTCCAGGAGCGAGGTAAGATAAGATGTCGACAAGTATTTTTTATCACAGTTTACTCAATGCAATTGAATCTTATTTTTATCTCAGAAGATGCTTTATTTCAAGAAATATTTAAGTTTTTTTAATTAATTTGGAAATATTTTATAGAAAAAAAAAAGAAAGAAGAAAAACTGGCAGTAGTGCGATATGTAATTTATTTATTTTTTTAACTTTTTTTTGTCAATATTGAGTTTAATTTGCAGTTTGTATCAGTTTAATTTGTATTTTGAGTATATTCTGTAAAATGTTATTTCTGAATTCACATTTTTAATTTTTTTTATTGAATAAAATAAAATAATCACTTGATTTAAATCAGGCGACCCTGCTGCTAAACAAAGGATAACACTGAAGATGTTATTATTTATATTTAAAATTAAAAACAATATATTGCCAAATTATCTGAGTGAAAACTAGTATTCATACACACTCTACTAGAAATAGAATAGGAAAATGTTATATCAACATATAGCATATAGGTGGTGACTATTTGTATAGTTCTGGTCTGATGTTATTAGTTGTGATTCATTAAATTATATTCATTCAAAAGAAAATGTATCGAATATATTTTGTATTTTTTTTTTTGTACTTTTTAAGTGACTGACTGTACTATGAAAAGCATTATTTGCTATATCTATATATATATATATATATATATATATATATATATATGAAGTTGAGTCACATCAAAAAATGCAGTTTCCGTATGCAGATATTCCAAATTTTATTACACTATCTGCATAAACAAAAGTTATAGGAGCAAGTCACTTTCCGCAGATACTCAGTATATGTTTATATAGAACACATTTTGCTCCATAAATATAAAGGTTTAGAAAACACAAAATAGTCCTTACAATCTGCCAATAACCAGACTAAGGATGGTGGCTTTTAAAAACAGTCACTGTTCATTTCACTTTATTTCATGATATACACTAAAATAAATCGATACATAGAAAATATACCAGGGTTGTATTATTATAGTCTCTATTTCATATTTAGTATGGGATTTCTTAATGATTTCTACATACAGAAGTTATTTTCAGAAAAAAATAAAAAAAGTAAGTAGTTTAGAACATGTATACAGTGAGGTCCTAAAGTAACGGATAAATTCATTTTCTACCTTATTGAATACTCTTTGAAATGAGGTATCACTTGACTAACTATTCCATTTAAAAATTTGGGGGGGGGGGGTGGCTGTCACTTCGACGGGGGTGGAAGAGGGGTGATTTTTTAATATCTCAGAGTGTCTTTTTGAAAACATAAATCGACGTGTTTCCGGTTTTTTCTTCAAAATGGATAATAACATAGAAAATGAATTTATCCTTACTCTAGGACTTCACCGTATATCCCACACTAACATTTCAGTTCTGAACATAATTTTTTCTACGACTAATAAGATAGAATAGTTACATAGATCATTTAGTTAGTCCTAAATATCCTCATTTTCAACACCACAAAAATCGTGCGGAAAAGTCAAAATCGTACGATTTTTCATTTTGAAAGTTGTACTTTTCCGTACGATTTAAAATCGTGCAGAAAAGTCACTTTTCCGTACGATTTTGACTTTTCCGCACGATTTTTTTGTTGTTGAAAATGAGGATATTTAGGACTAAGTAACTAAATGATCTATGTAACTATTCTGTCTTATTAGTCATTTTGTACCATTATTATAAAAAACTAGTTTATTAAAAACCTTGTTTTTTCATAAATAAGATGGACAAAAACACTCGTATGAAAAATATTGTACCTAACTCTTACGGAAAACGTCTTTTTCGCCTTTAACGGCTTGCCTGAACTCCGCTCTGCGTCGTTCGTGCAACTGCCGTCGCGTGCGGAAAAGTACTAATTTCTGCACTTGTTAGGTAAATAACTATTACGATTCTTTAATTTGGGTTTCATTATGCTGTCAAAATATTGAAAAAAAATAAAAAAATCTAGCTACGCATATGTAAAATGAACCTGATTTGTCAATACACCTTACTGATTGCTTTGGGAGATTTTTCGCTTATATCGGTCTGTGAGACAATGAAGCAAAAGTGAAAAAACTTTAGAAGTTATGTAGCAATAACTTTAAATGATTTCCAGTAATATAAAAAATATACCTATATATTTTAGTGTTGGTATTAATTAGGGTTAACTATTGGAGGATTTTGTCTACACCAAACCCTGAGGTATATTAGAACATTTAATGACTTTATCACATAATTTTACACTTATTAAACCATAGATGTCCCATTTTTCATGAACTTCGGAAAAATTAACTCGCATCACTACATTCACAATATTCAACTAAAAAAATAACTCATGTTAAGGTAGTTAAAGAAAAAATAAATTTGGTATGCATTGTAGAATTAGACCTTGATGTATTTTCACATAAGGAGTCACCTCATCTACTCATTTCTGCAAATAAATGATGTAGAAGTTTTAATCTTGTTACAACTTTTTTTCCCTAATATGTCATTTCCACTAAAAGTTGAAATAAAAGGTGACAAGGGTTTCAATCAAACTATAGTTATATAGTGCAAGAGACGCTATCTACCAAAATGTGACATGTTACCAAACACACAAGGCACAAGTCAGTTCGTTGCCTCATTTTGCAATGCTTTCAATATGCTTCAACAATTATATTTTGCATCTGTATAGTATGTTCCAAGGAAGACTACTGAGAAGTAAACAATGTTCAATCATACCGTGACAACACTTGCAATTCAACCAATAATCAGGCCAGTAGAGATAGAAAATTTAACAATATGTAACAAATAATTCCAAAAGTTCTCAACCATTGGTCAAGTGAATGGCACATTGAGAAAGCAGTAAATCTTAATTTGCAACCTCTTCCGAAGTCCCGAACATTGTCAAAATTGCATCAACTTGAGTAGTATTAAATACAGTGTGACCCATTTAAGATGGAAGCACCCTTATAAAACTTTAATTTTTCAACCGATTGGAACGATTTTTTTTTGTTAAGTAGACATTCAAAAAGTCCACTAGGATAAATCTCCATTTCCATGGCCAACTATCTTATTTTTCAAGGTAAAATCTTGATTTAAAAAAAAAATCAAAAATCATTGATTTAAATAAAAAAAATCATGATTTTTTTGATTTTTTGATTTTTTTTGATTTTGGTCTTAATGCCCGATAAAAATAGGTACCCGTCAACATTCATGTCCATTTTTTAACTTAAAACTATTTTAATTTTGTGTATTTCATGAATTTGAGTATTATAAAATTAAAACAAAATATAATTCACAAAGAAAGCCATTCTCAGTAGGACGATGTGGGTCGACCGACATGTGTGTACCAGAAAATTCCTGTAGCCCTTCCGCGCCTATAAGTCGCATAAGAATGATTCATAGACAAGAGTTATATATACTGAATGATTTCTCTCAGATCTCAGATCATTCTCCCATTGAACATTGAAGTACAAAGTCCATTGTGCAAGCGAGAGGAAATTTAAAAAAATAAAATTTAATGCTCGTTCTTTGCCCTTCAAAACCATAATGTTCTCTGAAGAAATTACGAAAAACTGGGGGTTGAAAAGGCAGGAAAATTAGTATTTTTGTTCAAATATTATAATCAAAATTAAAGTAAGTAAGTAAAGTAAAGTATGTTCTATGTTAGTTCCAATGTCAGAAAACTTATGATTATAAAATAATGTGGAGTATGATTAAGATATACATATGTATATGTTTTAATATCCAGTTTTTTTTAGGGGTTTCACTATTTTATTTCAGTTTAATATTTTTTATTATTCAAATAAATGTTCTCGAAATTATTATTTTGATTTGAATTGTGATTTAAAAAAAAAATCAATTCATTTAAATCATGATTTTTATCTTGATTTGAATCAATTGATTTAAATCAGCCCAACCCTGTAAAATTGTAGTGTAGGTGTAGTTATATTTTTTCTAAAAAAATCACTACTATTTTTTTTTGTTGATTGACCTTGAAAAATAAGATTAGTTGGCTTTGGAAATGGTGATTTATTCATGAAATTCAATGACCTGGTGAACTTTTTGAATGTCTACCTAACGAAAACAAAAAAATTATTCCAATTGGTTGAAAAATTTAAGTTTTATGAGGGTGCTTCGCTTAAATAGGTCACACTGTATGTTATTTTATATTACGAATCGAATTTGCAACCAATTCAAGTATACGGATTTTTTATTTATTTAAAACTAATGTTTTTGCTTTGATATACCTACCAGAAGAAAAAATTCCAAAAGTTCTGCAAACTTGAAAGATACACCGGAAAAATATTCCGAATAGTTGTATATATTTGCAATATCTTACTTTAACCTGAACATTTTTATTTATACATATTTTCAATCTGTTGCAAATTTTGAAAAACAATAAAGGTACATTATTATTATTATTATCTATTTTGATGCATTCACTAATTAGCAACCTTGTTAAATTAAATTTTTCCAAATTGAATGAAGTTACAGATCATGTACAAGGTTTTAAATTTGTGAATGCATCAGAATGGATGTTTTCAAAACAACTTCAAACCAAGTTTCAAAACTTTTGTAATTATTCCGAGCTCATCTTGATCAAAAAAATTACCACAAATTAAAAATAGTTATTTTTGTATCTAGTGCGCGAAATGATACTTTGGTGATCGAGAACTGATTTTTTTGAAAAAATAGTCGAGATCACCAAAGTATTTCGCGCACCAGATGCAAACAAAATTTTTTCTACAAACGTCAAAAAATAAAATTAGGTGGTATAAAATTTGGTTACATTTGAATAATTAAAGCTTTTTAACACTTCAAAAAAAGTGTTAAAAAGCTTTAATTATTTATTGTCAAGCATTCAGAAATAAATGATTTCTTGGATTTTTGCTTGATTGAGGACCATACAGTATCGGAAACTTTTCATCTGGAATATAGACAGAAATCTACGCGAGCAACAAGGAACACAATGATATGATAATACCACATAAATAAGAGAGACACACACACTACTGCGCGTCTCTCCTGTTACCTCGCCCGACGAATTAACAACTCACGTCGATATCCCTTCCTCCTCGATGAATGCTCTCTCAACATATAGCAAGCTTTTCTTTACACTCTCATAAAAATACCATACCCCAGATGAAAACTTTCCGATACTGTATAGGTTAAAATATGTAAATCCCATTTAGTAGCGAAATTTGTTTTTCACACACTACTTGGCACAAGGTGTCATGGTAATGAAGGAAAATGAAACAAATGGTCACTTCGCATATCCTTGTAATTTTTTGACGTTTGTAGAAAAAATATATAAATAAACATGTTCCAGTAAATGTAAAAGGTTGCAAATCTGTCTGAATATTTTTCCGATGTATCTGTCAAGTTTGCAGAACTTTTGAAATTTTTTCTTGTGGCAAATCAAAGAAAAAGAAAAACATTAGTTTTTAATAAAAAAAAAGTTCTGTACACACGTAATTGCAAACTTGATTCGTTATATGAAATAATATGTAGAGTAGAGTAGATTACTTTATTTGACCATTTTATATAGACAGTATATTTATGGAAAATATATGTATTTTTTACTAAGTCTAACATTAAAATCTTAAAATGAGCAAAAAGTCACTGAATAAAAATAAGAATCAATTAGAAATATAAATCTGGTACAGTTAAAAATCTTGAAAAAGTACATTGCCACTTAATAGAGACAAATATATTTAATACAAATTAAAATAAATATAAAGTCAACAAACAATTGTGAAAATAAGATATATCACATCTCTAGTAACATGATTTAATACTCAAGAACTGTGATTTGACAAAACAAGTTTTGAGAAGGTACCTTTTGATATTATTTTTGAAATTCCTGAAATTCAAAGATTTAACGAGTTTTTTTGAGTAACCTCTAATCTGTGTCTTGAATTATTCAATAAACTTGCAGATATTGTTGAGTAATTATGATTGTAGGAGTGTTTTTGTGAATTTCAAATAGCACTTCATAAATATAATAAAGTTGGAAGAGGCATATATTTAATACTACTCCAAGAACTTTTTGAATTTTTTCAATAAATATAGAGCTAAATTCAATTTAATTGCAATTTTGACAATGTTCCGGACTTCCGAAAAGGTTGCAAAATTTTTTAGTTCGTTTTTAAACCTTTCCTTTTATTGTGATATTGTGAATTGATTATCTATATCTACTGGCCAATTACTCTTAAATTATTCGAAAAAATAACATTCTATCTGAATATACAATACATACATAATTTGAAATTAAAAACCGAAGACTTTTTCAATCAGTCAATATATTAACAAGTACAGCATTTACAAATATTCCATCTCATTAAGATGAAGTCAGTTATTATAAAACTAATTAAAAACATCTTCCTTCTATATGAAAGACTTACTGTTGAGATTCACCCTTTCCATTATAGATTTCACATATGCTTCATGGATTTGCTTCGTAAAATCAGAATTATTTTTCAATAGGTAAATCAATGCTTGTGCCAGTTGCTTTTCAGTCAACAAGTCGGTTTGTTCTAGTGTTTCTTCTGTTGAATCGTTCAAGTTTTCTTTAGTTTTAGGATTGGTAAACATCATTGGAGTCATCAAATGTGGTTTCTGAATATCTAAAAATTGTGCAAATGGTGAAGTTCCCAACAAATCAGTTTTATCTTCTTTATCTGGTCTCGCTGGGTTTTGATTCTGCATAAAACATGCAAATGGCGAACTTGTTTGTATTTGATTGTGACCAATTAAAGGAGCATTCAAACTAAAACCATTCTCAGGCTGCACTTTGACTTCACTTTTGCTTGAACCCGGGAAAGAGATAGGAACACTTCTTCTATCAGAATTGGTTGAGATATTATGATGAGCATTCAAGTGGTCTTGAGGTGTTATAGAACGCTGTTGTTTTTCTATATGTTCTACAGTATTAGCAGGATTGGACATGAGCCGCTGCAGAACATTTTCACCATTTCCTCCTGATACAGCAGGCTTTTGTGATGTTTTGGTGCTAGCTTTCGCGAAGAAGTCCATAACACTTTGCGAAGTCACATCAGGAACTCTGGGAGTAGAAGAAAACGTCGGTGGGCATTCTTGCTTGATAGGCGTCCTGTTGAAAGTTTCTTGTGCTTTCGTTAACATACTAAATATATCAACACTACCGTCACTCTTCTTGGATTTCTCGTCGCTTTTATCTTTGAGACCCTCCATGAGAGATTCAATCATACAGGTAATTCGAATACACTCTTCTTTGTCAAAAAACCAAATACCGAATATCTTGCTCTTTGAATTCCTATAGAGCAAAAAAGGTACTTGCATCTGATAGTCGAAATCTTTTACGATGGGTTCGATCAGGTTGTCGGTGTTCAACCTATTCATAACCATGATACTGTGGAACGGTTCGCCATTCCTACTGTATATGAATAACGCACCTTCAGTTTCTGTTTTTTCCCATGCGTTAGTGGATATATTGAAAATGTATAAAGCAACGTGAGTGGCGTTCGCTAAAATGTCTTTAACATATGGATCAACTCTTTTTATCGATGTTACACTCATACGCAACTCGACAGAATCAGCCATGATTTTAAACTGCCCAAAAAACTAGTTTGCTTAGTCGATAAACACGGATTCTATTATTGAAGTTCATTCATACTTTTTTGAATGATCAAAAGCTATGAGCAAAACTGTTTCGGTCCATTAGACTGGGCGGAAATTATTGATTCAATTATAAAAACAGAATTGATAAAAATAGATTTAGATAAAATTGCTCTACAATAACGGTTTTAGACAACAGCAACGTTGCGACATCTATGCTTGGCTTATTGAACAATTTGAGTGGTGTCTTACACCGGGATCTTGTCTACAATCCTTGCGCCGGGATGCGGGATGGGCTAAAAGATTGTACTCGATACTCCTTGGTCTCGTTTATAGCCGATTCTATTTTTCGATAAAGATACGAATTCACGGATATTGAACAACATTTGGCAAGGATGGTCCAAGTGCCCGATTTTATGGTCCTGTCAAGTGACGTCAGCACGATGCCGTCTCACGCCGGGTGCACATGACAGCTCTCGCTTATGACGTATTGTTTTCTGATTGGCCGCTGACACTGAAAACATATCGTTCTGTGTCATTCATTGACCAATCCGAAAAAAATACACTGTAAGCTCAATTATGAAATGCTGGCATATGAACCCGGCTTCAAACGAAACCCTTGTGAGGTTTTTGAAGAAGAGGCGTTGTCAACTTGAGGCGACCGACCTTACGACTTAAGTAGACCTAACAATCCGATTTTCGTTTACACCACCATTCAAGGCTAACAGGAGCCTAAAGCCCGTATGATACGATCCAGTTTTTCATCTAGACTCTGAATGAGAAACTGTACTGATCCATTGGACATGCCTCCGGTCAGAACATTTTGTGTTATATAGTGTCACACAACATTGAAAATGATCCGTTTCATTATCAATGCTCAATTAACTTGAAAAGTGATTCATTTTATGACTTATGAGTGAAAAACTGAACCGTGTCATACGGGCTTTAGATAAGATAAGCCTCAGATTTTCGAAGCTAAGGAACAACTTAACTCACTTAACGGAATGTGCCGACGTATTTGTATACCTAACTCACTTAACCCCACTTTTGGTCTGGAATTCCTTATTTGGTTGATGGGTATTTTCGGTTTTAACGGAATTTGCAGACGTGTTTGTATTTAAGTGGCTATGATGGGCTGGGCCCATATTCACTTTGCTGTGACATCGCTGGATTAAAGACTAGTTCAAGCAAATGCGAAATTCGCAAAAAAATATATAGTTTTTCATTTCATTTCATAAAATTGAAATGAAAAAGAGATAGGGTGAGTTTTCAAATTCATCAATGGATGATGCCCATTCGTGCTGTCATTGTTCATTAGTTAAATAAGGATGCAATGCATATCGATGGATCCATCGGTGAGTTGAATCGGCTGAATTACACACTCGATCAGGTGTCCAGAACCAGGTGGGGAATTCAGGAGTGTTCCAGAGCTGCTGTTACTATTTGAATCAAGGAGCCCGAAGAGCTTGAAATATTAACAGGAGAAGAGTTTGGTTGATTCTTTCTTATAACTGATGATTGGTCAAGGAAATGTGTAAGGTTTAAATGCATTTAACCCAATATTCCAAGTAAGTTGGTATGACCATTTGAATAACATACAATAGTCCAAAGAACCAAATTTCTTCCCTTCAACCTGATTACTCTCATCATCTTTTATTGATTGTCTCAAGATCGTCAAGCCCTGAATTTGGCTTAACATTTATTTGATTAAATACTATTTTTTTAATAATTGTTTTACTTGTATGTCTGGAGTGTTTTCTCTTTCAGTGTGATAAAGACTTTCTACAGAGACTGGCTTTGAGAATGAAATACTATATCAGAATTCCTGTAGATGGCGTCCAAATAACAACTTTCAATTAGCTATTTTATTCTCACTGCCATAAATTGGATTTCTAAGAATATCTTTGGGTTAATTCACCAACAAACGTACCACGACCTTTGCCTCCGCAATAAGAGTTAGCCCTCCGCATTGTTTATATGAGGTTTAGGTGAAAAACCCCTTAAAAAGGGAACAAAACCTTATATAAATTTTGGAGGTTCCACCGAGATGTTTTTTTTCTTTTTGTCTCAGTGTTCATTTGAAACACTTTTTAGGCGTGGTGAAATCCTATATTTTCACTAGGGTTTTTGTTGGAATCCTTGGATCATTCCTAAACAAAATTTATATAAGGTTTTGTTCCCTTTTTAAGGGGTTTTTCACCTAAACCTCATATAAACAATGCGGAGGGCTAACTCTTATTGCGGAGGCAAAGGTCGTGGTACGTTTGTTGGTGAATTAACCCAAAGATATTCTTAGAAATCCAATTTATGGCAGTGAGAATAAAATAGCTAATTGAAAGTTGTTATTTGGACGCCATCTACAGGAATTCTGATATAGTATTTCATTCTCAAAGCCAGTCTCTGTAGAAAGTCTTTATCACACTGAAAGAGAAAACACTCCAGACATACAAGTAAAACAATTATTAAAAAAATAGTATTTAATCAAATAAATGTTAAGCCAAATTCAGGGCTTGACGATCTTGAGACAATCAATAAAAGATGATGAGAGTAATCAGGTTGAAGGGAAGAAATTTGGTTCTTTGGACTATTGTATGTTATTCAAATGGTCATACCAACTTACTTGGAATATTGGGTTAAATGCATTTAAACCTTACACATTTCCTTGACCAATCATCAGTTATAAGAAAGAATCAACCAAACTCTTCTCCTGTTAATATTTCAAGCTCTTCGGGCTCCTTGATTCAAATAGTAACAGCAGCTCTGGAACACTCCTGAATTCCCCACCTGGTTCTGGACACCTGATCGAGTGTGTAATTCAGCCAGTCAGCTATCATAGGTAGCTATAGTTATCCTATTCCATATTGTGGTAATTTGCAAATCGGCCACTAACATCGCCGTTCATTCAATGGCGAGAAATAAGCTTTTAACTAAGCTTTTTGAAATTAAATTTAAATCATGTTTAAATTTAAATCTGGTCTTGAAATTTAATCATATCTTGGAATTTAATTAAATCTTGAAATTTAATATCGTCATGAAATTTAATTTGGTCGAACTACACACATAAAAAAAAAGGAGAAATTGTTGTAAAACATGTCTATTGACGCCATTTGAAAAATCATGAAAATTCATTGGAAATAAAATTATTTTAAAAGCATTAAAAACGACAAAAATATTTATTCCAATGAATTCCACTTTGAATTTTAAATAGATAGTTACCTCTTTATAAATGTTCTTAATATACACTGTTTGGATGATTTTCAAAATAAAAATTTAAATCATCAGCGAGTTCTTCAAGTGAGACCAAACGCAGAAATGGACGAAATGGAGGAAATGGAAGATAACGGAAATTCAAAATTTAATCCCCTCCTCAATTTCTACAAACAGTGTTACCAATTGTCACACTATCAAAGAACAGCTTACCAAATGTTGGCTCATGTTAAGATCACAGAACTCATAGATAGAATGAAACCAACATCTTGCCTACGCATGAAAGCTTCAATTTACTATCGCTCTCTGCATGATCATTACAAATAACATCCATGGTTTGGACGGAACACGGAACTCACTTTGTCGGAACTGGCTAATTGATATAATTTTGAATCTAAATAAAAACGAGAAGAAGAAGAACTAACTATCTTTAAAATGTTGAGAAGAATAAGACTTCAATTCAAATAATTCAAACGTGACTTTGACAGTTGAGTTGTTTTCAAATACACTAACATTTTTTACTGATTTTATTAAATAATTTATCATTCAGACTTGGTGGAGCATTCAGCAGCGTTCTTCGAGCTGTAAAATAAAGATTAATCAACAGAAACATTGTAAGTCATATTCTGAAACTTATAAACTCAGTTGGTGCCTCGTTCACACTGCCATGATTCACGGTCAAAATGATGAAATTGAACGTTTGTAGAAATACAACCGTTATATTAAGTGGCTATGATGGGCTGGGCCCATATTCACTTTGCTGTGACATCGCTGGATTAAAGACTAGTTCAAGCAAATGCGAAATTCGCAAAAAAATATATAGTTTTTCATTTCATTTCATAAAATTGAAATGAAAAAGAGATAGGGTGAGTTTTCAAATTCATCAATGGATGATGCCCATTCGTGCTGTCATTGTTCATTAGTTAAATAAGGATGCAATGCATATCGATGGATCCATCGGTGAGTTTAAAAATTTGCCCATATTCTTTTTGCGAATTTCGCATTTGCATGAACTAGCCTTAAGGAAGGTCCATCAATCATTGGCGGGATGGCGCCCTAGCAACTAAGGCCATTTTACATTAAGAAGAAGAATGCAACTGAAATATGTCACTTATGTCATGTTAGTGTCAACACTGTCAAATGTCAAATCTCTTGAAATGGTATTAAGGAAGATGTTTTCAGCTTTTAGCATGTTTTAGCTTTAGATACCTATTGAAATTATATATCTAGTAAGTAAATACGTATTCAATAATAAGATACACAGAAGTGTACAGAAGAATGTCGCGTTCTATACGCGCAGAAACCCGCAGCAGGGCCAAAGATGACATTAAAAAAGCTAGAAATGTTATAGGCCAAGTTAGAAACTGGTGAGTTGAAATTAAAGAATAGTCAGCATTTTCACAAGATAATCTTTTCTTGCTCAAGATTTGATGTTAAATTATGCATTGAAGGGAAAAGAAATGGGTGACAATCGGAGATACCACAATGAAAATATACAAATGGGTTCCTGTTACCAGCAACGAACCTAAAAAATCTTCCGAACATAGGGAAAACAAAGAAAACATGAGGAAAAGTACTGTGTTGGATACTTCCAACTCCAACTCAAACTTCAGCTTGGCAGAAGACTCCAATACGTGTAAGTACAAACCTGTGGGAAGGTAGCGGCCACTTTCCAGCGTCCCGTTTTTTCATGGCTTAAGGTCGATTCAGATACATGGGTGCCCACGCAGGGTATGAAGCACGTGCATTTACAAGCATATGCTTTTTTGACCCATGGGTCTGAAAACTGCAAGACCGTTCACATATGTGCCTTTCACTTGAGTTTCTATTACAAGGTTATATTTTCTCTGTTTCTATTAATTTTTTCAATACTGGGGGAAAGATATTTTGAGTTTTTCAAATTACCCTGTTGTATATTTCAATGAATCTTTTGTTATGTGAATGTGTTCTAATTCAGTGCGCAACAGACAAGTCTGAACATGGATGGGTGTTCATTTCTCATGCAGCGTGGGCACGCATGTATCTGAATCGCCTTAAAAGACAACAATGTATGCAGATGATTTATCGTTAATTATATCAAATCTGTTAGCAATAAACATTAGTACAGACATTACAAATTCATTAGAAAATACACGAGAGTGGTTCAACTATCATCAATTATTTTTCAATGTTGAAAAAACTCAATTAGCGACATTTTATAACCAACAAAAACTATGTTATCCACTAAATATCTCTATCAACAACTCTATGGTTCGAGACATTGTGGAGGCGAGCAGTTCTTTAGGAACAATTTTGATCCATCTCTTACTTGGAAACCACACTGTGAAATATTGATATTAAAACTTCAATCAATCCATTACCTTTTTAAAAATGTTAAATGTGTTCTATCTAGAGGACAAATGATGAATTTTTATCATGCACAAGTAGACTCCCGCATCAGATTTGGCATTCGTCTTTGTGTTTATTTCTCAAAAGTGCATTGCTCGAGTGAAATATATTTAGGATATTAACGCTCACGTGAGCATTCTGTTTGATCCAATGAAAAGAATTGTAGAGAATTGAAATACGAACTAAATAAGATTTTGTACGACTTGATTGGATCATTAGTAACGGAGAAAAACTGGAAAACACCCGAAAAATTTTGCGATTTGGTTGGCCCTTTTCACGAAAGCAGTGCATCATATAGGAATATATTTGGGTCAAAAATCCATCAGAAAACAACTACTTTTCTGACTAATACCACGACGAACGTTGAATTACATCCAATGAATATTTTTGACCCAAATATATTTCTATATTGTTTCTAACTTGATAAGCTCATTGTTAAATAATAGATTCCTTTCTGTAATAGTAAATAATCTTATTTATACCTTACAATCAATTACTATGGATTAATATGGCCCTGGTTAGCATTCAAATCAATCTCAGGAACAACTAGGTCGAGCATCTTTGGTATAATAAAAAAAATATTTTGTTTCTGATGTCTTCAAATACTAAAAAAAGCCCCAATTTTGTTATTAAATTTTTTCCTGTATTTTATACCGACAGATATTGTTTCAACAATTTTCAAACTTTTTTGAGTGATTGAATTTTGACCTTTATTTTTTTATGTTACAGGTTTCTCTACTGTTAGTGACTCCCAAGGCCCCACTGACTTTTCATCTTCACATATGACATTTTCAGAGGACTCTAATTCGCAGGGAAGTGAAATGGTTTCTGTTAAAAGACTTAAAACAGACTGAGTAATTCGCAAATTAAAGAATGAATCTCTAATTTGAGGATGCATAATTTTTCGGCCATTGTCATCCGCTATGTGGGTGAAAGGGTGGTGTATTTATATATTTGATTGATTGTATTTTTACCGAAGTAAGCCTTTTGTATATAATAATGTATTAGGTAAAATAAATATTGTATGAATTTGGTTCTTTATATTAACTTTTCCTATGTAAAATATAATTTTTTTAATGATATATTGAAATAAAACTGTCCCGGACCCAAAATATACCCCCCTGTATCTTCATGGTTATTTTGTATAGATGTTTCAAATTTGGTACATCAGGGCCGGATTTAGATCTGTGAGGCCCCTGGGCAAAATTGTTTTGGGGGCCTTACTTTCTACCATTGAAAAATAACAAACCAAAAATTGCATTAAAGTCCTGGTACTTTTCTAGATTTTCTTGTTGAAAATTCATTGATTATGTCGAGGTATCTAGTTGCCTTGAGACATCCTGTTCAATGCTCATTATAGAGAGATGATTCAAATATCCTTGACCCATCATATTTATGTGAATAAAGTCTTTTATTATTATTATTATCATAGACCGAAGTCGATTTTTAATTAACTTCAGTTTTGAGAACGGTCTTTCCCCAGTGCAGTTAGTCAGCATCAGAACTAAATATAGATGAAGTATCTCCTTAACATTTGGAAACGAATCATCCACTTTCTTTTCTTTGAGCAGTTGGCACATTTGAAGTCCTTTACTTATATTTGATTTTGATTTAGAAGTTAAATTTTCCATATGTAGAAATCCAAAATCAGAATGAATAGCTCTTCATATGCAGAAATCCTCTGCCTTAAAGAGGTAGTGAATTGATCCATAAGGAATAAAATTTTGAGTTCCAAATTCGTCTGATGGTGACATTCCAGCCTCTAAGTCTAAAGCCTTTAGTACCTTAATCTTTGCCTTTAGTCCAGTGGTCACAGTGTTGCCCTTAGAAAATTGTCAAATTATATTATACGCCACTTGTAACCAGATTATACGGTTTTATACACCCAACAGTGTTGCCAATGGACGAGGATGAAAATATCCTCTTTTGAACTTGAAATTATCCAATTTTGCCCGAAATTATCCGATTTTTCCCGAAATTATGCGATATGTTAAAAAAAAATCCAAAAATAGTAAATTACTCCATATATTAACGTATTCTGTAGCAACACAAGAAAAAAATTAAGTTATTTTATATCTTTACAATAAAATACACTAAAAAATAAACACGTACCTATTGATGTTATTTAATATTTATTCTTTATAAAAATCTTGAACCATTTCGTCTGAATGAAAATGAAACTACCAGTGAGGGAAGGTCTGCTGTATTCGCGACATGTGATAGTGAATAAGGGAATGGGATTTACGGGATAAAACATAGATATATAATTTATTATATTTCTATGGATAAAAAGCATAACACAGTTCATGACCACCGCGTGACTCACACTCTGCGATGAGATTTGATGTACTACAGAATTTTACTTTTAATTGAATAATGGAAATGACGTAATGGTTGACTTCATGTGAGACACAAAGACAGATACATAACAGACAACCATAGAATCTTTCATTTCACAGAATCTGAACCATGAGCTTCAACACGAAATATTGTGTCATATGTTGTCAAATCTAAAATGAAATCTTGCATAATGAAGCCCTACATTAAATGTATTATTTCCAACTAGAATAAAAATATATCATTCAGTCAGATTCTCATTATCCGTTTTTATCCGATTTTTGACAGGGTGAGAAAAATATCCGCAAACCCTTCAAATTATCCGAAAATCGGATAATTATCCGCCAATCAGCAACACTGACACCCAAGCCGTTCTCAATTTGGTCGAGAAAATTTCAGTGTATTTGACAGCGTTATAGCTGATAACGTCATAACAAGCCAGCTTCCAATGTGGCGCATTTTGCCATCTTTTAGGTTATTTTAAATAAACCATTACTGAATGACGTATGACAGTCACATGTCACAGAAGTACAGCATGAAATAAACGCTCTGTGATTCCACAAAACAGGCAGAAAAATAAAAAATAACTGATTCTACAATGACGTATGACAGGTATATATTCTGACTGTGACAAGTACTTCCGCCTCCGAAATGCTCCGAACACTAATGTCTAATGTCTTAAGTGGGATTCACAACCAAACTTTTTGCGTTTTGCTTTTTACGTTTCGTATTCTGATTGGTGAAGCAGAATCTGAAATTAAACTGACGCAATAAAGCCATTCATAACAAAAACGTCAAATATTTTCGATTTGCTTCTCAACAAGAAACATAAACATAACATAACATTGGTTTGGCAGAGCAAAATGAAGAAATCATCACAAAAATAATAATTTAAATAATGAATATTATACATGAAATTTGGAAGAGACGTAAATTGCTCTTTCTTTTGTACTTAAAGGTAAAATGAATCGTACAAAAAGAGAATATTGGGTGAGACCATCATTAAGATGTAAAAGTAGAAAATTAAACAGAATATACTATTCTCGGGAATCACAAAAAAATTGGAAAAAAAAATTAACAGAACTTTTATCGAATGTCACAACAATATATTTATGATGATCCGGTCTCACATTGAAAAAGATTCCCACAGAGAATCCATAAGACCTGCTGAAAGATTTTCACTGAGATGTAAACACAACGCATTTTGCAACGCAAAAAGCTGAGAATATTTAGCTTTTTGCGTTCGTTTTATTCCAGATCCTGCTTCCACCAATCAGAATATGAAACGTAAAAAGCAAAACGCAAAAAGTTTTGTTGTGAATCCCACTTTACACACCACTGCCATCTAGATCTAATCTAGGGTTTCAAATCGATCATCAACTATCTAAAATTCAGCATCACGAAATTATACGGAATTATACGACAATTTTGAGGGTACGAAAATTATACAAACCCAAGCCAAAATATACAGAAATCGTATAATTAAACACTAATTGGCAACACTGCCAGTGGAGTAAAAGCCGAACATTTCGTTGTCGTTTCCTATGAATGCGTGGAATCTTAGCCCACCACTAGGGCCATCTACCAACCAATTCTGTAACCATAGTTTGTGTAGTTGCATATCCGACAGGTATTAGTGTGCGACCCCTGGGACCATCTACCAACCAAACAGTATAACTTGAAGTTTGTGTAGTTGCATATTGTAGTTGCAGGTATAAATTATGTTTAGCGAATATTTCAACTTTCAGGTACGCACTTGTAATCAAATTATATTTTCAATTAATTTTCATCTTTTCCACGTGCTCAAAGCATATATTTAAATAATCTTTATAGGGAAAATTTCTTACTGTATATTAAAAAATAAGAGTGATTGTGCTCAAATTCTATTTAATCTCAAGTAGCTCTAGTGAAGTTTCTGTGTAACAACATATTATTTACTTGGTCAACTTTCAGTTTTGTAGACAACCGAACAACCGAAAATCACGCTGCATTTCATTACTATCTTGGAACACCAACACGGCCAGAACCCAAGTAAAATCACCCCCGAGATTTTGTACTATTGCAGAATATTCTTTGGTGCCGCTTACCTTCTCACCCCGCGTGTCATACATTTCGAAGTTGTCACCGTCTTGACTTGGATCTTGAAGAATATGACGTGTTCTGTGTGTTCTCTCTAAAATTTCATTCCAAAATATTGCAAATATTCCTGTTTCCAGTAAACACATTCGGTTATACAAAAAATTTGCCTCGCTACAAGTTTTAAATTTGTGGTCATCATCAACATTATTTTAGGAACAATAATATTTTTCCCACAGTCAGCGTCGCCGCCGTTTACAGAAGTAGATTTTGTTAACAAGTTGTATCTATATATAGAGAAAGTGAAAAACACACAAAGTTCCTGAATGAAATAAAAAAATGCTATCGCAGCAGAACAACACTCGGCGGCAGCTTTTGCAACAAAATTTAGAGAGTGGCGGCACAAGGAATCCACAACGCCAACTTATGTTCTATAATTTTAGCCTGAACACCAGTGTATTTTCCACAAATGCGTTGTTGTACGATTGTCCCCTGCAATTTTTTAAGTCGATATGATTCTCATGTAGAAATGTCATAAGCGTGTAGAATATATCTTGCGCTTTATTACCTTCCATAATTCTCTTAATGTGCGGATTATTCTTATATGTGTGGGGGCCCCGGGCAGCTGTCCAGCCTGCCCTCCCCCTCTTAAATCTATTTGATGTCATGAATGTACAAACTGGCAAGTATCCGGTTCGACTTGAAGAGTATCCAATTTTTTTAGTTTAAATAGAAAGTACCATTTTTTTGGGAAATTACGATTTGGTACCTTTCCAACGATATATCACAATCATACTTCCAATTCAAAAACCACTGATATATTTGAAATTATTCCAAAAAAATTATTTTTTGTATTCCCATCGCAACGGAATATTTTCATGAAAGTGTGCTATGGAAGATGAAACAATAGCATGTGAGTAACAATAATTCGATGTCAAAGTTTTCACACCATGATATGTATGCAAACGTAACTATTTTCTCAATTTCTGTTTTTCAACATCAATGAACTCATTTCTTTTAAATGCCAACATAGGATATATTTGTATAGGTTAGAAACTCGTATCTATATTGAAATATAAAACATTAAAAAGAACCGCTTATTTGTGTCTCCTACTTACTTTTTCATGAAGATAATTTCCATCCTATATTTACATTTGTATTGAATCTTTCAACTTATCTTCATAAAAAAATAAATAGGAAACAAAAGTAAGTAGTTTTTTCATTTTTTTTTATTTCAATATAGATCGGAGTTTCAACCTACTCAAAAGAATCTTATCCAGGTCATCCAGTATATGATGGTGAATGAAAGAATAAATTACATAATGATAAAATGCAGTCAATACTTATCTATGGTAATGATATACAAGTAATTATGTTTACTTTTCAAACTATTCAATCAATACATTTCATTGTCCAAGAAAAATGTGGTGCCTGGGAATTGCTCTTAAACTCGTGGACTTATATATTTTTTACTCTCATACATTATTGAATTTTCATTACTTCTAATTAGTAGATAGGAAGAAGTAATTTCTTTCAAATTCTACCTATGTTACTGTGGAAAATTGTATGAAGGGTTCCCTTTGCTCAGTTTACCTTTATTTTTATATGAAATAAAAGAGTGAATGAAAAAAAAAATTTATTTCTAAACAACTTGTATACATATTTCTTGACGAGACATTATGGAAGATTACAAACAGACCGTTATGAAAATATTAATACTTGCAAGTTCAACAAAAAATTATTTATACATATATATGCATATATTAATTAAAACTAATGTTTCTGGGCTGAATTTTTACAGTGGACGGTAATCTTCATAAATAAAAAAATAACGCATCATTAAATGAAACAAAACTTTACAGGATCTCACATAACTAATGGCTAATTATTATAACAAATAACCACATCCAAATTTTGGAATATTCCGTTGGCATCTTGAAACAACTTTGTTACGAGTTTCAATAATTATAAATAACACTATTCATTTTGAACGGCCGCATCACACTCTTTTTGCGAATATTTGGCCACAAGAAGAAACTGAAAAAGCTAATATGAGTTCTCCAGGCCATTTATTACCTCAGTGTATCAGAGGACTTGGGGTGCGATTTCACAAACGTACAATTCTGTTTACGTTAGAAGTCCAAAAACATAACCAACATATACAAGTACATATCTAGAGAACTTTGCGACACAAGCCAAAGGTATTTCAAATGGAAGTGATTCAATCTGGCACAGATTATATGTTTGCTTATTGCATAACTTGGTGCATTACTGTTACTCTCATTTACGTCAATTCATCACGTCCATTCCATTATTTATTTGATTATATAATCACAATACTAGAAGAAAATTTATGGTGAAATACAAGCTATCTTTCTCAGTTTGGATAAAACTTTTAAATCATCTTTTATAGTACAAAAGCCGGTAATACTGTCAGGCATATGATCGTTCTGATAGATTGCATCCATATGGAACAATAGTTTATAATTTCTACTCACCAAATAGATAGGTTGCTTCGGTTTTTATGGCCGGAAGACTGTTTAAGGTATTTGGAACGCTCGAACCGTTTTCTTACAAATTCAGTGAACATTTTATATGATATTTCTCGACAGTGACTACATCGGCTGAATTTTTTTGAGAATTTTCGTCCGTTTAGAATCGGAGATAATTGGACTCAAAGTTGCTTCCCAATAGACTTTTATATCATAGCACCATAGGCCAAATGCAATCATTGTTTCAAATAACACGCTGTACAGAAGAAACGAGTCTTCAAATTTGATGGAAAACTAACACAAGTCAAGAAACTTGATAACAATGCTGATAACCAAATCCTGAAAAATTCGTCTAATTATCGAAATACAAGCCTCTAAAGTCGGAATGTTTTGATCGATCAGAACACAAAAATGACCACGTCCAGAGTAATGGCAACAACGCGCTGCAGCTGGTAAGGAAATTGAGAAATATATCCCGAATTAAATAGACCAGGAAATATAGAAAATTAGAATTGGGCAGCCCCCTTGTCCATATTGTCGTCAGAATACAACAATTGGGGAATTTTGGAAAAGATTAGACATGAATTAAGACGAAGTAGCGGAATAATTTTCTAAATAAAATGGTCAAAGACAATTTGTGATAACTTATTTGGTTTTCGAAGTATATTTCACCTCGCTTTCTAGTTTGAAAAATTATCCTCCCCTGCTCTCCGAAAGCTAGATACAGAATGAGTAGGGTTTCGAAAGTTTTTTGACGAATTTGATCACGGAGAAGAAAAAAAATGGTAGGTGGGGCTTGTCCCCCTTCCCTTTTCTCGAAAAAAGTTGAAAAACTCGCGAAATGAAAATTATAAAAATCCGTAAAAATAGTGAAAAGCCTCTGAGCGTCGAATTATTTGGTTAAAAAAAAACACTTTGATGAAACGAAAGAACACTCTTTTGTCTTATTTCCACTAGATTTTTATTGTTACGACCGGTTTCGGGTTTTATCCCATTATCAAGTATAAAAACTAACTAATACAATTGAGCCTAGTTATATAGGGAGTTTGCAGGTAGGCTGGATAGAGAGGTAATTAAGAGAACAAAGGTGAAACAATATAAATTTAGACCCTGGAGGTGATGGAAATTACCTGGGTTGTCAAATTTATAAATTCAAAAGTGGAGACCTACACAAATCGAGTTGCTCGTTGAGGGTTCTAAATTTCGGGTTTTTAATTGATTTATTAATTTCCATGGCTTCCAACAGATTCATTTTCTTCCCTTTATTACATGTGTGTAGAATTTTGAGGTTATCTTTACTTATCTTGTGTTTGGATTCTTGTAGATGTTCGTACATTGTTGATTTTTTGTCTAAACCGACGTGTTCACGGAACCTTACGTCAAAATTTCTACCGGTTTGGCCTGTATATACTGCAGAGCATTCCCCGCATTCTAATCTATATATCCCTGATTTTTTCATTCTGCCTCGTTTAGGTTTTGCATTGAATAGAATTCTGCCTAAATTATTATTACTTATAAAAGCTGTTGTTATTTTGAATTTAGAAAAATAATTTTGGATGTTTTCTGAAAGTTTACCTGAGTAAGTAAATATGGTAGCATTACTTACTTACATTAACTAGGAAAAAAAATTCATTCAGGGTGCTTGCCACCCTTTCCCGTCACGAAAAAAATTTGGAAAACTCGCAAAATAAAAATCGAAAAAACCCGTAAAAATAGTGAAAATTATCTGACTGTCAAATAATACGGTTTAAAAAAATGTCAAACTTCTAACCGCCTTCGATAGCTAGATAGCGTAGGATTTCGTAAAAATCTCCAACGGTTTCGTACATGGAAAATTACGACGAAACTATGTCTGTCGGTGGGCTCATCACACCCCCCTTATAAAAAAAGTTTTAAAAACTTGCGAAATCAAATTCGGACAAATCTGTAGAATTAGTGAAAAATATCTAACCGTCTTTGTTCAAATAGCTTTTTTATTTAATGAAACATGCTTTGTGAACGAAATTGGCATCGCGTTAACAATTTATCAGTTTTCAATCACTTTCAAGCTATCTGATCGCCAGGACTATAAAAGTTACTGAAACTGACACTAGTGACAGAGCAGTATTGCCTAGCGCCTCCGATACAAGATTGAATGTAAATGGTGGGAAAATCGTACAGTCAGAACACCAAATTTACTTTTATGATCGACTTTGTCTAATAGGCTGTGAATGGAAAACTTTTGGCGCATACCGTACCCAAATACCTTAATGACTAATAATAGTAATAATAACACTCCAGAGTGAACCCAAAAGCACAGCCTGTGCGGGTAAGGGACGGCTATTATTATATTATTTGCCGTGGTGCTCCGGGGCGACTCACTGATTTCTGGTGGCGTATTCACTTTTCAGCTATATGAAAACGCGGAAAACCTACAGCACCACCTCCAATGTTTTTATTACGCTACTTGACGGAAAACATGCGATTGCCAGAAATGGTGGCAACCGTCGGTCGTCCAAAGTCGAGCGCACGCGACATTTTTCAAATTGCGCGCGAGCCGCAAGCCTCGACGCCACTGGTTCTGCGACATTCCTTGTAAAATAACAGTATACTATTGTACAAGCTCGTAAAATAACAGTATACTATTGTACAAGCTCGTAAAATAACAGTATACTATTGTACAAGCTCTTAAACTAACGGTAAACTATTGAACAAGCTTGTAAAATAACGGTATTGTGTTTTAAAAATTGTGTTTTCCGTTAACCTGCTATCGTCCCCCTACGAACGGCAGCCCTCAGAAGTCGAAACTTGTGCGAGCTAAGGATCAACGAGGTCTTACCTTTTAACGTGCGATTCCTAGCACGACCCGAGACAATAGATCTCGAAAGGAGGTCGCCCGTAAGTCTCCATCCAAACCATAACTTCGCATCAAGTTGCTTGGCTTTGATATCGATGACCCACGCGCTCTACCGTTCGAGCTGTCCTCTCGGATGTTTTTATACTATTGTACAAGCTCGTAAAATAACAGTATACAATACAAGCTCGTGAAATAACAGTATACTATTATATTAGCTCGTAAAATAACAGTATTCTATTGTATAAGCTCGTAAAATAACAGCATACTATTGTACAAGCTCGTAAAATAACGGTATACTATTGTATAAGCTCGTAAAATAACAGTATACTATTATACAAGCTCGTAAAATAACAGTATAATATTAACAAGCTCGTAAAATAACAGTATACTATTGCACAAGCTCGTAAAATAACGGTATACTATTGTATAAGCTCGTAAAATAACAGTATACTATTATACAAGCTCGTAAAATAACAGTATAATATTTACAAGCTCGTAAAATAACAGTATACTATTGCACAAGCTCGTAAAATAACGGTATACTATTGTATAAGCTCGTAAAATAACAGTATACTATTATACAAGCTCGTAAAATAACAGTATAATATTGTACAAGCTCGTAAAATAACAGTATACTATTGTACAAGCTGAGAAACAATTGTCTGATGAAACAAAAATTTACAAACAATAGAAAAATGTAATCTGAATTCAAATTTAATTTTCCAAAATGTATTCGTTTTCAATGGTATAAACAGGCTACTTTTAATAAATTTTTCAATGTAGGCTTCAGGTTACATAATTGCACAACTCATCGACGCGTTGCTTTGTTTTTATCTGAATGCAAAAAATAGACGGAAATCATTCAAATCGCGTTGAAAGTGTCTCGCGCGCGATTTAAAAAATATCGCGTGCACTCGACTTTAGACCACCATTTCCAGCAATCGAAATTGAGGCAACTGTATGTTTTCCGTCAAGTAGCGTATTCAAGAAGATATCGGCAAATTTTCAACTATTGGAACGATAATATGATGATGACGAAAAAACAGGGGTTGCTTACGCCCAGCAACCACGGGTTTCGGTAAGGGGAGGGGTGGCAACACTATGTCACTTGCATAAGATGGTAAAGCTCTACACAGCGGTGCAATTTTTTTAATAGAGCTGATGTTGATGTTGTTGGTTAAAACATTAATAACAACATGAGGTGGTGCTGTAGGTTTTCCCGGGTTTCCTACAGCTGAAAAGTGAATACGCTACCAAAAATCAGTAATTCGCCCCGGAGCACCACGGCAAATAATAATAGCCGTCCCTTACCAGCACAGGCTATGCCTTTGGGTACACTCTACGAGTCTTTATGAGGGAGTATTATTATTATTATGTCAGTAAACGACCTTTCGGCAATAAAAAACGGAGCAACCTATCCATTTGGTAAAAAGGCGATTATAAATAAACTATTGTTTCATGTGGGTGCAATCCACGAGAACGATCATATGCCCAACAGTATTACCGGCTCTCTTACTATTAGATTTATCAAAATTTTGTATTTTAATTAATCTACATCAATTCGCATTTGATACATTAAGCCATAAAACATTACTTATGTGAGAATACAAATTGTTAAACTATACTTGCAACAAAACAATTCCATTTACAATTACAATTATTTTCCTAATTGAATCCATAGCTACTCAGGGTAAATGCTCATATTGTAATTTATTGAATACAAATATGGGTATTACTGTAACTGATTTGTAACAGGTGTCAGAAATTGAACACTGCATATTCAAAATCTAGTATTGAATTACATTTAAAATAACTGTTTTCTTTTGCTATAAATTATCCTGTACTATCAATAACCTGCCAATACTGTATTTGTCAGATGATGAAATAATTACATTTTGGGCAGTTCATCAAAACCAAGCCAACACTAATTGAACCTTAAATTCAAAAAATTCAAATATCAAACTCAATTACATAAAAAGAAATATATTTTTTAAATCATCTAGATATATCTAAGGCAAAAACAGATCAACACATAATTTGATTGACCAAAACATATAAATAAAAACGTTTTCACCTTAAAATCAGCAGATATTACTGCACCAAAAAAAATCTACCTGACAAAGACAAACATGAACACATTAGTGTCCTAAATTCTTGAATAAATTAAAATAAAGCACCCAAAACTGGTCATTTTCGAAAGATTTTCTCAAGAGCACATGTTTCGAAGAATAAAAAAATTGGAATCAATTCCATTACAAAACCGTCTTTATAGACTTTCAGGGTTGTAAATATTGACAATACTTTTTTTAACTGTTAGGCTAGATTAAGTGATTTAATATTGTCTGAGTGTTTAAAAAAAAACACAGTGTCAAAATAATAACCTCCGATAAAAATTTATAGTAGCTATTCTATTACCTCTAAAATTTCCCATCTCTTCAATATTCACAATCACAAAAAAGGTTTATTTTAGATTATGTATTTCAGATGAAATTGAAAAACTGCAATAAAAGTTATTTGTTATTATTTTGTATAGATGTTTCAGAATTGGTACATCTACTTGATGTCATGAATGTATAATTCAGCAATATCAAACCAAATATGACACTTCCGATTAGACTGGAAACTAATCCTATTTTTTTAGTTCAAATAGAAAGTACCATTTTACAATATATCACAATCATACTTTCAATTCATAAACTACTACAAACTTACTACAAATACACATTTTTTCCTGAAAAAATTTCAGTCCTGAAAAATCCGAATTCCTCTCACTTCTCATGGAAACACCACCGTATCTTCCGTAATAATTGAGGTAGAATAATGAAACTATCAGGACTGATGGAAATGCTCAAACTGCACCCACTACCTACATAGGGTTAGCCTAAGACATGTACACTGTCCGGGAATACAAAAAGTAATTTTTTATAAAATCTCAAATATATCAGTAATTTGTGAATTGCAAGTGTGATTGTGATTTATCCATGGAAACGAAATTTTCTACCGAATCGTAATTCAAAACATAAAATGGTACCTTCCATTCGAACTAAAAAAATTGAATGTGCTTCCTGTCAAACCGGAAGTGTCATTTTTGGTCTGTTACTTGGTAAATTGTACATTCATGACATCATATAGATGTACCAAATTTGAAGTATGCATACGTAATAACAATAAAGATACAGGGGGACAATTGGTTCCAGGTCACCCGGTATATTTTTTCGGCGCTTTATATTTCCAAATATTTCTGAAGACAAGCCGTAAGGATGCTATATAAAAATTTTGAGTTTTTCTTCTCCTTAGTTCGAACAAGACTTGCGTTGAAATAAACCAAGTATATTATGTATATTTCTGTATGATCACTAGTTCTATAATGAAAACTCCCAAAAAAGCTTATCTCTTAAGTGAAAAAGACAAACATCATACACCAGTCTTCTGACTCAGTCCGATACATTGTGTTATATTAATAATACAAAGTAATTCCACCAAAAATTATTTACAATTGGAGTATAAAATATAGTCTTCCAAAATCCACCGTCACTTAGGCCTTGAACATATCTCTAGATACAATCTGACTAGAAGGGAATAATGAAAAATGGTATGATTCTGGACGTGTAACCATTAAGCCAATAAATTATTAATCAACCACGAAAATATGCAACAAACTTTCTCTTCAACAAGTTAGCACAAGATCCAGGGGTTTCAACCTAAGACTAAATTCGATAGAAATTAATTTAGGCACAAAGGCAGTACTTAAAAAAAAATTGTTCTGCACGCGAACATCTATGGATAGTGGGAAAAATGGATCTAGGACAATTGCCCGAAAACAATTTCCCGAAAGACAATTCCCCGAAAGCAGTTCCCCGAATTGACAATTTCCCGAAACACAATTGATCGAATGTACAATTGCCCGAAAGGACAATTGACCGAAAAATGTATTTAAATATAATAGTGAAACCAATAGATTTTTAATTGCGCGTACATCATGTTGAGTGCCTTATCACTGGATATATTACGGAATATAATCCTTTGTTCGATAAGTGCACAGCACGTTTTCACGTCTATCGCTAGGCGTGTTTAGAACTTGGAATAAAACATTCAATTTGCCTTTTTTCAGAGAATTAATTTATTATTTAACTTTATACTAATACGATAGATTTTGGACAATAAATGAATAAGAAACCTTTAGTGCAGTACTTAAATAAAAGTAAATAATGACTAAACGAGTCTCACTTATTCTAACCTTAATTATTATAGTAGGTATTAAGGGTGTTATTAGGATGTTAGGATTTCATGATGTTATTATTTATTAAGAAGGATTATAAAATTTTTGGAGTTAATATTTTTAGTTGGTGTACCTGGAGACGTTCAATGAGCAACCTTAATTATTATAGTAGGTATTTAGGGTGTTATTGTAAATCAGAGAAGAAATAAAAGTATACAGAATTTTCCGTAAATATTGGTTATAAATTTATAAAGTAGCGCTAAAATACATTTTTCGGTCAATTGTCCTTTCGAGCAATTGTTCTTCGCGAAATTATCTATTCGGGCAATTGTACATTCGATCAATTGTGTTTCGGGATATTGTCCATTCGGGCAACTGTTTTCGGGGAATTGTCTTTCGGTAAATTGTTTTCTGGCAATTGTCCGGAAGCCGGAAAAATACCGGGAAAGCTCGGAAAATCAATAATTTCGAAGGGGTTAGAAATTTCGATATAATGGATAGCAACAAACTTGCAGAACGTAAAAATCTCCATAAAAAAGGTAATCACATATTTTTTCAAAAATTGCTTCCTTTGAGAGATAATGAGCTATAACTGATATTTTCAGATTTCCGCGTGGACAACTTGGTATATTATAACATTTACCCCGACGCTCGACTAAAATCTCTGTATCTCCCTTGTTATTGGTCGAAAATTCATTAACTAAACGGTGTTTTGAGGAAAAATGTTTCAACAATTATCATATACAGCATCGGAAAGTTTTCATCTTGGGTATGGTGGTTTCATGAGTGGTATATGATGAGAGAGCATTACAATTTCTCCTCCAATCACTCGAGGAAGGGATATCGACGTGGACTGTGTGCGGATGTGTCGCATTGCCACGTGGTCAGTTAATGCATCGGGTGGGGTAACAGGAGAGGCGCACAGTAGTACGTCTCTCTTGTTTATGTGGTATTATCATATCATTGCGTTCATCGTTGCTCGCGTAGATTTCTGTCTATACCCCAGATAAAAAGTTTCCGATACTGTATAGCTGGCGGGTGTCGGTAGAAGTGGAGGTATTTGATATTCGAAGGTGAAATAATAATCTTTGATAAATCAACTCCTGTAGAAAGAAACCCATTTAAATTTGTCGTGTGAGTCATTTTAACAGCGATAAAAAGGGATGTACCCTTTTTATGGCCAAAAAAATGCCTGTTCCTCAAAACCAGGTTTCATCTAGTAAGACAAAATTGCTCGACTCGAAATTTGTTCATGTCAGTTTTTTTCGTGAAATTACTGATTGGCAAAATTATTTCGTTCAAGAAAGTAATTTATCCGAGAAAAAAAAAGCTTTTATGTTTTTACTGTTGATAAATAGGTAAACAATGTAATTTTACAAATTTTTTACGAATTAGCTGAATTAGCTTGACGAAATCAAGTTTTTCTGTACCTGCCCGTTGTTTTAACTGGTTATTTCATTGCCAAGGTCTCATACATTTAGAATATGTATCTAAAACCCTCTAATAACAAAGTTTTTATTCATCGTTTTCTATCTTTGCCGGAAATTTCACGAACTAAAAAATAGCGGGTACAGAACTTGATTTATTCAAGCCCCATATAAATTGGAAATGATATGGTAATTGCTGAAAGATTTTTCTTTGAATTACCGTTTAGTTTATGAATTTTCGAACAAAAACAAGGGAGATTCAGAAATTTTAGTCGAGCGTCGGGGTAAATCTGATGATATCCCGAGTTGTTCTCGCGAAAATCTGAAAATATCAGTAATAGCTCATTATCTCTCAAAGAAAACAATTTTCGAAAAAAACAATAGCTTTTTCATAGAGATTTTCAAGTTCTACAAGTTTCTTTCTTTGCATTATATCGAAATTTCCAACCCCTTCCAAGTTATTGATTTTCCGAGGCTTCTCGGGAATTTTCCCCACTTTTCATAGGTGTTCGCGTGCAGAACAATTTTTTTCTTGAAGTACTCAAGAACTGCCTGTGCGCCAAAAATCATTCCTATTGGATTTATTGTCAGGTTGTAGTAGCATTTTAGCTACAGCGCTTGCATTAAGTTGGTAGTTTTTGAGTTTGTAATTAATTATAAGACTGCTGTTTAGTATTTTTTTAATTTATTATTATTTTAATTTTCTCTGGATTATTTCCAGCTAGTCAAAAACGATAATAATAACAAATTATGCCAGAATCACAGACTCAATGATTCACTAGGGTCATTATTGATGAATTTCAGTCACACACATTTCAATTTGTAGCTGCCTGAATCACCAACTACACGAAATTTTCAGCAAATACCGGGTGACCCGGAACCAATTTAACCCCCTATATATTTGCTGCAATTTTGTAAAGATGTTTCAAATTTGGTACATCTATTTGATGACATAAATGTACAATTTAGCGAGTATCAGACCAAATATGACACTTCCGGTTTGACCGGAAACGCATCATTTTTTTTAGTTCAAATAGAAAGAACTTTTTTTTTTAATTACGATTCGGTAGAAAATCACCTTTCCAACGATATATCACAATCATACTTCCAATTCACAAGTTGCTGATATATTTGAGATTTCAGAAAAAGATATTGTTTTCTCCTCGTAACGGAACATTTTCATGAAAGTGTGTTATGAATTTTGAAACAATAGCATGTGAGTAACAATAATTCGATATCAAAATTTTCACACTATGATTTGTATGCAGACGTAATTATTTTCCCAATTTTTGTTTTTTTTTATAGGTGCTTTGTCTGCATACAAATCATAGTGTGCAAGCATGGAATTACTGTTACTCACATGCTATTGTTTCATCTTCCATAGCACACTTTCATGAAAATGTTCTGTTACGAGGGGAATACAAAAAGGATTTTTTTTATAAAATCTCAAATATATCAGTAGTTTGTTAATTGGAAGTATGAATGTGATATATAGTTGAAAGGGTAATTTTTTACCAAATCATTATTAAAAAAAAGGGGACTTTCTATTTGAACTAAAAAAAAATGGATGGGCTTTCGGTCAAACCAGAAGTGTCATATCTGGTATGATACTTGCTAAATTGTACATTCATGATATCACATAGATGTACCAAATTTGATATATCCATACAAAATAACAACGAAGAGACGTGGGGTAAATTGGTTTCGGGGCATTTCCATCTGAAAATGGTGAAATAAACATGTGTAAAAGAATCCATCGAGATTAACCCAGGGTAAAAAACAAAAAATTTTGATTATTTCAATTGGTTTCTTGCACAACTGACAGGTCCTAGAGGTAAAACAACCTAACCTAAGATGTCTGACAACCCACCTAACCCCACTTTTCCACTTTATTTATACTGAAACGTTCTTTAGAGTCTTAAAATAGAAGCGCCATCATTTTTTAGTAGAAAATTACAAATTTTTACAAATTGTTTAAAAATACAAGAACAGAAAACGAAACAAAATGGAAAATTGAGGTTATTTCTTGTTTTTTTTCTACGACTGAGTTTGTTTTACTTCCAGGGTCTGTCAATTGTGCACGGAACCAATTGGTTTGTGCAACTGACAAACCCTGGAGGTAAAACTACCTAACCTAAGATATCTGACAACCCACCTAACCCCACTTTTCCGCTTTATTTATACTGAAACGTTCTTTAGAGTCCTTTAATAGAAATCCAATCAATTTTTAGTAAAAAAAACACAAATTGTTTAAAAATAGAAGAGCTAACGAAACGAAATAAAAAAGCGAGGTTCTTTTTTCTACTTTTTCTAACTGAGTTTGTTTTACCTTCCTCCAGGGTCCGTCAATTGTGCACGAAAACATTTGTGTTTCTATTTGCGCGGCATTAGCATTCTGGGGATAAAAAACTCAAAAGAATAGTAAAACTCATGAAATTGCACCACGACTAGGGATCATTACTTATTTCGAAACTGAAATTATATTCTGGTTACATTTCCTGAAACATCTCATTGAAGTGGAAGACTTATCTACTTTTTATCGAACAGCGGCAATTTAGACCTAACCGCACCCTCGCATACAACTAACCTAGAACTTTTATGCCTCTGAGGAGTTAAATGAGAATTGATAGTGGAAGCCCCCGAATTATGCTTCTCCAATGATCTTCTTAAAGCTGCTATACGTGAACTGAGCTGCGATCCACCTCTCATCCCTCCCGGATGCCTCAAAGTTGCCCCCTTCTTTTCAAAATAGTCCACTATGGTCGATATATTGGGTTGCAAGTCGTTCGGCCAATCGGACCCAGTAAGACTCGATATATCTTCACTGCTATCAGTGTAGATAGAGGAAGCGCGTTTGCACAAAGCTTGTAGCTCAGCGTGTTCGAGCTCGTCTAGAGACCTCAAGGAACTCACTGCTGTACCGCTGTCACCCCAGAGGCTATTGGGCGATAAGCACTCGCCTACACTGGAGTAAAATCCAGATTCGCAAGACCCCCTTCTCCTGAGCCCAGTATTGACAGTTTCGGTAGCGAATTCGGACAAGTTGGAACTGGACCCGCCTTTATACAAGGGGTGTACGAAAAGAGGTGACCTTATCGTGGTTACCTTGCGCGCAGCTGTGGGCGAACCAGGTAGAGACTTGGGCGTTTCGGTGGGTTTTATTAAAGGTGATGGCATCTCGTAGCATGAAGAGAAGTTGCCGAGAAATTTTTTGACGCCCTGAAATTGGACGAGAGCTGCAAATGGGTTGGTGGTACGTGGTTTGTAGTATGGATCCTGCCGACACATCAACAAAGCATGCCGACGTGCTTTGTCGCTCGGTGTAGGATACATTGAGAGTGACAACATGGAAGTGTCTTCTGACAGAGACCGCCGGTGGACAACTGAAACAAATAAATCATGTCCAAATTTCCGACAAAAAATTCGAATAACGAAAAATATTTATTTTACAGTTATTTTCAGATTGTTACATTCAAAGTTCAAAAGTTCAGAAAACTTATCATGAACATCAACACTGCCATGGTGGTGCAGATAGGCAAAATGAAAAAAGTTCTTTTCAAAACTGTAATACGTACTTTTACGGTGTTGTGGGGCGTTCGCTTGCACCGAAAACATTGGCAACTGTTCTTCACTTTTTGCAGCACAACTGGCCATTCTGGCCTCCTTATCAGCTGCCATTTTCATATCAGTCAGGATATCACTTAACATCTGCACGTTCTCAGAAAATGTTGGACGACTTTTAGGCTCAATAGCACAGCACCTGAAACGAGTAATATAAAGCTAAATAACTGTGCATTCATTCTGAACATAAAACTAATTTTCGTGAAAACCGAAAAATGTAGCGGTGGCGTGACCATAATTTTTCATTAGGCGGGAGGGGCTAGTCTTATACATTTGGCAATATCGTCCTTTCAGGACCGTATCACCTATTTTGTATTTTTGGTGGGTACCTTTTAACTGCTGTGGCAAAGACAAACACTTGAGGTATCGTTTGATAAATCTCTGTATTGAATTAACGATGAAACTCAGCCGAGGCACTATATAGATGTGAGGTTTTGGTTGAAGGACGACCGAATGCTTTGAATTGACTGTCACTTGTAGTTTTTTCAAGACCAAACCTTCGCAGGAAAAATAATTTTTTTTCCTTGAAACCCGTAAATGAAAACTGCCAAAAGATTATCCTAGGTATTACCAATCATTTACAAATTGAGAAATCCGGCCAAGTTAGGTAACCGTAGGTACTTTGTAAATCGGATTATAGGACAGCAATTTGTTTACTGGTAAAATGTTACGAGTTGGAAATTCCCAGTTAATTTGTATGGTACTGGATTACATTTGAAATATATACAGGAGCTTAAAAATAATATTTGAAATTGAAATATGTCAAATTTTGACCAAATTACTATCGGATTATAGGACAGCAATTTGTTTACTGGTAAAATGTTACGAGTTGGAAATTCCCAGTTAATTTGTATGGTACTGGATTACATTTGAAATATATACAGGAGCTTAAAAATAATATTTGAAATTGAAATATGTCAAATTTTGACCAAATTACTAATTTACACGTATAATATACAAGTGAGATGATTCCCCACATCCACCTTACAATTTGAATTTTGAATTGCCAAATCCTTTACACTTCCAAAGATTTCGGTGGGGGGGGAGGCTTCTGAACCATTATAATACTTCGTGTAGAGACAAAATGACAAAATATAATTACAGATTGCCAGCCACGTTTCAGAAGTGCAATGTCAACCGAAACAGTGGTTACTATGTCTTTAATTTAATGATTAAATCAAAAATAATTTTCAATAGTAATATACTTTGATTCGAGTTGAGCATTCGATATGATGTAGCATATTCGGCGTCAAAACAGCATTGCAAATGGCGTGACAGAAGTATTTCAGTTTCAGTTGACAAGTCATACCTCTCCCCCCTCCCCTTGGTCACTATCACCTAAACAATTTGAATAGGTAAAGTTGTGAGTGTGACACATCATTAAAAAGGTAATTTCATAAGGAATTCAGCTATGTCAATTTTCGCTACCTAACTTCCTATTTTAGCGCCCTCTTGCGGAAAAAACAACTCTTCCGTATTCCAAATTATGATACTTCTTGCAAGCTGATTTAACATAAATTCGGTGACAATGAATTATGGAATTTTCCTAAGGCAAAAAACAAAATGGCGGCTTCAGAATCGGACCATTATTTCAAATCTTGCCTGCCATTCTGAAGCCGCCATTTTGTTTTTTGCCTCAGACAAATTCCATTATTCATTGTCACCGAATTTATGTTAAATCAGCTTGCAAGAAGTATCATAATTTGGAATACGGAAGAGTTGTTTTTCCCGCAAGAGGGCGCCAAACTAGGAAGTTAGGTAGCGAAAATTGACATGGCTGAATTCCTTAGGAAATTACCTTTTTAATGATGTGTCACACTCACTACTTTTTATATTCAAATTGTTTGGGTGATAGTGACCAAGGGGAGGGGGGAGAGGTATGACAGTTGAAGTTATGATAGGAAGATGTCCCCCTGGAATTAAAAATCGACGTGTTTTTGTATTTTTTTCAGAACACAATGCGTTTTGAAGATATGTTTCGTTTTCGGTGCCCCACCCTGTATTTACAGAATCGGAAACAAATCTTATATATTTTGTTTTTTTTTTTGAAAACATGAACAGGATGTTCATAAAATCAGTTGTGGAATTATCTGCAGCTGCAATAAAAACTTATGTGGCATTTTCATCTAACTCAAAATCTTTGGGAGGTAATCATGTCATTATTTGTGATTCGCGCAATAAAACCGCTAGTGCATAAATTATTTTTTTATGCATCACGTGCGTAAAATGCGTTTATGGCCTTCGGCGTGTGATGGCCCTCGGATAACGCCATCGGGCCATCATCCACGCCGCATGCCATAAACGCCTACTTTACGCCCTTGATACATAAATAACTATTATTAACATTTTATAAGACATGAAAAATATCAATATCATGCAATATCTTACCTGAAAGCAAGTGTCAAAAACTCAGGAACGACATTAGAACCGCACAGTTCGGAAAATGCCAGATAGTCCAGCCCGAAATTGTCCGTCCTGGGCAGATAGTCGGGATCGGCGTCAACTCGGGCTATGAGCTCGCACAGCACGATGCCATAACTGAAGACGTCGCTGCTTTCATCATAATATTTGCCGTTCAGGCCCTCCGGCGACATCCAGTAAGGCGAACCGACAATGGGCAATTTAGTCTTATCTTTCGGATCAGGAATATTCGTCGATAATCCAAAGTCTCCTACTAAAGCTTGCAGTCTACCCGAATCGAGCGCTTTGATGAGGACGTTCTGGAAAAAAAAAACAACGAACGTCTAAAAATTACTCACTGAGACTTTAAAGGTGGGTATTCACTAAAGCATTCGTTCCGCATGAGCACCGAGCACATGAGATGCTCGGTTCAAGCTCAGGCTGCGTAGTTCTCCTGGCACATGAGCACCGATCCGCAATCAGTCGCGTACAAATATTCATGCTCGTCAACATCTTTGTAATGATCACAAACATAACGGCAAGAACACTTTCACATTCACCGTCCACCGAGCACGAAAATATTGACAAAAAACGGATTGGCCCGAGCACCGCACGCGCATTCTGTTCGTGCTCAAATCAGCGTCCACACTATCCGAGCATTTGCTCGTTCGGTGCTCATGCGGAACGAATGCTCTAGTGAATACGTACCTTTATGACCATATGGTGGCATCGGCATCGCCACGATCTGATCCCCCTTGATCATATGAACGAGTCTATAGGGGATAGTCTACGTGCCCCTCCCACTCTGGCAGGCGTGCTGGAGGTCGCTGAGTGGATTTAGCTCCAATACTTTGTCTTTGATGTATTTGTCCACCAGCCTGTCAGTTGTCTTTAGAAGAAAAGACGTGAAGCTAGTGGCTTCTGTCCCGGTGATTTGAATGGTGAAAGAGACTCAATAGTTGACATGATTTTTTGGGTTTATGACCTTCCATAATCTGATAATGAAAAAACTTTAATCCACCGAAATCTGTACAAGTTACTGCGTTAACAAGACTGCTGCCTTGAAAGAAATTAATTTTTGTCAGTAACGTACCCTACACTGAATTTGCCTATCTGAAAAAATGATATCGAATTAACAAAGAATACTTCTCTTTTTTTGAAAATTGTTGACGTTTCGGAGGCTGTATCTGCCTCCGTTATCAAAACTTCTTGGAAAGACGCTGAAGAAACTTAATTTGAATTGTGGTTTTGGAAATGAAATCTGTCATACATTCTTTTAATTGACATTTGGTATCTTGATACATAGGGTGTTCGGTATCAGTTCGGTATCAATCAATCACCATTCTATTAGTTATTAGTTCTTATTTCATCTCTGAGGAGAGGTAACCAGGCGCGGTCCTTTTCGATGGAATTGGTTGAAAAGCAGTTGTTCGATAAAAGAATGCACGCAGTTTCCTTTAACTTTCTTTTTTCTTGATTTGATTCTCTCAATAAAATTTTGGTATTATTCCATTCCATCATATGCTCGCCATCAGATGTTAGAATATGTTCGGATATTTTCGAACCCGTTATTTTTCGATTTCTGATGTAACTTTTATGTTCTTCCTGGCGCACAATCAATGGTCTTGATGTTTCACCTATATAACTCTTACCACACATCAAGACCATTGATTGTGCGCCAGGAAGATCATAAAAGTTACATCAGAAATCGAAAAATAACGGGTTCGAAAATATCCGAACATATTCTAACATCTGATGGCAATCATATGATGGAATGGAATAATACCAAAATTTTATTGAGAGAATCAAATGAAGAAAAAAAGAAAGTTAAAGGAAACTGCGTGCATTCTTTTATCGAACAACTGCTTTTCAACCAATTCCATCGAAAAGGACCGCACCTGGTTACCTCTCCTCAGAGATGAAATATAAGAACTAATAGAATGGTGATTGATTGATTTCGAACACCCTATGTATGAAGATACCAAATGTCAATTAAAAGAATGTATGACAGATTTCATTTGACTCTGTCAAAGAAAGATCTTATTTCCAAAACCGTAATTCAAATTCAGCTTCTTCAGCGTCTTTCCAAGAAGTTTTGATAACGGAGGCAGATACAGCCTCCAAAACGTCAACAATTTTCAAAAAAAGAGAAGTATTCTTTGTTAATTCGATCTCATTTTTTCAGATAGGCAAATTCAGTGTAGGGTACGTTACTGACAAAAATTAATTTCTTTCAAGACAGCAGTCTTGTGAACGCAGTAACTTATCGGGCAAATTAATTAATTTGCCCTTCTACACTTGTATAGATTTCTTTGGATCAAAATTTTTTCATTTTCAGATTGTGGAAGGTCATAAACCCAAAAAATCATGTCAAGAATTGGATTTCCTCCACAAAATCAAACTTTCAATCAATATAGACTCAATAGCTCAGTCCACTCTTTCGTAAGTTATAATTTCAGCTGTCATCTTAAGTCAACTGACAGAAAAACTGGTTTACTGGAAGATTACGTGAAACTGACTGAATCTATCCTAGTCCTATAACGACTAATGATCATTTTCATTAACCCTTAATAACAAATTACTCATATCATCATCCCTTTATACTTGGAGCTCATATAGCTCGTATAGTTCTCTTTGGGTATATACAGTGTCTTTCAAAAGTCTGGGAATGGTCTCATATTTCAGAATCGGCTGAAAGAAAATTCATGAATGGTCATGGATGGTTTTTGATGATGCCTGATTCATTGGTGATATTGGCAATGTTGCCAAATCAATAGTTTTTCAGATACTGAGGGTAACTCAATTTTTTCAAATGGAACATCCTAATTATTATTTATGTCTCCAAATATCAGATTTTAATTTATTGTGATTTTTGAAATATGACAACATGGCATTTTCGTTCAAAAGTCTGGGAACGTTCCAATATTTTCGAAACGGTTCGGGAAAAATTCATGAAAATTCATATAAGATGGTTTTTGATGATGCCCGATTCAACGGTGATATTGGCAATGTTGCCAAATCAATAGTTTTTCAGATACTGAGGGTAACTCAATTTTTTCAAATGGAACATACCAATTATTTTCATTGCAATCAATTCAGCGCCTCCTCATTACTTATGTCTCCAATTATCAGATTTAAATTTGATGTGGTTTTTGAAATATGACAACTTGGCATTTTCGTTCAATACATTTTCAATACGGCTCGAGAAAAATTCATGAAAATTCATACAAGATGGTTTTTGATGATGACCGATTCAATGGTGATATCGGTAATGTTGCCAAATTAACAGTTTTTCCAGATATGAGAAGGGAATTTTTTTTTTCATTTATATTTTTTGCAATCAATTTAGTTGTTTTTCAAATGAGAAAATGGTTCGTTGAAATGTATGCGAACGGTCCAATATTTTCAAAAGGGCTCGAGAAAATCTGAAGGAATTTTATACATGATGGTGTTTTCAGATATTGCCGATAGCTCTATTATTTTAAATGGAACGTCCCATTTGTTTTCTTTGCGATCAATTCGCAACTCGCTCCCTCAGTACCGTCACTCAAATAATTAATAGCGTTCAGCTTTTGTTATCATTAACAAACATCTCAATAGCTCGACAATCATCTTATACAAAATTTCATGATATTTTCTCGAGCCCTTTTGAAAATATTGGACCGTTCGCAGACATTTGAACGAAAATGCCATGTTGTCATATTTCAAAAACCACATCAATTTCAAATTTCATATTTGGAGACGTAAGTAATAGGTGGGCGCTGAATTGATTGCAATGAAAATAATTAGGATGTTCCATTTGAAAAAATTAATCACCCTCAGTATCTGAAAAACTATTGATTTGGCAACATTGCCAATATTACCGTTGAATCTGGCATCATCAAAAACCATCTTATATGAATTTTCATGAATTTTTCCCGAACCGTTTCGAAAATATTGGAACGTTCCCAGACTTTTGAACGAAAATGCCATGTTGTCATATTTCAAAAACCACAATAAATTAAAATCTGATATTGGAGACATAAGTAATAGGTGGGCGCTGAATTGATTGCAATGAAAATAATTAGGATGTTCCATTTGAAAAAATTAATCACCCTCAGTATCTGAAAAACTATTGATTTGGCAACATTGCCAATATTACCGTTGAATCTGGCATCATCAAAAACCACCTTATATGAATTTTCATGAATTTTTCCCGAACCGTTTCGAAAATATTGGAACGTTCCCAGACTTTTGAACGAAAATGCCATGTTGTCATATTTCAAAAACCACAATAAATTAAAATCTGATATTTGGAGACATAAGTAATAGGTGGGCGCTGAATTGATTGCAATGAAAATAATTAGAATGTTCCATTTGAAAAAATTGAATTACTCTCAGTATCTGAAAAACTATTGATTTGGCAACATTGCCAATATCACCAATGAATCAGGAATCATCAAAAACCATCCAGTAGATATTTTCATGAATTTTCTTTCAGCCGATTCTGAAATATGAGACCGTTCCCAGACTTTTGAAAGACACTATAAGAATCTATCTTAGCTTTCAGTCAAGACTACTACTCTTACTTACAATGTACATTTTTTGGCATCTTTTCAATGTTTACTCACTTTACTGGTCAAGTCCCTGTGGATCACCCCTTTCAGGTGCAAGTACTCCATGCCGGAGGCTATATCTCTGGCGATGGACACCCTGGTCGTCTGCTCCAACTCGAACGTTCTGTCTTGGATGACCTGGTAGAGGGACCCGACGGCGATGTACTCGGTGAGGGCGTGCAGCTGCCCTTCGTGCACGCACACCCCCATCAGGCGCAAGATGTTGGGGTGCGACAGGCGGTTCATCAGCTGGATCTCTTTGAGCATGTTGCGCCTGTTGGAGTGGCGCGTGTTCATCTTCAGCACCATCACCTGGCCGGTTATCTGGTGGGTCACCTGAAAGACACGAGGTGTGAGAACGGCAATGAAACAGAAACAATTAAAAAAAAAACATCCACAAATCTTTCAAATAGCGGGGGATAATGAGGGAAAGGAAGATGGGGTGGAGAAATTGAATTAAGGGTAGATAGTAAGAAAGGAGAGTTTGGAGCTAAATTAACATCATCCGAGAGGACAGCTAGAATGGTAGAGCGCGTGGGTCATCGATATCAAAGCCAAGCAACGTGATGCGAAGTTATGGTTTGGATGGAGGCCTACGGACGATCTCCTTTCGAGATCTATTCTCTCGGGTCGTGCTAGGAATCGCACGTTAAAAGGTAAGACCTCGTTGATCCTTAGCTCGCACAAGTTTCGACTTCTGAGGGCTGCCGTTCGTAGGGGGACGACAGCAGGTTAAGGGAACTTTTTTTTTAAATTTATGTCGGTTCTTAGACATACATCAAATTACTCAAAAGAGCATCTTGCACGCACTGCATTTGTTACGAGTGGTTGTTACAGCACCGAAGATAAAAGTAGCCACTTCTTATTTATTTAAACGAGCAACTCCTGTATATATTTTCGATCTCGGAAGCGGCTTTAACGATTTGAGTGAAATTTTGTATGTAGCTCAAGTTTTGCTTATTAAGTTCGTCTATATAGGCGTCTTTCCCGAAAAAACGCTATTTCAAAGAAAATATATGTATGTTATAGGACGCCATCTTATGAATTTTTGAGGTACTTGCATTGTAGCTTATTAGCCTACTCTTCGTGAGATGGCGCTAGCTATATGACACGCGATCAACTCAATGTTGAAAGCGATTTTACACAAAAAAACATTTCTTATCTGCTCTCATGCTAATAACAGTCCTAGTAATGTCATATAGCGCTATCTCGTAAATTTTTATAGGTATCTACTTGCAGCAACGTATTTTAAGTGGTTATTTCATAAGTCGTGACCGGTTTATTCTCAAAAAAATTATTAAAGGAGCATGATATAAAAAAAATGTCTCCTGTTCTCCATTTCCATATGTAATAGATTTTGAGTTTCTCAAAAATTCCTTGATTTGTTGTTGGAAACTCAAAATCTATTTTTAACGAAGCCGAGAAGTTCAGACTAACTCTAATGAATCCTCAATCACCAAAATTATATTCTTTGTTAAAATTACATAAACAAAACTACCCTATCCGGCCAGTAGTATCATTTGTTACAGCACCATCAGTTAAGTTTTCAAGAAAGTTAATACATTTAATATCATATTATTCCAAATTTGAACCGAAATTTAGCCTTAAAAATTCTTATGATTTGATAAATAAAATACAGGATATAACTGTTCCAGATAACGCAAAATTAATATCATTTGACGTTCAAAATCTTTTCCTTAGTATACAACACATACACGAAAATATTGATCAAAATAAATATGTCGTAGGTTTATTCTTTGACTTGTCTAGAGCGTTCGATACCATCGACCCTTACTTTCTGCACATAAAATTGGAAGCGATGGGTATACGCGGTCCCATAAAAGAATGGTTGATCTCTTATGTCACTGGAAGAACACTCAAAGTTAAAATTGATAACGACTACTCGGATGTATTTGCCCTCATGTTAGGTTAGGTTAGGTTAGGTTAGGTACTTTCTGCACATAAAATTGGAAGCGATGGGTATACGCGGTCCCATAAAAGAATGGTTGATCTCTTATGTCACTGGAAGAACACTCAAAGTTAAAATTGATAACGACTACTCGGATGTATTTGCCCTCATGTTAGGTACCCTCCAAGGGAGAATATTAGGTCCTCTATTGTTCCTGCTATACACAAACGATCTACCCCAATCAATGCACGATGGCAGAGCATTGATCTATGCCGACGATACAATGATAATTGTTTCGGCTGTGGATCTGCAAGAACTTGAGGCAAAGGTTCTATCTTTAATAGAAAATTTTAATTCGTGGTGCGAACGTAATCATCTAATAAATAATTTGAAAAAAACAGTATCTGTTGAATTCACAAGCAAGAGCAAAACTCCAAATGATCTTACATTCAAAATTAATAACACCAAACTAGAGACAATCAATTCCACCAAGTTTCTAGGAACTGTAGTAGACTGTTATTTGGAGTTCAATATTCAAGTTGAGGCAATCTGCAAAAAACTAGGAAAACTATATTATACATTTAGAACTCTTAAAGAAAACTTTAATAGAGAACATATAACAAATATTTACTACGCACTCATTTATTCAACTATAAGTTCAAATATAATAGTATGGGGACGAGCCACTGACTTTTTTAGAGTATCAATAATGCAAAAAATATTTATTCGCTTAATATTTATTTTGACCTCGGTTACAACGAGTCATGTAGAGAAACTTTCGCCCGGAATAAAATAATGACATGCACCAGTGTTTATTTATACAAATTATTGATGCATACTTTTCATAACCTTGAGAAATTTAAAAAAACAAAGATGTCCATGAATATCCAACAAAAATGACATACATTTAGAAAGGGCCAACAAAATGCACTTCAGAAAGTCTCCTGCGTACGCTGGACCTTTCTTCTTCAACATTCTGCCACCAAAAATGAAGAATATTTCATGCGAAAGAAAATTCAAACGTGAGTTAAAAAAATATCTCCAGGAAAATTCGTTTTATTCGCTAGACGAATTCACTCAAGCTATCCAATCACTGCACTGACTCATTATTCTTATCTACATTGTTTTTACATGTTTATTTTTGACTTCACTTTTTATTTATACCTCTGTTCGTACTCTTTACGTATTTGCAATAATTTTAAATGTCACTGTTTTTATATCTTGGATATTGTGTTATATTGTCTATGTCCCAATAGTCTTATTTATTTATATTTACATTGACCTATTTTATTCATATTTATATTTATATTGACTTATTTATATTAACCTATTTATATTTACATTGACCTATCCTATGTCATGCAAATGATTTTCAAGGATAAATAAACATATCTATCTATCTATCTATCTATCTATCTACCCCCGCAAGATACAATACTCTTAGACGAAGGTTTACTAGATAAAAATCATGTTAATCCGGTTATTAAACGAGAGTTATTAGACCTTCTGTCGATATGTCTTGAACAAAATTATTGTTGCGTCTTCGGGTTCAAAAATAAGTGTACTCTGGTATGAACTCGCCTTTATTATTCAAACTTTACTTGACAACACTGTAATACAAGTCACTGTCAAAATACTTGTATCCAAGGTAACTCAAGGTAACTTTCTAACTAACTTCCTTTATCTAACAAATGCATCGCTTTTATATACAAATAAAGTTCTAGAAAACTTAAGAAATCAATAGAACACAAATAGAATGTTCGACGATTGATCCAGAACAAAAGTTAGTGCTTCTCGATTTTTCCATCTAATTCATCGAACGATCTCGAACAATTCGAGAAGTCTTTATCAAATTTCAGGTCTGTAACACTGCCTCCTCCTTTAGGTTATTCCGTCCCGGATAACACCATCACCATTTTGGCTGTCCCTCTGGAACCAATTTGGGGGATCGTGGCCTCGGTATTCTGCTAACCTCTCGATGTGAACAACTTTGGGTTTACTCCTTGGGTTGAGCTGGATGCGGTATACCAAGTCGTTGATCTTCTTTATGATGACATAGGGTCCTGTCCAATTTCTCTGTAGCTTGGGGCATTTTCCTTTCTTTCTCTGAGGTTGGTATAGCCAAACGGCATCACCTGGCTCGAACATAGTCCCTGGACTCTTCCTGTCGAACCTCTTTTTTATTTTATCACTGGAGATTTGAAGACGACGTCTGCAGAATTCATGAACTTGGTCCAGTCTTTCTCGCAACTCTTGGACATATTCTGGTAGGACTTTGTCCTCTGTACTTCTGGGTGGCATTCCAAACAACAGATCGCATGGTAGTTTCATTTCTCGCCCAGTGATCAACATTGAAGGAGTATATCCGGTGGACTCATGCTGGGAACTTCGATAGGATAGGAGAAATAGTGGTACCAACTCATCCCAATCCTTTTGATTTTTGGAGATGAACATCGACAGGTACTGACTGATGGTTTTATTATGTCGTTCAACCATACCATCTGATTGTGGATGTAGGGCTGTGGTACGAGTCTTCTTCACACCTAGAATGTTCATCATTTCCTGCCATAATTCAGATTCGAAGTTTCGTCCTTGATCAGAATGTAATTCTAGTGGGACTCCATGTCTGGCTATTACATTTTCTATGAAGGCCTTTGCAACGGTCTTTGCCTCCTGGTTTGGAATGGGCACAACTTCAGGCCACTTGGAGAAATAGTCCATGGCTACCATCAAGTATTTATTTCCTTGCTCGGTAACAGGAAACGGCCCAAGAATGTCAACTGCTACTCTTTCGAATGGTTCACCAGAAAGATACTGAGCCATTTTCCCTCGACTTCTAGTTTTGGGTCCCTTCTTTGAAGAGCATAGGTCACATCTTCTGCACCATTCTTCTACATCACGACGACAATTCACCCAATAGAATCGTTCTCGAATTCTAGCAAGGGTCCTCTTGATTCCGAAGTGTCCACCTGCACGACTACTATGAAGTTGCTCGAGCACATCTTTAGTAAGTGCTTTCGGCAGGACCAGTTGGTACACCACAGTTGCTCCATCTGGGCTCTCCCATTTGCGATGCAATAGGCCATCACGAAGACATAGGGAATCCCATTGAGCCCAGTATCCCTTGGCAACTGCACCAAACTTGGATACTTCCTGCCACTCAGGTCTAACTCCATTTTTTAGCCAGCTTAGAACTAACTTTAAATTGTTGTCTTTCTTCTGATTCTTCCTCATATCTTCTGTGGTCCATAAATCAGATTCTTCAGATTCGACTCTTACGGTGGTAACTTGCAGAATTTCCTTGCAATGTTCATCATTGTAAAAATTGACTTCTTTGTTTTCGAGTTTCTGGCAATATCGGCATTGCTGTTCCAAGCATGGACGTCTTGATAATGTGTCTGCATTTCTGTGTTTCCTGCCACTGCGATGAATAACTTTGAAGTCGTATTGTTGGAGTCTCTCTAGCCATCTCGCAATCTGACCCTCAGGTTTCTTGAAGTTCATTATCCACTGCAAAGCGCTGTGATCAGTTCTTACGAGAAAACGGCTGCCATAGAGGAAGGTATGGAAATGTTCAATGGCTTTGATTATCGATAGAAGCTCCTTTCTTGTAACGCAGTAATTCTTTTCGGCTTTGCCTAGAGTTTTACTAAAGTAGGCTATTACTTTCTCTTCGCCATCCTGTTCTTGGGATAAAACTGATCCAATGCCTTGCTGAGACGCATCACAGTCCAAAATGAAAGTGCCTTGTTCTCGTGGGTAAGCCAAAATAGGCGCTGTTGTCAATTTCTTCTTCAGTTCAGTGAACGACTGTTGGCAATCAGGGCTCCAATCAAACTGAACGTTGTTCTCAGTTAAGCGGTGGAGTGGCTTGGCAATTTTACCAAAGTCTTGAACAAACTTCCTGTAGTAGGTACATAGTCCCAGAAAACTTCTTACTTCATGTTTATCCCTAGGACGTGGCCAACTCCTAACAGCCTCGATTTTAGCAGGATCGGTCTTGATTCCTTCGGCCGAGATGACATGGCCTAAAAAATTGACTTCTTTTTGAAATAAATAACACTTCTTTGGATTCAGTTGCAGGTTAGCATTTTCTAACCTCAAAAATACTTCTTCCAAATTATTCAGGTGTTCGTCAAATGTCCTTCCCATTACTATGACGTCATCTAAGTAGACTAGACAAATTTTCCATGTCAAACCTCTCAATACTAGTTCCATAAGTCTCTCAAAGGTGGCGGGAGCATTACATAATCCGAACGGAAGAACTTTGAATTGGTACAGCCCTTGTCCGGTAGAGAACGCTGTTTTTCCTCTATCATCAGGATGAACTTCCACTTGCCAATACCCGCTTTTCAGGTCCAACGTTGAAAACCATTTGGAACCGGATAATGTGTTTAGTGTATCATCAATTCTTGGTAATGGGTAGCTATCCTTCATCGTTACGTCATTCAATCGACGATAGTCCACGCAGAATCGGGTTGATCCATCCTTTTTAGTTACCAATACTACCGGTGAGGACCATGGGCTTGTGGTTTCCTCAATTATGTCATCCTCCATCATGTTGTTTATCATGTCTGCTACCTCTCTCTGTTTGGCAAACGGTAATCTCCTCGGAGCCTGTCGGATTGGTCGAGCATCGCCGGTGTTGATGCGATGTTGAACTAGACTGGTACGTCCCGTCGAAGTCTCTGTCGAGAAAATGTTACGATGGCTATCAAGAAACTCTTTGGCCTTCTGCTTTTCTTCCATAGTTAAATGTTCCGTGGATTCCATCATTTTGTCTATTGTTCTCTGATCGGTGTTAGTGGTATTTCTTCGCAGTACCTCAGTGTGGTTTTGACAATTGATAACTCGAGTGACAGGTTTGCAGAATCCCAATTGGTCGTTTTTCTTCAGAAGGACTTTATTTTCCGAAGTATTGGCAACCCTGACAGGAATTAGTTGTTCTGTGTTCACAAGACATCGGGCAATTAAAATTCCATCTTGGCGGTATTCATCATTTTCAATTATTCCAGTGCTTAAATCTCCAGGTTCTTTATCCATTCTGGCCATGATGATGGTTTCGGAGTTTTTCGGAATGTGGATGTCTTCGTCAACATAAATCTTAATTGGTTGGATTTTCTCATTGTATCTGCTCAGGAAGATTTCTTCATTGCCAATCCGCAAAATTTTCTGTCTGATGTTAAGGATGAAGTCGTTTTTCTCCATGATGTCCAGACCCAAAACACATTCATCCCTTATTTCCGCAACCAACATAGAATGTTCCATGGTAATAGGTCCTATCTGGATGTGTACAAGTGTTTCCCCAATGACTGGTGCGGTTTGTCCCGTTGCCGTTTCCAAAACCATATTCCTTTTCATCGGCTTCACAGATTCTTGTATGAGGTCTGGGCGAACGACTGATCTCGAAGCTCCTGTATCAATAGTGAAGGTGCATTTCCGATCTTCTAAATAGCCTTGTATTAGTAGACTTTGATCATTTTTCTTCAATGTCGATATATGGATCTTGGGGCTTTGAACACTGAAAGTCGCCACGCGCCCCCTAGTGCCGACTAATTCTCGTTTTTCCTGGATGGGAGCAAGTCCTCTTTCAGATGTTTGAGGTCTCCTTTCTGGCGTGGTCGATCTCCTGAAGGCTCCTCTGGTATATCGCCCACGTTGCTCTGTTCCTGGGCTCGGAGATCTCGATCTATCTTCGTTGCTCGCTGATGACGACCTCTTTCTTCTTGGACTTTTGGATCTCGATCTCTCCCAGCAACTCCACTGAAGATGGCCGCTTTTCCCACAGTAATAACAGCGCCTCTTCCTGTCTTGTGGGGAAGGCACTTGGTTGCTTAATGCTGTTATGGAGTCCAATATTTTCTTCAATAGCGCCTCGCTTGTAGGAGAATCCTCGTTGAATTTAACTTCACGTAACTTGGGCCTCGTATTTCTTGATGCGTTTTTCGCGGCCTCGAACTCCAAAGATGCTATCAGTGCTGCGCTTATGGTTTGAAGTCGTCCTAGTCGAAGGGCTTGCTGCATGTCAGTATCTCTCAAACCATCGATGAAAGTCTGCACCCCAATTTGTTCTATGAACTCCTTCGGTGCTTGTGGGTATGCCAAATTAATGAGTCGCTCTACGTCGGCTCCATACTCCTGTAGAGTTTCGTTGGATTTTTGGTATCGACTCTTTATTTGGCTCTGAAATACTTGTTTGAGATATTGCTGTCCATATCTGATTTCCAAAGCTTCAACGATTCTAGAATATTCCTTCTGATTACTCTCGGGGATGTTCTGAAGGATGTCCAATGCTTGTCCTCGTAGACACAGGACTAGTGAGGTGGCCATTTCTTCCTCGGACCAGCCATTTGCATTTGCTGCCGCTTCAAACTGACGTCTATACATGGACCACGAGGATTGTCCATCAAATGTTGGAGGCTTCAAAATTTTCACTTGTGTAGGCCTTATCGGAGTTGTCAGTGAGGATGGCCTTTCGCTGGTGTGGGAGATTTCCTCAGATGGTGCACGCTTGTGTGGAAGGTGTAACGTTTCCAGCCTCTCCTTGATCCTATCCACTTCTTCGTTGAATTTCTTGTTCACCTCTCGTGCCACCCGTTCATCTATTTTGGACAGTTCATTTTCGACGTCTTGGACCCTTCTGTTGACTCCCTGGACTCCGCCTCTGACTTCTTGAACTTCACCTTTGACCTCTTGAACTTCACCTTTGACCTCCTGGACTTCACCTTTGACCTCCTGGACTTTTCCTCTGACCTCTTGTACTTCTTCAGTGATTTCATTCTGGAAGCACTGTTGACTGTGACTAATACGTTGCAGAAGATCAACATGTTGTTGTAACTGCTGGACTAACCGTGCTTCCTGTTCCTCTCGTTCTTGTTTTCGTTTGACTTCTTGTTCCTCTTGTTCTTGTTTCCTTTTCAGTTCGAATTGTTGTAGAAGCTCTTCTTGTTCTTGTTTTCGTTTGGCTTCTTGTTCCTCTTGTTCTTGTTTTCGTTTGGCTTCTTGTTCCTCTTGTTCTTGTTTTCGTTTGGCTTCTTGTTCCTCTTGTTCTTGTTTTCGTTTGGCTTCTTGTTCCTTTAAAAACTCAAGGATATCTGCTGATGTCGCCATCTCGTCGTAATTATTTGCACGAGTATTCACCATCAAATACTGGAAAACTGCCTTACTTTTCTTTCTTCAGTAACACTTATTCCGCCGCTGTCACCAATTGTTGCGTCTTAGGGTTCAAAAATAAGTGTACTCTGGTATGAACTCGCCTTTATTATTCAAACTTTACTTGACAACACTGTAATACAAGTCACTGTCAAAATACTTGTATCCAAGGTAACTCAAGGTAACTTTCTAACTAACTTCCTTTATCTAACAAATGCATCGCTTTTATATACAAATAAAGTTCTAGAAAACTTAAGAAATCAATAGAACACAAATAGAATGTTCGACGATTGATCCAGAACAAAAGTTAGTGCTTCTCGATTTTTCCATCTAATCCATCGAACGATCTCGAACAATTCGAGAAGTCTTTATCAAATTTCAGGTCTGTAACATTATTTTCAATTTGACAATAAATTCTACTCTTCATCTGAAGATCATGGGAAATCCGCTGAGTCCTCTACTGGCAAATATCTTCATGGACAATCTTGAAGACACGATTCATAAGCATCCACTCTCGAAACATGTATTGGTACAGATATGTAGATGACGTTATAGTTTGTTTTAAAGGCACCAACAGACAATTAGACACCTTTCATAAATATATTAATACTATTCACCCAAACATTAAATTCACAGTAGAAATAGAAAATTCAATAAGTTTTTTAGATTTGACAATAGGTAAAGCCAACAATAAACACCACTTTGCTATTTTTCATAAACCTTCCCATACTGACATCACCATTCATAATAATTCAGTACATCCATATACACATAAAATATCAGCATACCATAGTATGATACACAGATTAGTAAATATTGCACTGACCCAAGAAAATTTTAACAAAGAATTAAATATTATAAAACAGATAGCAGTTAACAATGGATATCAAGTTAAATTAATAGAAAATATTCTTGCAAAAAAACTACATAGAAAGGCTATCCAGGAAGTGTACCCCACTTTGAGGAACCTTGACAATAATTATAGAACTTTAACTTATTCAGGACCCGTCACAGAAAAAATAGCTTCATTTTTGCATAAGCAAAACTTAAGAGTAGCATATAAAACAGATAACACACTGGGAAGGTTTATCAAGAATAATAAAGATAAAACGCAGAAATCTGAAAAATCAGAAGTTTATAAATTGAATTGTGGGTCTTGCTCCAAAGTATACAGTGTGTCTCACTTTTCATGGAAGCACCCCCGTAACTTCCGTAATTATCGAGGGAGAATAATGAAACTCTCAGGACTGGAGGAAATGATGAAAATGCACCTACCGGTTGAATGACAATGGCCTAAGTGATATACACTGCCCGCCAGTCGCGATGGAACAACCCAGTTTTACAGTAAATCATATTAGGGGGCAAAACAGAAGCAAAATTCCATCAGATTCGTGATCAGGACCCCCAACTTATTACAGATACACCTTTTTCCTGATAAAAATTCAGTCCTGAAAAATCTGAATTTGTCTCACTTTTCATGGAAGCACCCCCGTAACTTCCGTAATTATCGAGGGAAAATAATGAAACTCTCAGGACTGGAGGAAATGATGGAAATGCACCTACCGGTTGAATGACAATGGCCTAAGTGATATACACTGCCCGCCAGTCGCGAGGGAACAATCCAGTTTTAGGGTAAATTATATTAGGGGGCAAAACAGAAGCAAAATTCCATCAGATTCGTGATCAGGACCCCCAACTTATTACAGATACACCTTTTTTCTGAAAAAAATTCAGTCCTGAAAAATCTGAATTTGTCTCACTTTTCATGGAAGCACCCCCGTAACTTCCGTAATTATCGAGGGAGAATAATGAAACTCTCAGTACTGAAGGAAATGATGAAAATGCACATACCGGTTGAATGACAATGGCCTAAGTGATATACACTGCCCGCCAGTCGCGATGGAACAACCCAGTTTTATTGTAAATCATATTAGGGGGCAAAACAGAAGCAAAATTCCATCATATTCGTGATCAGGACCCCAACTTATTACAGGTACACCAAATTCCCGATAATTCCGAGTTTGTTCCATTTTTCATGGAAAATTAAAAATCACCATCCCTGTTGCTTCGTACATGTAAGTAAAAAATTGCACGTTCTCTTTTTGATAATTTCCAAGCGTAATTAAATCTGGTAGTTTGCTGTATGGCTCACCCTTTATAAGAGTAATAAGTATTAACTTCAGGAAAGAAATTCTCTGTGGCGCAAATATTGAATTATTGAGTGTTAGAAAAACGTATTGTGAATTATTCATGAATCACCCTGTGGCAGCAAATATTTTAAGCTGTAACTGTCAATGTACATCTGACCAAAACTCATATTGAACTAACATACTCGATAAAAGTCAATGCAGTTTTTCAATTTGTGGGAAAAAAAATTTATGAATTGAGCATTTCTCCAATTTAATGCCCTGTATCTCGAAAACTGATCATAGGATCGGATGTGGAAATCAAACCTCCCAAAACGTTATTAAAACATTCATACAATACTGAGAAAATGCTTACATTTTACCTAGGAAATCTTGGAATACAGTGTTTATGGTTTCTGTAGTTTTCTTAAAATAGAATACCTTTCGACAAATAAATCACCTAGTATAATTTGAAGCTTAGAAACACCCTTATATCAGCGGTATCAAATTTCCCACAATTCAATCCATGAGTACATCAGGAATTTGAATTATTCCTTAAAAATTATTATTTGATATTGCGGTTCTCTCTATGAAACACCCGGTATAAAATATGTGTACTATACGATATATACTGCTTAAAATATTGTATTGAGGTGAACCTTTCGAAAATATGATTTCCTAATGTCACAGTAGAAAAATTCAGATATTGCAAAAAACGGCTGTCATTCATTGTGAGTCACCCCGTGAATATGAATATTTTTATTCATACGTATCTATCAATGTATTACTAAAACATGTTATAATAGTGTGTATGTAATGTATAAAATTGTATTATTTTTGCAGTTATTTTTCAATTTCATTGCATACCTTCCAAGGAACAAAATTAATGTTACTTAATTTCTGTATAATCAAGTAGGCAATAATGAGTTAATTCCTTATTGAAAGTTAGAGATTATGGAAAAAATATTCGGCAAGTGAAATTGTCAAATATGAACAACAATAGCTTTGCTAGATAAATGAGTCAAAATAATTTCGAAACATGAATAAACATTGGAAAATAGTCGAGGTTGTCCCAAACGACTTTCATATATCAGTATTCATATAATTACATGCTAATGTACACAACCTCAAATGGGATTTGAATTCAATTTGGACAACAAATTATTGAGATTCCTGAATGGTGTACTTATACACAAAGTTTGTTGTCGCTTCTATTTTGCCCCCTAATATGATTTACTGTAAAACTGGAGTGTTCCATCGCGACTGGCGGGCAGTGTATATCACTTGGGCCATTGTCATTCAACCGGTAGGTGCATTTTCATCATTTCCTTCAGTCCTGAGAGTTTCATTATTCTCCCTCGATAATTACGGAAGTTACGGGGGTGCTTCCATGAAAAGTGAGACAAATTCAGATTTTTCAGGACTAAATTTTTTTCAGGAAAAAGGTGTATCTGTAATAAGTTGGGGGTCCTGATCACGAATCTGATGGAATTTTGCTTCTGTTTTGCCCCCTAATATGATTTACCGTAAAACTGGGGTGTTCCATCACGACTGGCGGACAGTGTATATCACTTAGGCCATTGTCATTCAACCGGTAGGTGCATTTTCATCATTTTCTTCAGTCCTGAGAGTTTCATTATTCTCCCTCGATAATTACGGAAGTTACGGGGGTGCTTCCATGAAAAGTGAGACAAATTCAGATTTTTCAGGACTAAATTTTTTTCAGGAAAAAGGTGTATCTGTATTAAGGTAGGGGTCCTGATCACGAATCTGATGGAATTTTGCTTCTGTTTTGCCCCCTAATATGATTTACCGTAAAACTGGGGTGTTCCATCACGACTGGCGGACAGTGTATATCACTTAGGCCATTGTCATTCAACCGGTAGGTGCATTTTCATCATTTTCTTCAGTCCTGAGAGTTTCATTATTCTCCCTCGATAATTACGGAAGTTACGGGGGTGCTTCCATGAAAAGTGAGACAAATTCAGATTTTTCAGGACTAAATTTTTTTCAGGAAAAAGGTGTATCTGTAATAAGGTAGGGGTCCTGATCACGAATCTGATGGAATTTTGCTTCTGTTTTGCCCCCTAATATGATTTACCGTAAAACTGGGGTGTTCCATCGCGACTGGCGGGCAGTGTATATCACTTAGGCCATTGTCATTCAACCGGTAGGTGCATTTTCATCATTTTCTTCAGTCCTGAGAGTTTCATTATTCTCCCTCGATAATTACGGAAGTTACGGGGGTGCTTCCATGAAAAGTGAGACAAATTCAGATTTTTCAGGACTAAATTTTTTTCAGGAAAAAGGTGTATCTGTATTAAGGTAGGGGTCCTGATCACGAATCTGATGGAATTTTGCTTCTGTTTTGCCCCCTAATATGATTTACCGTAAAACTGGGGTGTTCCATCACGACTGGCGGACAGTGTATATCACTTAGGCCATTGTCATTCAACCGGTAGGTGCATTTTCATCATTTCCTTCAGTCCTGAGAGTTTCATTATTCTCCCTCGATAATTACGGAAGTTACGGGGGTGCTTCCATGAAAAGTGAGACAAATTCAGATTTTTCAGGACTAAATTTTTTTCAGGAAAAAGGTGTATCTGTAATAAGTTGGGGGTCCTGATCACGAATCTGATGGAATTTTGCTTCTGTTTTGCCCCCTAATATGATTTACCGTAAAACTGGGGTGTTCCATCACGACTGGCGGACAGTGTATATCACTTAGGCCATTGTCATTCAACCGGTAGGTGCATTTTCATCATTTCCTTCAGTCCTGAGAGTTTCATTATTCTCCCTCGATAATTACGGAAGTTACGGGGGTGCTTCCATGAAAAGTGAGACAAATTCAGATTTTTCAGGACTAAATTTTTTTCAGGAAAAAGGTGTATCTGTAATAAGTTGGGGGTCCTGATCACGAATCTGATGGAATTTTGCTTCTGTTTTGCCCCCTAATATGATTTACCGTAAAACTGGGGTGTTCCATCACGACTGGCGGACAGTGTATATCACTTAGGCCATTGTCATTCAACCGGTAGGTGCATTTTCATCATTTCCTTCAGTCCTGAGAGTTTCATTATTCTCCCTCGATAATTACGGAAGTTACGGGGGTGCTTCCATGAAAAGTGAGACAAATTCAGATTTTTCAGGACTAAATTTTTTTCAGGAAAAAGGTGTATCTGTAATAAGTTGGGGGTCCTGATCACGAATCTGATGGAATTTTGCTTCTGTTTTGCCCCCTAATATGATTTACCGTAAAACTGGGGTGTTCCATCACGACTGGCGGACAGTGTATATCACTTAGGCCATTGTCATTCAACCGGTAGGTGCATTTTCATCATTTTCTTCAGTCCTGAGAGTTTCATTATTCTCCCTCGATAATTACGGAAGTTACGGGGGTGCTTCCATGAAAAGTGAGACAAATTCAGATTTTTCAGGACTAAATTTTTTTCAGGAAAAAGGTGTATCTGTATTAAGGTAGGGGTCCTGATCACGAATCTGATGGAATTTTGCTTCTGTTTTGCCCCCTAATATGATTTACCGTAAAACTGGGGTGTTCCATCACGACTGGCGGACAGTGTATATCACTTAGGCCATTGTCATTCAACCGGTAGGTGCATTTTCATCATTTTCTTCAGTCCTGAGAGTTTCATTATTCTCCCTCTATAATTACGGAAGTTACGGGGGTGCTTCCATGAAAAGTGAGACAAATTCAGATTTTTCAGGACTAAATTTTTTTCAGGAAAAAGGTGTATCTGTATTAAGGTAGGGGTCCTGATCACGAATCTGATGGAATTTTGCTTCTGTTTTGCCCCCTAATATGATTTACCGTAAAACTGGGGTGTTCCATCACGACTGGCGGACAGTGTATATCACTTAGGCCATTGTCATTCAACCGGTAGGTGCATTTTCATCATTTCCTTCAGTCCTGAGAGTTTCATTATTCTCCCTCGATAATTACGGAAGTTACGGGGGTGCTTCCATGAAAAGTGAGACAAATTCAGATTTTTCAGGACTAAATTTTTTTCAGGAAAAAGGTGTATCTGTAATAAGTTGGGGGTCCTGAACACGAATCTGATGGAATTTTGCTTCTGTTTTGCCCCCTAATATGATTTACCGTAAAACTGGGGTGTTCCATCGCGACTGGCGGGCAGTGTATATCACTTAGGCCATTGTCATTCAACTGGTAGGTGCATTTTCATCATTTTCTTCAGTCCTGAGAGTTTCATCATTCCACCTCGATAATTACGGAAGTTACGGGGGTGCTTCCATGAAAAGTGAGACACACTGTATATCGGCCTGACAGGTAGACCATTTAAAAGCCGCATACGTGAACACCGTATGAATTATATAAACAATAAAGCACACTCATCACATGCCAATCATATTTTGGAGGAAGGCCATGACTTCGATGAAAACTTCGAAATTCTTCCTGTGGAAAATGAGGGCATTAGGCTTAATTATTTAGAATTATTGGAAATTAATAAATTGAAAAATTCATCTTGTTTATTGAATGATCAACTGGACCTGAACGGTTCCCCTTTGTTAAATTTATTCAATTAAGTAGTAGCTATGTTTTGAGATTTCCAGGTAGGTTCATTGTTATGTCAATTTATAAGTTGTATGAGTCTAGGTATTATCGATAATTATAGGTAGTCCCTAATTATGTTAATGGGTAAAAAAAGGTATTTAAGTAATTTCAATGAAGAATAGTTTAATGTACTACATTCGCTTGAAAAAGATACTGTGTATCGAAACATGTCGCAAAGACAATACATTTTGTGGAAATTTTAATCGTTTTTTACCTTAGTGTCATAACTATGGATTTCCATCAAGTAACGGCCACGTCAATCAAAAAAAAAAAAAAATACGTAGTAGGTGTATATGGGAGTAAAGAGGGAAAAAACATCGGTCGGCGACGACTATCGTTAATATATAGGGTGTCCATTTGAAATATCAAAGTTGTTGCTACTTTTCAATATAAGCAACAACACCACAGTGCTAAAAATGTTAGATCGATAGAACAAAACTAATTACTTAAGAAACTCGATTTTCAAAATAAACCTACGTTCCGTTCTCCAGAAACGTCTAATAGGCCATCGAGGTTGGGACATCCTGTATGTATTCACATACAACGATCCAAATTGGCAAAAAAAATTATCATAATCTTTCCAAATACAACTCGTTTTTCAAATTTCATCAGTTTTTTTTTATTTTCATCATTCAAACTCATTTATTTGGCAAAAACATTCAAAAGCCCGAATTTAGATTAAATCACTCGTTCTACGGACTCGTGATTTTATCAATCGGTTTGTTCTCATATGTTTGCCAAACAACGAGCTTTCGTGGAAAATAAAAAATTATCGATAAAATTTGAAGTACTCGTGGTATTACCTTTGATAAATCCTTTCTTGAATCCTTTACTTACATGAATTTAGAAACACCATAGCTAAAACAACAAAAAAAGTTGATTAGCCTAATAGACCATCAGATAATGACATATTTTGCTGACTCATTTTCTCGTTTCAGTGATTTTAACCACTGAAAATTATGTCAGCTCAAAAAATGAAAATTTAGCGATCGGACGTGTGCTAGGCATATGAAAAAAAAATCCCAAAATCTTCCGGCCGGAAAATTTATGTGTTAAAATGATATAAATGAGAGATTGAAAAAAAAATTAATTTTCCATATGCCTAGCACACGTCCGACCGCTAAATTTTCATTTTTTGAGCTCAACACTGACATAATTTTCAGTGGTTAATATCCCTGAAACGAGAAAATGAGTCTCAGCAAAATATGTCATTATATCTGATGGTCTATAAGAATTCTTAACTGAATATAACTGAAAATACAAGAAACTGGCCTATATCTTCAAGCAGAACACTCTTTAGTGAAACGAATAAATTTTCGGTAGTATTTTAATCGACCCTGAAATTAAAAACTTTCATTAGCGGTACTGAATTTCTAACATCATTATCATATGACAGGTGGCGTGAAAAATACGCATATATTTCTCCTGAAACAGAAACAGATATTCTCTATAGTTAACCGACTTACAACACCATATGCTAGACGAGAAATCCTTTTCTCACTTTATGTATTTGTTTTCGTACTCGGTTTATTGCAACTGTGTATTTTTTTTTTGTATCTTCGATCGTTCATGAAGCGGATATCAGGGATGTGGTTGATATCGTTTTATCGAAACTAGTTCGTAGCATCTTGATGGAACGAATCAATAATGTTACATCTTGAACGGGCTTGATTTTGGTAGAAATATTGTGAATTTTACACGGTGTGCATTTATATAAGAAATTATGAAATCTTAAGAGATCTAGAACTCTTGATTGGTTTCATTAATTTTGGTCACTATAAATAATCCAGTAACTCGAGCATAAAGTGAAGAATGAATTGTAGCACTCGGAAACTCGGCATATAACATCAGGACATCATGTATAATTAGAAAAAAATTTGTTCACCAAAAAATCAGGGATGGAACCTAAAAAAATTTTCACAAAAAAAAAATATATTTTTTTTGTTGTTATTTCAGAAAATATAAGATTTATCAAAAAACGATTTCAATAGGTTGAGAGATAACTCAATTCTCCCCAAGAATGATATTCAGTAACACCCTATGAAATACGCTCGTTTTCTCAAAAAACGTGGTTTAACGACGTCACGACGTCACATTTCATGCTCGCGTAAACCCGCCACTGCAAGTTCAGGCAGGGCCGAAAATTAGATTTGTCATAACTTTGCTAAAAATTATAGTAGAAGGGAAAGAAAAAATGCATATCGTTCCTGAAGACTTCTACTTTCTCATGCAAATATAACATGTAAGTATCTGAGTACCTGAAATGTGTTTTGTCCCACTTCACATAACCCTTCTACGATATTTACGGAGGATCCCAATGTCATGGATATTTTAGTTGATATGAAATAATTATACTGAAGCAGGAATCAGTACCCTCTTTGGACCATATGCAACGATTTAAGGCTACTGAGACAAGTCTCACTTATACATAAAAAACAGAGTTTTACTCCTGCCTCAGTTTACAACTCACCCATATACAGGGTGTTTCAGAATTCAGTATCAAGATTTCAGGGGCGTGTTTCTTAGGTCAAAAAAAGACTTTCTAATAAACCTGTGTCCGCAACCGCCTCATTTCTGAGATACAGGATGTTGAAATTCAACAAAAAAATCAGTTCTTTTTCAATATCTCTAAACCAGTTTGGCTTTTCTTTTTAATTTTGGTACATGCAAAGTACATATAAAAATAATTTTTTTCCATTTCGAACGTTTTTTAATTTTCATCAGTGGTGTCTCTGTAAACATGCTCTGTCATTTTTGATCAAAATAATGATACGCTACTTTTTTTTTGTCAAATTAGTATCATTTTCATAATTGTCTTCTATTTTTCCACAAACATGGTCTCTTGACTATTTTCCGTCCGGCGGACGGTTTTCGATTTAAAAAATAAAAGGCTTTTTAAATCGAAAACTGTTCTTCGTAGGGAAAAAAGTCAAGGGACCATTTTTATGAATAGATAGAGGACACTCATAAAAAATATAATATTCATTTAAAAAAAAACAGTAGCGTATCATTATCATTTTTGTTAAATTTCAACACCCTGTATCTTAGAAATTAAGCAGTTGCGGACATATGTTTATAGGAAATAAAGTCTTATATTGACCAGAAATATACGCCCCCTAATTCTTGTTACTGAATTTTGAAACACCCTGTATAATAGCACATCCTACATAAAAAATTAAGTATGTGGTTTCAAGCTTGAGGTTTTCAGTTCACAATAGTGTTATTAAATATACAGGGTGTCCCAGAATAAAGGGGACAAACTCCGAGGGTAGAATCCTCACTTCATTTTAAGGCTGAAAGTTCCAATAAACATATACCCTAAAATGAGTATTAACCGAGTTACAAGGTGTTGAAAGTGACACAAAAAAATATATTTTCCAGAATAACTCGATAACAGCTTAACTTTTCTTAATGAAATTTGGTATTTCACTTAACAGCATTCAGTTTCATATTTCAAGGCAAATCATGTGTTTGTAACTCTAAACAGGGGCGTACGGCAGGTGGGTACCCCTATTCGCCCCTCCCAACTTTCACGCCACTGGATTAATATCGATTTCGTCTTCTTTTTCTTAATCTCCAAAATTTCCTATACAAAAAAGGAATAGATTTGGTTTCACAAATATCAACGGTTTTCGAAATATTTGAAGTTGAATAAGTGCGTGCGTATCAAAATCTTTACTATTTTTGAAAGGAATGTGACGGTAACTATTTATAACATTATAACCAACATATTTCATACCTTGCAATGAGTATAAATTCAAATATTTCGAAGATTGTTGGCATTTACGAGGGATTTCGTTCACAAAAATTTCCCGATATTTAAAACTTACATAGCCACTAACAAAATAATCACTAATGAGTATCCGTATCACATACGCACCCACTTATTCAACTTAAAATATCTCGAAAACCGTTGATATTTGTGAATCAAAACGTATTCATTTTTTGTATAGGAAATATTGGGGATTAAGAAAAAGAAGACGAAATCGATATTAATCCAGTGGCGTGAAATTTGGGGCGGGGCGATTAGGGGTACCCACCTGCCGTACGCCCCTGTCTAGAGTTACAAACACATGATTTGCCTTGAAATATGAAACTGAAAGCTGTCAAGTGACATACCAAATTTCATTAAGAAAAGTTAAGCCGTTATGTAGTTATTCTGGAAAATATATTTTTTTGTCACTCTCAACACCCTGTAACTCGGTTAATACTCGTTTTAGGGTATATGTTTATTGGAACTTGCAGGATATGAATAAGGGATTATTTTCAACATTTAGAGAAGAGAATGCCGATTTTATGGGTAAGTTGAAAATGAGGCAGGAGTAAAACAAAGTTTTTTTTGGCATGTATAAGTAGGACCTGTTACACCACTTTGAAATTGTTGCATATAGTCCAAACAGGGTATGGGTTGCTGCTTCAGTTTAATAATTCCATATTTACTAAATTATTCATGATTTTCGGATCATCCGGAAACATTTCCGTGAAGTGCGACAAAACACATTTTAGGTACTCAAATACTCTCATATTATATTTGCATGAGAAGGTAGGAGTCTTCAGAAACGATATGAACCTATCCTTTTCCTTCTCCGATCATTTTTAGCAGAGTTATGACCAATCGAATATTCGGCTCCGCAAGAACTTTCAGTGGCGGATAAGGGTGAACCTGAAATTTGATGTCGGCGTTCAATCACGTTTTCTGGGAAAACGAGCGCATTTCATAAGAAATTACTAGGAAAAATTTTGTGGAGAACTGAATTGTCTTTCACCCTGTTGAGTTGTTTTTTCGATAAATGGTATACTTTCCAAGATTACAGCAAAAATGTATTTATTTACTTTTAAACCAATAAAAAAATATGTTCCACCCCTGGTAAAAAAAAAAATCGTGTTTATCATGGTTCCAACTACCAAGTTTGGTGGTGTTACAATCGATTTTGTCTCAAAACTATATCGTACTGGATTAAAATGAAATAGTAAAAACGACAATGTCAAAGTATCCTTCTCTCCAAATAGTTCCACCATGTGGAAAATATGAGGCAAACATCTGACAAAAAACAACTACTTCCCTGGCTAACAACACCACGAACACTGAATTACATTTGATAGATATTTGTGCATCGTTTTTCCAAGAAGACCCAGTTGCAAATGCTTATTGTAATTATTCAGCAGATTATCATTTATTTGCCTAGGGAAGAACCACGTGCAGATGCCTTTCGAGGAAAACTATGTAATTGCTTTGCAGTAGTCGAACGCTCCCCCTTTATTTCATGTTCAATCATGATCTCACCATTTAATACTTCAAATTCGAGTCCTGCCAGCCTCATAACATTTTTTCATCACAGCCCACTTATTTTGAAATGAATCGTTGTCGTCAGATTGCAGGAACAACAGGAACATTATTGGGATTGTTTTTTCACTTGAGTGTACTCAGTAGGTTGAAATAAAATAACAAGGAAAGCGGCTGCCAAAATATACTTATTCTCGTTCTTCATGTTGTTTTCGAATACAAGATGTTTTCGCATTTCTTAAAAAAAAGTTCAATGTCTTGGAGTCGCTTATAATCCAATCAATGACGGTGAAAAAAGTGTTAACTGTGTATTTATCCCATACAGCACCGATTTGTATGAAAATTTGGATTCAGGTTCTACTAACCCTCTATTTCAAAATCTACCCTGTGCCGAAGGTTGCTTTTTTTTAGGGGTAAAAACCACTCCTATTGGATTTTTTTGAAATTTAGATTAGAGCATGTAATCAACTGAAATCATATTTATATCATTTAAATAAAAGTCAATGGATAATTTTTAATATAATTCATGATTCATTAATCAGTTTTAGCCCTTAACAACCACCCCTTATGACAGATATCAAAAATAATAATTAACATGTTATTAAGTAATAATTTAACTGATTAAACAGTATCGATTTGCATAAAAATTTGGATTTAGGTTCTATTTACTTTAAGTTGAGCTTGTGCCGTGGGTTGATTTTTATTTATTAGGGGTGAAAACTGGCCACATTCGAAAAAATTCATAAAATACTAGTTTCGAGCGTGTAATCATCTGTAAATACGTTAAATTAACCTCGATAGACAATTTCTGATATATTAAAAAATACTTTCAACCCCTAAAAACCACCCTTATGATAGTTATCATTAAAAAATTATATCGAAATTGTTATGAAGTGGCTTGTGCCGGGGAAGTAGTTGTTTTCTGTTAGATATTACAAATAAATCACATTTTTCATTTTTCAATTTTCATGGAGAATGTTTCCCTTTTCAACGGAAAATCCAATTGTGTCAAAATATAACTGATATATACAGAGTGACCCATTTGAAAGCGGGCCACCTCTCTAAAATTGTTATTTATTATCCGATTCAGAAGATTTTTTTTCAATAGATAGAGCATCAATAGTCATAAACTCGAAATGAAAATGAAAATTTCGAGGCCTACTTCAAGGTTAAATATCCAAAAAACATACTAGCGATTTTTTTAAATAGAATTTAACGACGCCACTGAATTCACGACATTTTCAAATAGTTATTGTGAAAATTACGTAGGAAAGCGTCCATCAATAAAAAAAAAATACATGGGAATAAAATTGGAAAGTTATGTCCATTAATCAACCTACCACTTCAATTTCAGAACTTTTATCAGAATTCTGACTAAACCACTGGATTCAGAATATTTACAAATGTTTGGTCAGAATTTCATCGAAATCTGTTCATAAATAAAAGAAGGGATATCGAAGTGAGTTGTTAGTTCGTCGGACGAGGTAGTAGGAGGGCGCGCAGTAGTGCGTCTCTCTCATTCATGTGGTATTATCATATTATCATTGAGTTCCTTGTTGATCGCGTGGATTTCTGTCTACAGTATCGGAAAGTTTTCATCGGAGTATGCAGTATAGCAGTATGCTGGTTTGCTTGGTTTCATACGAGCGTAAAGAATAGCTCGCTATTATGTTGAGAGAGCATTACAATTTCTCCTCGACTCGCTCGAGGAAGGGATATTGACGTGGCTGTTAATTCGTCGGACGAGGTAGTAGGAGAGGCGTACAGTAGTGGGTCTCTCTTATTTACGTGGTATTATCATATCATTGCGTTCCTTATAGCTCGCATAGATTCTGTATACCCCAGATAAAAACTTTCCGATACTGTATGTTGAGAGAGCATTACAAGAGAAACACCTTCACTAGGCAGTACTGTTCAGGAAAATCGGAACACGAGGTGAGAGTTCTGGGTGACTTAACGATTCTGACAGTTGACAGGACACTTCTTTGCAACCATTTTATTGATTGCTTTAGTAGCTATGACTAATGGCACAAATTATTATTTCGTTGTCCTCTTTACTAATCACAGCTCATTATCAAATAACATTTTTCTTGAAGGTGTCTGATCTAATAAGATTCAAAATACATACGGGCGAGGTTTTCGCGGAGAGATCGCATTAGGCTCGATGCACACGGGCGATTTCTATCGCCAAGTTCGCTGCGAGCTCGCCGCAAAGTTTTCTCGCGCGCGGTAGCGGACCAAAGGAACGAATGGTGCGATTCACACGTAGGCGAGCTCGCAGCGAATTCGCCGCGTGCACGTTGCTTGACGCCGGCGCTCGCCAGGGACTGCTACTTCGTCACGATCTCGCCGCGAGAGTTCCTCGTCCGACGGATAAGCAGTACCTGTGGAGACGCTGGGCAATTGACACGCTTCGCCGGCTGCTTGCGCTCGCGTCTGAAAATACTTGAAAAATTTAAAATTCAATATCTCCCAAAATAATTTTTTTTTTCGACAAAAAGGTATTCTTTCATTTCCTCGTTCACTTCGTTTTGTATCATCATCTTCTACTTCCCATTTCGTTTATTGTCCCTATTTCAGAAAAACACTGTAAATTCGGGAAAAGGTCCAATCATACCAGCATTACAAGCTCGTAGAAAAAAGTATTGAATATTCATTGCGAGTACAAAAAGGATTATACAATTGTGTAAATTCCTGATTTCACTAGAATATTTAGAATATGTAATTTTGAAAGTAAACGTAAGCACCTCGAAACTAATACACAATTTTACGATTGTTTTCACTCATTTAACATGGATATTCTAAATTTCATCAACAAATGCATTCACTCAGTCACTGACTCAAGAAGTAGACAAATATTTCAGATAGTTAACGAATTAATACAGAATATTATATCTTTAAACGAGCAATTCTTGTATATTTTCGTACAAGGAAACTGCTTTAACGATTTAGATCAAATTTTGTATTTAGCTCAGTCCATATAGGCATCTTTTACAACAAAAAAATGATGTCATATGGCTAAATGTCGCCATTTTGTGAATTTTTGGGGTTCTAATCTATTATTTAACAATGTGCTGCTTATCAAGTTAGAAACTAGATGTCCTGCCATACCAGGATTCTCACTGCAATTTTCCTATACAATATGGAAATATATTTGGGTCAAAAATCCATCAGAAAACAACTACTTTCTTAGCTAATACCACGACGAACGTTCAATTACATACAATGAATTTCCGTGCAGAGTTCCTACAAGGCTATCTCCGCAATTACTAAATGCATGGAAATGTTAATTGAAACATTTGGACCTACTATAGATCGATTTCTGGGTTCTTGCCCTCATCAGTATAGGGTAGGTCTCTGCAGAAGATTATGTTATAAAAAAAAAATTTAAATTATTTCATAAACAATAAAATTATTAAAAATCATTTTTAAGTAGCTTCTGATCATGAGAAAACGGATCAATAATAATATAAATATTTTTTTTTTCAATGTTTAATAAAGCTTTATAATTTTTCATCTTAGTAAATTGTTAATAACAAAACGAAAATCAACAATTTTTTGAATTTTTCCAACGGGAATTTATTCTAAGACCTTTGAAAAATAGCTCCACGAAAGGAAAAAATTCTCAGATTGATAGTTTAACAATTACCGCACTTGCAATGTTAATGTTCATGCTAAACAAAATTGTTAATTAATTAATGGATAACTTATTGAAAAATCGCGATAAAAATTTTTCGACCACGGATTATTGTTCAGTGATCTGTCCTGTAGGCGCCTGAATTTTTCCATTTCATTTTTTTATTTTCATATTTAATAAGTTTAAATATTATTTATTCATTAAAGGTCCGAAGGAGACGTGGCTTGCGCAAGCCGGAGTACCCGTTTTCGGGCGTATTTTCAACCCTCTGGGAAAATTATAAATATTGGTCCTTCAATTCCGGGAGTCGCGATTTTTTTTTAGGAAATTTCTTCCTCTTTTTGAATCTTTTTTCAAATTTGAAAAATCTTTATTAGTTTTTTAAATATTTGCAAAAAACTAAACCCCCCTTTTTTTAGTCAATTGTTAATAACTTTTGCAATTTTTGCAAGCGGAACTTCATTTTTTTCAAAAATCATCTAGATGCCATTCCGAATCGAATGACACCTCAATCATAATTTTCGGAGACTGCTGAAAAAAATTTACCAAAAAGCACTTGTTAACTAGACTATTACATTGCTGCTATTGTCCGCAACATTTTTTAAGTTATCATTTTATAAGTCGTGACAATTTAGGTGCTGAAACTTATATACTTACCAATTGAAGCGGCAGGGTTATTCTCAAAAAAATCAAAGGATATATATATTAAGATTTGATTACTTTGATTAACAAAAATTATTCATGTAAACTTTAAATTCGTAAATCTGCGATGGCACAGCCGTCTAGTACTCGAGCCAGTATGCTTAAATAGACGGGGGATTGGGTTCGAATCTGCAAGAGAAGAAACTTTTCTATTTACGTGAATAATTTTACAGTCTTTGGAGTAGATTCAAAAACTTTAGTGTTATGCACGACCAGAGCTGTGCCGAGCACTGACAAAAAGTGCTTCAAGCACTAAGCTCTGAGCACTCTTGAAAAGTGCTCCGGAATCTCGAGCACTAAGCACTTTTATTTACGAAATGCTCGCGATTACTAAGCACTTTCAAAAAGTAATTCCAGTCAGAGAGCACTAAGCACTAAGCACTTTTCAGACTGTTAGATACTTAAGTTACCAAAACTTAATCAAACACGTAATATTTTTTTCAAATAATATTACATCGCGACATGTTTCGCTACACTGTCGGTTTTTCAAGCAAGTTATTATATTAACCGCTTGAAAAACTACAGTGTAGCGAAACATGTCTCGATGTGATATAATTTGTTGAAATCTTATCGTGTTACATCAAGTTTCAGTTACTCACGTTTCTAACAGTCTAAAAAGTGCTATGGAATTCCATCAAGTAACAACCGATTCAACTAAAAACCACTCAAATATCTAAAATGGCATTCAGCATACCACGATAAATGATCAATTAATCACATATTCCACAATCTGTATTTAATGATTTTTTTTTAAATATTACCATAGCAGCTCCATTTTTTAAGTACATTGCTAGGGTTACTGTTTGATTTCAGTGATTAAAAACCATGAGAGAGTAGATAGTTCTTGACCTGTCAATTGGAACTGTTATGATAAAAAAAGATATCAACTTAGTAACATACAATTTTGTGTTTATAATATGAATTCGTAAAATAAGTACGGTATATGTAAAGCATGACACGATACGAGACGACACGACACCGACACGAGACTACACAAGACGACACTGCACCGTCACGATACCGACACGATACCGACACGACGCCGACAAGACACCGACACGACACCGACACCGACACGACACCGAGACGACACGACACGACACCGACACGACACTCCACTCCACTCCACTACACTACACTACACTACACTACACATGTCTCGATGCAATATCATTTTAATTAAAAACCACTCAGATATCTAAAATGGCATTCAGCATACCACGATAAATGATCAATTAATCACATTCCACAATATGTATTTAATGATTTTTTTTTAATATTACCATAGGACCTCCATTTTTTAAGTACATTGACTCGAGACGACACGAGACGACACGACACCGACACGAGACGACACCGACACTACACTACACATGTCTTGATGTATTTGTTGAAATCTTATCGTGTTAATAGAGTATCAGTTACTCACGTTTCTAACAGTCTAAGAAGTGCTATAGATTTCTATCAAGTAACAACCGATTCAATTAAAAACCACTCAAATATCTAAAATGGCATTCACCATACCACGATAAATGATCAATTAATCACATATTCCACATCTGTATTTAATGAATTTTATTTAAAAATATTACCATAGCAACTCCATTTTTTTTGTACATAACTAGGGTTACTGTTTGATTTCAGTGATTAAAAACCATGAGAGAGTAGATAGTTCTTGACCTGTCAATTGGAACTGTTATGATAAAAAAAGATATCAACTTAGTAACATACAATTTTGTGTTTATAATATGAATTCGTAAAATAAGTACGGTATATGTAAAGCATGACACGATACGAGACGACACGACACCGACACGAGACTACACAAGACGACACTACACCGACACGACATCGACACGACACCTACACGACACCGACCGATACCGACACGACACCGACACGATACCGACACGATACCGACACGATACCGACACGACGCCGACAAGACACCGACAAGACACCGACACGACACCGACACGACACCGACACGACACTCCACTCCACTACACTACACTACACTACACTCCACTACACTACACTACACATGTCTCGATGCAATATCATTTTAATTAAAAACCACTCAAATATCTAAAAGGCATTCAGCATACCACGATAAATGATCAATTATTCACATATTCCACAATCTGTATTTAATGATTTTTTTTTAAAATATTACCATAGCACCTCCATTTTTTAAGTACATTGACACGAGACGACACGACACCGACACCGACACGAGACGACACCGACACTACACTACACATGTCTTGATGTAATATCATTTGTTGAAATCGTATCGTGTTAATAGAGTATCAGTTACTCGCATTTCTAACAGTCTAAGAAGTGCTATAGATTTCTATCAAGTAACAACCGATTCAATTAAAAACCACTCAAATATCTAAAATGGCATTCACCATACCACGATAAATGATCAATTAATCGCATATTCCACAATCTGTATTTAATGATTTTTTTTTTAAATATTACCATAGCAACTACATTTTTTGAGTACATCGCTAGGGTTACTGTTTGATTTCAGTGTTTAAAAACCATGAACCATGAGAGAGTAGATAGTTCTTGACCTGTCAATTGGAACTGTTATGATACCACAATTTTGTGGTTATAATATGAATTTACAGTTAATATTGAAGTCAACATTGGAGGATGTTATGAAAGACGCTAAGTTTTGTATTACTAGTAGATATTTATTGTCAAAGAACGCAAAACTAACAGCGAAGTTATTAGTAAAGTTATACGATTTCTCATCTGGAACAAGAGTATTTCAAAATATTATCAAATAATAGGATCACTAAATTTAGGTTGAAAAAAATCACAATTAACCACTAACCACAGCAAAAAAACAATTCTCTTTTGAAACTCATCCATTACCATCATGAATATATGGAGTTGTTCATGGCCGATTAACTTTAGTTCAAACCCAAAATTGATAATAAAGTTTTCGTCAAAAACAATCCTGAACAATTATCGAAAATTAATTTTTTTACCTATGTTGATAGTTCTGGTGCTTCATCAACATAGTTCGTTTGAAGTAAACCTAATTATGGCACAATAACGATTTTTATATACCTGAATTTGCTGTAATCCTACACCATAAACCAAGGCGGTCTTAAAATGTTGTTGCTTTTGACGAAATCAGTTTAGAATGTCGCCATTTAAAATTCATAGTATTTCAGAGTTTAGGAATTTTGGCCGGAGAGTATCAAATAAATGAAATAGTAAAATCGACAATGTTGAAGTACCCTTCTCTCCAAATATTTCCACCAGGTGGAAAATAAGAGGCAAACATCTGACAGAAAACAACTACTTCACTGGTTAATAATAATACTCCCTCATAAACACTCGTAGAGTGTACCCAAAGGCATAGCCTGTGCGGGTAGAGGACGGCTATTATTATTATTTGCCGTGGCGCTCCGGGGCGACTTACTGATTTTTAGTGGCGTATTCACTTTTCAGCTGCAGGAAAACCCGGAAAAGCTACAGCACCACCTCGATGGACATTGAATTGCATCTGACAGATATTTGTGCAACGTTCTTCTAGGAATACCCAATTGCATATGATTATTTTTTCTTTATTTACTCATAAAAGTTTTTATTTTTATCAGTTCTTTAAAAAATTATTTTATATCTTCGTTAGAATTTTGTGAAGTCTTATTCAGTTTTATTGAAAGTAATGTTTATTTTTATTTTTTTTATTATAGTTTTATCGTTTTCCAGTTTCAATTTGTCGAAGTGATTGGAATCGCACGATAAACAGAAAGGCCACTGTCTTCCTGGGCTCACACAAGTCTACCGAAGACTCGATCGTAAGAGTAAAGCCGATTAGTCGTAACATGTATCAACTGTTGATTAAGTATACGAATTTATTCGAACTACTGAAGGATGGGCTGAAAGTTCTTAAATTATCATATATTTGTATACCTTTCACCTGAAGGCCGTAATGTGTACTAGTCCATGACAAACGTTCAAACACATTGCCATTAGAAAAATATTATAGAAGGTCGCTGTAAACACATTAAAAATGTGAACGTGGAATAATTTAGTAGTAATCTAGTAGTCGTACTCGATAACAAAAAGTGTTTTAATGCGAGAAAAAAGTTAGCTTTGCACTGTTTGTAATATCAGATTGCTTATGGATCGTATCACGAACATTATGTAAAAAAATTGGTTTCATAATTACAATTTTAAAAAACATATGATGAGCCCATAATAATGGGTACTACCTGATTTTTCAGTACTCGTAAACAAAATTCTACTGTTTGGTTACAGGGAGCATGTACAATAGTGTCTTCTGCAATGATGAACATTGCACAAGTATCTATTTAATATAATTCAATACACGCCGCGGTATTAGCCGGAAGAACAATTGTTTTGTGGCAGGTATTTTCCATGATAATATAGGTACACTACAGGAGCTGTGAAGTGCATCATTCCATGTTTCGGTGTTTGGTCGATAACTTCCGGTCACCCCTCACCCCCTTCCTACCTACTTCAATATTCAGGTATTTTTTACAGTTATGATGATACAGTCTCCTCGGGTAAAATACTCATCTGGAAGAAAAATACCTCTCCATTCGGATTTCCGGGCGAGCGGTACTCGAGGTGACATCCGTGGACTCAATAAGAGCATCAATGATGTCCACCATTGCGAAAATGTCCCCCTTTTCAACATGAATACCTCCCAAGAGGTTATCTTGAACGATGGAAAATAGCTACTAAAGTTTGTCTTTCAGTCGCAGATGATCCCACAACAGATTTTATGAATGTCCTATTCATATTTTCGAACTAAAATCAAAGATTGACATTTAGCACCACTACTACTCTGGGGTAACTCTTCGAAAGCCCCAACTGTATAGGAAACAAAAAAGACTATTAGAATCCTGTCAAATGCCAAATATCGTAATACTTGCAATCCGTTATTTAAAACACTGAAAATTATGACCCTCCCATCTTTGTTTATTTTGAGTACCTTACTTGAGATCCATAAGAATTTACCAAACTTAATAATTCAATCTGATATACATGAGCATTATACAAGAGGATCACATAAAATCAGAGTATCTAGATATATGAATGATTCTTTTTCTATCTACAGTATTCTACCCGAGGGGGAAACTACTCTTTCATTAGGTGTACATCATAACATTTTCATTAATTCAATATTAATTTTAATTAAAATCATTATTCGAAATGTCAAAACTCGCCAGAAATTATTTTTGCGCAAAAAAAAACATTTGAAAACTAATTTAGAGCTGACCAACTTGAGAAAGGTTAGAGATAGACGAATTCTGCGAACTCCGATCGATTCAGAATGGCCGAATTAGTATATACTGAGAATTTGAATGAAAAAAAATCTACGGACAAAAAAGTCGAGTAATGATAGATAATTTTTTGAACTTCTTTATTCTTCACTTTTCGAATTTCAAATTTTTGTCCCCGAACGTATTTTGACGTGCTGATTCCGAATCTTTGAACGAAAATGTCGAAAATTTATTAGAAATACTTTTGGCACCAAAAACCGATTTGAAAACTGATTCAGAGCTCACCAACTCGAGAACGTTTAGAGATAGACGAATTCTGCTAACGCCAATCGATTCAGAATTGCTGAAATAGTATATATTGGGAATTTGAACGAAAAAAATCGACGAGAAAAAAAGGCAAGTATATCATGATAAATAATTTTTTGAACTTTTTAAATTTTAATTTTTTAAATTTCAAATTTTTATCCCCGAACGTATTTCGACGTGCTGATTCCGAATCTTTGAACGAAAATGTCGAAAACTCATCAGAAATATTTTTCGCGCCAAAAAAAACATTTGAAAACTAATTCAGAGCTGACCAACTTGAGAACGTTTAGAGATAGACGAATTCTGTTAACGACAATCGTTTCAGAATTGCTGAAATAGTATATATTGGAAATTTGAACGAAAAAAATCGACGGGCAAAAAAGGCAAGTATATCATGATAAATAATTTTATGAACTTTTTAAATTTTAATTTTTCAAATTTCAAATTTTTATCCCCGAACGTATTTCGACGTGCTGATTCCGAATCTTTGAACGAAAATGTCGAAAATCCATTAGAAATACTTTTGGCGCCAAAAAAACGATTTGAAAACTGATTCAGAGCTCACAACTCGAGAACGTTTAGAGATAGACAAATTCTGCGAACGCCAATCGATTTAGAATGGTCGAATTAGTAAATATTGTGAATTTCGAGTTAATCGAAAGAAATTAAAAATTACTCGATAAAGTTGCAAGGGGTTCACCCCTACAAATCATTAAAAGTACCAAGTTGTCACATCAACTTGAAATTCGCACTGTGTACGTAAAATTTCAAGCTCATTCCAAAAATGTATGATTTTCTATGCTCAGATATAGGATTTAGCCGAAAAAAGGTGTTCAAGATAAAACATTAAATTTTCTGAGATTTTTTATTTTTCATTTTTCGAATTTAAAATTTTTGTCCTCGGACGTAATTTGACGTGCTGATTCCGAATCTTTTAACAATAATGTCTGAAACTCATCAGACATATTTTTGACGGCAAAAAAAACATCAAAAAACTGATTCAGAGCTGACCAACTCGAGAACGGTTAGATATAGACAAATTCTGCGAAAGCCAATCGATTCAGAATGGTCGAATTAGTATATATTGTGAATTTCGAGTCAATCGAAAGAAATTAAAAATTACTCGAAAAAGTTGCATGGGGTTCACCCCTAAAAATCATCAAAAATAACAAGTCGTCACATCGACTTGAAATTCGCACTGTATACGTAAAATTTTATGCTCATTCCAAATATGTATGATTTTTATATGCTCAGATATAAGATTTAGGCGGAAAAAGGTGTTTAAGATGAAAAATAAAATTTTCTGAGATTTTTTATTTTTCATTTTTGAATTTAAAATTTTTGTCCTCGAAATTAATTTGACGTGCTGATTTTGAATCTTTCAACAATAATGTCGAAAACTCATCATAAAAATTTTTGGCGGCAAAAAAAAAAACATCTAAAAACTGATTGAGAGCTGACCAACTCGACAACGGTTAGAGATAGAAAAATTCCGCGATCGATTCAGAATGGCTGAATTAGTATGTATTGGGTACGTATTTGGGAATTATCTTATGACTTTCTGGATCTTATTTTTATACATAAGAGTTAAATTATGTCCATACAACGTATCCGCATAATCGAATGGTAATTATCTTGCAATGTCCCCTAAAACTTTTTTATTATTTTTCATCAGAGATAATTACTTCACTGATTTCATTAGGTGTACAAAAAACGACTAGTTGTTTCCCCCTCGATTCTACCTGAAGCATTGAAGAAGTTAACCATTTACTGCTTCAAAAAAGCTATAAAATCATTTATGTTGTACAATTCTTTCTACGCCATAGAGGAATATCTGAAATGTGTTGAAGAAGGTAGTTTGACTTCTCACTTTTACCGAATCCAATAATTTTTAATGCGTTGAATATTTTAATTCACGCAATTTGGGTATTGCTTTTGGTTGGAAGGATGAGGTTGAGATGGCGTTCGTAGTTTAGTGAACACTAATCTGCGGGCGCGGTTTCAGCTGAGGTTTTGAAATGGAGATGTGATCGAAATATTTGTTAGAATACTCTGCTCTTGAATGAAAATCATTGTTGTTTTTATAATAAATTTTCGATTCTTTTGGATTCAAACGCTTTTGAGAGAACATTATTGACCTTTGCCTCCACCAGTCCTGCTTGGTTGACTCTTGTCTTAAAATCATAACTACTCGATGCAAGCTCTCAATGTGTTTGGAGATGCTCTACCAACGACACCTTTGTCATGCATAAGCTCGAGTCTACCCGAAGTTTTCCGATACCCATTTGAGCAACTCACGACGAAGCCGAAAGCGCCATTGTATTTTCTCTTGTTGATGTTGATTGATGGTGTTTTAGCCGGCAAGATTTGTGTTGTGATGATGAGTGGAACAGGTAATTTTGGAAATCTCTTCGAAACGTGGCGTTTAAGTCACATGTTAAAAACATCTCGTGGTAAGTACCTATACGTAGATTGGTAGTTTTATTAGTTTTATATATTATTCGCTTTAAAATGTAACATCGGGTGAAACTGGGTGCAACCTCTCACACGAAAATGTTATACTAGTATGATGATATAACAAATAACACGCAGTTTATCAGAATAGAGTAGAAATAGACAGGCCCGGTCTGGCCAGGGCGGCTCGTCGGCGATCGCCGAGGGCCTCCGGCTCAAGGGGGCCACAAGTTTGCGACATAATCTTGCAAAACGATCGCCGCACCGTTCGGCTCGGCTCAACGAGCGGTAGTGACGCGACAGCGGCGCGGCGCGTCTGCGCCCTGTCAGGACTCAAGCAGACAGCTCAGCCACAGCTTAGATATCTAATCTATCTATCTATTAAACATAGGCTAACTATTTTGCCGTGAGAGGACATAGTGTCCTCGTTATATTTCCGGCGGGGGGGGGGGGGGGCTTAAATCACCGTCTAGCCGAGGGCCACCAATGGAGCCAGACCGGGCCTGGAAATAGAATACAAAAAGCAAGAGCCATTTATACCGGTAGGCGTACCTTGTGGCGTGGCCATTGCGACTAATTTCCGTGATTCGAGTGCACAGCAACCTTGACAGAAACGCATGGCACTTGGCATAGTTTATTAGTTAGTTATTAGAGTAAACCCAAATATTTTTGTTATATCGAATTATTATTTATAATTTTAACTTTCTGATTAACCAATCCGATAAAACATATTTCTTCTATGTGTCAAACCAGTTTCATTGTCATTTTTTTTTTTTCGAATAAAACGAAAATAGGAAATTTCAACTGAACTTTGAGACTGAATTCTGATATATTTGCCTTATTATAATGGGTGTTATGAATAAAAGGTAGCAAAAGCTTTTACTATAGGTTTGTCTCTCTCATTAATTAATAAAATGGATTGGTCTCTTTCAAGAAATCTTAGTAAAAGCATTTGCTTAAGGTTTATTCATTAGACCCAATATCTGCTTTGTTTTAGATTCAAAAACTGCAATCAATTTATACTTACTTCCGGCTCTTGTCCCACAAAGGGTAGGAACTACGCAGCTAAGACCCACTGGAAACTATCTGTCGCCGATTGCAGAGATAGTATAATATTATTGTATGTATGTGTTTTAGGTATGTGTTATTTTTTGAATAAATACGTTTTTATCAATAATTGTTTTTCCAAGATTCCTGTAAGTCTTTATAACTACCTAACTAAACTTAAATTTTCAGTGAGATTTAAACCAATGCAAGTTTTCAGCATTAAAACTTTCGAAATTTTCACAAGAACTATTCTCTTTTATCTATACATCTATACATTTAGTCCCAAGACCATTTTGCACCTTTTTGAAAAAGAGTAATTCTTCCACTTGTGGACACAAGGATTCAAAACAAGAATTCAACATGAACATAAGATTTTGTAAGAAACATTTGTTGGTTTTATTACAATAGCCTTCCATTTCAAGACAATGACATCATATTTTTCATTTAAAAGCACGTAATTTTCAAACAATCTCTTAATGAATTTGATCGAAAGTTCAGGATCTCTTGCTTCAAGATCTTATGACTTTAAGCTAGAAAAAACATGGCATTTTCCTCAAAGCTTTCAAATTTGGACAAATTATGATTTAAGCCAAAATAATTTTATATTTTGACGAAATTAATATAAGTTTGTGCTAAAGAAAGTGAGGCGTTTGCCTCAAAGAAATTCAAATTTTAGAACAAAATATCCATGCATTTCGACCATATTAAATGCTTAGCGTCCTTGAGGCAAATTCAAATTATTTCAAACCAAGGAATCCTTTTTATCTGTGTACGTATCCGATACTGATGAGGGCAATACCCTGCCAGAAATCGATCTACAGGTGGTCCAAGTGTTTCAATGAACATTTCCATGCAACTAACATTTGCAGAGAAATCCTTGTAGGAACTCTGCACAGAAATTCATCAGATGTACTTAATTCAACGTTCGTCATGGTATTAGCCAGGAAAGTAGTTGTTTTCTGATGGATTTTTGACCCAGTTGTATGTAGGATTACGGCAATAGGTAAGTAAGGACATCTTGCGTCTTACTTGATAAACTCATCGATAACTATTACAGATTCCTTTACCTCCTACCTAATTATTCTCATTGGTTCTCACGAAGTTCTATAAACGTTACGGGATTTTTCCTTTCATGGCACCAGAAGATAAAAAAAAGATATTCTAAAAAAGAATATCGAGTCATACAGGTTGTTTACACATAATTTCCCATTACCGGACGACCTTCGAAAAAATGTAATAAACGCAAATGCAAATTTCCTACCGAAACGGAAAATTCACCTTGAGAATATTAAAATGAATATCATTAGATAACGCGCAACGAATGTTCCGTACCATAAGTTCTCTATACCGTAGGTTGTAATTAGATCAACGTATAGGCCAGTACAAATGGACAATCAATTCATAATAATTCCAAAAGTTTTCAAACTTTGGTCAAATGACTGGTACATCGAGAAAGCAACAAATCTCAGTTTGCAACCTCTTCCGAAGTACGCCACATTGTCAAAATGGCAATTAACTTGAATTTGGCTGTATACTCGTTGAGAAAATTCCAGAAGTTCTGCAAACTTGGCAGATACATCGCAAAAATATTCCAAAGAGTTGTGCATATTTGCAACCTTTTACGTTGACCGGAATTATTATTATTTTCGGCTCTGCCAGAAATTGCAGTGGTGGGTTAAGGCGAGCCTGAAATTTGATATCGGAATTCAATCAGGTTTTCTGAGAAAACGAGCGTATTTTGTGAGAAATTACCAAGAATATTTCTTGTGGAGAAATGAATTATCTTTCGCCTTGTTGAAATTTCTTCTTGAAAAATCTTATACTTTCCGAAACAACAGCAAAAAAAAAAAAATTTTTTTCAAATAAACATTTGTTTGGGATTTTGATGCTTTCATAACAATAAATACATAATAGTGGAACTACAGCGGACACTACATAGCCTACTGTAGACCTCCGCGAGCACGTGGCATGAACATAATGATTCACTTGAAACCCCAATTCCATCTGAATCCCTCATGTTCCCTGATGTTCTCTTCTATGAGCAGGAAGACCTATCAGATACTTAGTTTTATGTCATATTTCGTTTGTATTTTACCTTATATTGTATGTATAATACGGACTTATTCAAATTCGTTGAAACGAAACTATTCGCCAAGTCACGACGAATTTTTTTAGGCTAAGTCCAGACACAATTTTTTTTTTTCGAGATATGAAAAATTTTCACCAATAACTTTTTGTTGACCTGAGCGAGTACAATGATATTCTCCTTACACATTTTTCCATATCTAGTTTGGTGTTTGAGATTTTGGTGCTCTCATGAAAATAATTACATCATAGTGGAACTACCTACAGCGGACACTACTAGCCTACCTTACACATCCGCGAGCACGTGGCATGAATATAATGATTCACTTGTAACCCCAATTTCATTTAAATCCCCCAGGAGCAAAATGCCAAAGAGCAGGAAGACCTTTTAGATTGTACTAAGTTTTTATATTTTGTTTGTGAATTCCACATTATATTGTGTGTATAATACGGACTTATACAAATTCGTCGAAACGAAAATATTCGTCACGGCGAATTTTTTTAGTCCAGACACAATTTTTTTTTTTCGAGATATGAAAAATTTTCACCACTAACTTTTTGTTGACCTGATCGAGTTCAATGATATTCTCCCCACACTTTTTTCCATATCTAGTTTAGTTTTTGAGATTTTGATGCTTTCATAACAATAATTACTTAATAGTGGAACTGCCTAGCGGACACTGCATAGCCTACTGTCCGGCCTACTGTACACATCCGCGAGCGCGTGGCATGAATATAAGCATTCACTTGTGAAAAATTTTTTGGTAAAGAATTTTTTTTTCTAACAATACATGATGTCAAGAAGTCATGTGCCGAATTTCAAAGTGCTACGATTCATTCTTCACTTGTGGCTTACATTTGTCTATTGTTACTGTACTATTTGGAATTTTTTATTTTTCATATCTATCTCTACTGGCCTAGTACTGGGGAATAGGCATTACTGTATCGATAATTATCATCGGAAACGGTAAAAATTTGAATTAATTGACGAAATCGATATGATTTCGCGAATACAATACGGTCTGCAACAAACCGACCGTAAAACACTTTCACCAGTCCCATAGTCGAAAATTAATTTGAAATAGAATTGTGCGGTGTTCATTAATGTATCAAATTAACGTTGATACTTGGTAAAGTTTTAACAGTTTACTCAGCTTTACGTCGCTCTTCGAGAAGACAACATCCAAGCTGAAGATGCTCACCGCAGTTGTGAGCGAAACGTCCAACGGAACCGCCTCCACGGAGGTGAACCGTACACAGCCTCAAACACTGATCTATAATCAAACTGGATGAGCACTGCCCGTTTCGTCCCATGAAAATGATACGCCAAATTGAACCCTCTCAAATTGAAAATGCGCATGTGTATTATTGCTCCAAATTGTCAATGTCATTACGTCAGGACGCCATTGTTATCAGTGACGTGTCTTCTTATTGTTTGTGCTAATACAATTTTTGGCCAGTTATAGTTATTTGTGAAATTTTCTAAGGAGTCGAAGAAAAAAGTCGAAATTTCGATTTAAAAGTCGAAGTGATGAAAAAAAACTGCTTGTGGCCCTCCTGCGCTTTTGTAGTTTAGAATATGAATGACACTCATTAAATTATAACGTTATGGTTCCCATTCAAGCCATAGAGGTGTCAGGAATCGTATTCAGTATAGGAGAAACATAAACACGTACGATATTCATTACATCATTCAATCATCAGCCAAAATCTGATAATTTAGAAAATCTGGTAGGATAGTTAGCTCCTGAAGAGTTGGCAACCCTGTTCAGTAATGAGTTCAGTCGGCTACCGGCTGCCGGGGTGCCGGGAGTCTATTCACTGCATTCTTCTCGAGTAAGCAAGTAGGTAGGTACGAACTTTGAAGTTGAAATTACTAATTATCAATTTGAATTTCTAGGAGGAGGATAATGCACAAATTGTTTTGAAAGTTTACCATACAGTAGCAAAACAGTTTGCGAGAAAAACACACTTTTATAAAAAAATGAAACGGCCAAACAATCTCATATTTCCGAAATTTGCATTTCAACAGACCAATTTAAAAATAAACCACACGTTTTGTGGCCAAGTTATTTACAGATTTTTGTTTATCTCATATTACTTTATTTTTCAAATTTTTATATTAAAAAAAAAAACTCTCGGGAGTCAATTGTTGTTCAAGACACCTTTATCTTGTCTTTTATGGTGTTTTCGAGGTTACCATATCCATTTGATGACCTAGATAGCTCAATGTTTGCAAAAAATTTATTTTCAAGCAGATACTCACCTTGAAGACTTCAGAGAAAAATCCTTCACCGATTTTTTCTTTGTGGAAGTCATCGAGGCGATGCAGAGATGCTACAGCATGCTTCAATGCTTGGCAGGAAGAGCCAGTTTTGAGTCTATCACTTCGAATTTTCGGAGGTTCGGAAAGTTCATTATTTGGGCAGAACAACTTTTCGTAGTCACTGTCTTTAGGATCACATGGACTGTCATATATACACGCAATTTTAGATTTAGCAGCGGATTCATTTTTCTTAAATGGGTGCATCATAATACTGAGTTGAACAATTAGTACACAGTTTCAACCAATTTCGTACATATTTGTGCACAATAATGTAAAAGTCCAGTCTTTTCACCACACATACTTTGAATTTATTTTATATTGGATAAATCAAAATCATTTTGTTACTATAGTTTTTTTCGGTAACACTTGACATTTCGCACGTCAGAGTGTAAACCATCATCACGTTAATTACTGCAAAACAACCAACATCACATCAAACGTAATTTTTTCGCATGAAAAAGTAATTCATATTTCCAGTGGTATAGTGAATTAGCCTAGTTCAGTTATTAAATCAAACGGCCATAAAACTGGATTGAATAATAAAGAGTACAATCAGCACTTGTTCCCTAAATCGGTCCATATAATTCACAAAAACACACCAGTTAATAACAAAAACTGATGGAAAAACTGTGTCACTCAAACTTAATCACTAAAACACCTCTTTAATTCGATGTCTGAAACGTAAATAAAAAGTTTGACACTGCCAAAGCTTTCTCTGCTACACCGTCAGCTGCCATATTTCCAATGAGTACTATGAGTAGACAACACAAAACATAACCTGAACTTAGTACAGACGTACGGATACACATGACTTGCATCCTGATAAATGGGAGATCGCGAGGCGCGAGTACTGCCGACTACAGACTGAAGTGAATTCTTTATTCTGAACACGCATGCCTACGCGAACTCAATAAGACCGGGCCATTTGAACTACTTTTGATATTTCCTAGGCATTCATCTGTGGTAAAGTTAAATACATATTATTATTTGATTCAATTCCAACGCTAATTCTGTTTTTTTAATGTTTTACATAAGATTAAAGATATTCCGAGTGTTTATACTCTCCAGGAAATACACCAGAATGTTTCACATGGGTATTTACTTTCTTTTCTTTGCCATATATGTTTAACCATCGCATTGTTTCCACATTTTATACGGATTGATATACATAATTAACATAATGAAAGTGAAAAATTTAAATACGCTAATTAAAGGAACAAGCTAACATGCCTTGAACAAAAAAATACTGTTTATAGAAATAAAGAAATCTGCATTGTTCACAATGAGCTTGTCAAGAAAGAAACAAGGTGTCTGCCCTACCATCAGGACGGCGCTCATTGCCATAATCCTATAACATTAGGAAAAAGTGGGTCAAAATAAATCCATCAGAAAATAACTACTTTCCTGGCTAATCCCGGGTAACACAAACGACTAGGAGATGTTGCTTTCTTGATTATTGTGGTAACAAAATGAGTTGCATTTAGACATCACAGTTACTACTTATAGTAATACACCAAACGTTATGAATTGTTCACAATTTTCTTCTAATCGTTAGTTTCGCTTCGATGCACAAAAGTGTGAAGGAAATTGCGAAGCACATTAACATGAATTTTGGTTTCATTGCGATTTTGTCGGTATAGAAGGAATTAGGTTGGTACCTATACCAAATAGTGCATGTGCAGTGTTCTGTATTCAGTAATTTACAGAATTTGGCATTTTCAGGATATAGGTACTGATTTTAAGTCAAGGATATTATAGTAAATAAGCATAAAAACTGTGTTGTGAACGCAAACACAAAGTATGATACATGTTATGTTAACATACAAATTGAAAGCTAAGCATGCGCAGTTTTGTGTCAGCATGCGCAGCCTTGCGTTGGCTTGCGCAGTCGCGTGTTGGCATCACAGAAATGCCAATCCCCTCTTCGTGGGACACTGAAGTGTTGTAAAATTCCAAACGTTTTCATCAATGCGCATGCCCATAACCAGTCTCCCTAGCTCTGCAGCGTTGACAAATTTCAGAAAATTTTATCTTTGTAGTCAAGGTTCTGTCGAAAATAATCTAACATTACTGTGAAGCCTACCCAAATTCCCGTTGAATTGTTGGAATCGTGCAACAGTGTTAGGAAGGCAGGTAGTTTGCCAGAGCCGGTTTGGGTTAGTTTGGTGGTTTAGGCGATGTATTCATTGTGAAATTAACCATTAACGTTATTGTGATTATTTAGATGTATGCTTTTCTCATTACTGTTGTTTACTTCAATTATCCATCGGTAGTGTGTATGTTATTAGTTTTCGGGTTTTTCTGTAGTGAAATTTTAATTTTCACAATGTTGACGTGCTTGGTTCTATGGTTCTAAAGGAAATATTCCTGGAATCCATTATTTTTAGTAACTACCTACTTGAATATGAATTGTTGATGGCAAATCTAATAAATAACATAAATAGAGCAGAAATAACTCCCATCTTTGATAAAACTGAGAATATTAATCTAACATTACTGTGAAGCCTACCCAAATTCCCGAGACGAAAGCAAGGCATGACATTTGGATGAGAGCATTGGGAAGAGATCCTACCGTGGAGCATCTGACTGAAAAAATGTCATTTGCAGCAAACATTTTTCTTCAAACGATGTATAGGTATATGAAGAGTAGTCGAATGTTATTGAAACGAAATGCAGTTCCAAGTCTTTTTCCACGATGTTCTCTGAACAATACAGGATGTTTCTTTCCGTGGGAATCAGAACTTTAAAAAAAAATCATAGAATAGGTATATTTCAGAAACGTCACCAATAGTTACCTATTCAAGATAATTTTTTCATTGTTGTTTTATTCGATGAATTTCTCGGATGTAATCAGTTTCACAACATAGGTATGCCCACCAAAACTTTTCGTGTCTCATAGACTGCCCTGACACCAACGTATTATCAAATCGATTTTACTCAATATCATGAATAATTTAAAAATCTCACTGAAACCCACCCTGGTATGAATGAAACTGGTCCTGATCATGCGTACACTAAATAATGCATCGAACTTTTTACAACACTTTCGTCCCATTATTGAATTGGCATTCTAGAGTAAGTATATATATATATATATATTATAATTTCTATGGTTGGCATGCGTAGTCTTGTTTTCTTTGCGTTAGCGCCAGTTAATACTAGTTCAAGGGTGGACAAAATTTCACGGATTTTCACGTAGACCCGCAAACCAGACACTGGCGCTAACGCAAAGAACACAAGACCCGCGCATGCTCAGTTTTCAATTTATAAGTTGACTTTCATTATGGTTAACTTTTGCGTTTATGATTGATTATACTTCAACTCTTTTATTTGCTTCAAGTTTACGTTAAATAATCGTTCTTGGGTACCTACCTATTAACTTTTTTTTACATGTTCAGTTGATAATTTCGGAGCTTTCTACATGAGAGCACAGTATACTTTTTAATTTTCGTGATCCATGTAACACCAAAAATGAGCCTGTGAAAAAGCACACGTTGAATAATTGTTCAAGGTGCATCAATTTTTTTGCGACGTTCTCAGCGTATGCAAACATTTTATACACTTCTGCAATGTATCCTATTTTATTTTTGAGTCTATTTACACAATACCTTCCACATAGTCCAATTGCATACATTAAATAATTGTTCTGAGTAAGATGTCTAAAAACCCTGGTGTACCCGACTGATTAGATTTTGTTTAGAATTTTTGAAGACAAAACAAATGAATTAGTGGTCTACTTTGGTAATCGACTCCAGAGATGGCGTCCTCTTTCTCGTGTCAACACTGTCAACAATCCAAGGACATGGTGATTGTGATTGCTAATTGAATTTCAAGGAATTTTATTAAAATTTTGTATGCCATACGAAAGTAATTGATAGTCCATACTCGAAGTGGAATATCAAGTTTTATTGAAAAAATAACACTACTAAAATTGTGTAATTTTTTCCAAAAAAAATCTAAAAACCATACGAAAGTCAATAGTTGAGGTGCAATAAAAAAAAGTTGTGCAATTTTCTTATATTATTGATGTATTTCTTCATTTTCCTTAGATTTTAATAATTTGATCACGTTCCGTTTTTGTGCCGACAATCCAGAAAAATGAACAAAGTAGGTAACTAATTTATATTCAGTACAGAAATTGAGTACTCACCACTTAGAATCTGATAACTTACTTTGAAACATACATTTTATTTCAAAACGCCATGCATGTTGACAATATTTTATGGCAAAAATGTTTTCTAATCAATTCAATCAACTCTGAATGCGTTTTTATCATATATATTTATCAACTTTTTCTCCATTCCCACTGAAATCTATAAATGTTTTGTCTTCAGTAAGCTTGTTAAGGTTTTGGTTATTTTCCATGCATTCCTTTTATTTTGTAATGGTGAAATCTTTTTAGTATAGTTGATCAAAAAATACACTTTTCTGTCGAACAAAATTGCACAATAGAAACATTTTCACTATTACATGTCATATTGAACGGTTTTTTAAAAGTGGAAGAACAATATAATACATTAACTCATCACAAATATCAAATCCCAAATGCAATTAAACTCAAAGCCACAAAATTATTCTTTATTTCTTTAAAAAAGTTTATAGTTAAAACTCGGGCACAAATGCACAGATATCAGCGCGAGAGCATGCCCTGCGCATAAGATTGACAGGTGCTAATGGTGAATTTCCATGCGATGCAGCTGAACTGCAATACTTCTATGTGAAATGTGAGTTAATTATATTTCAGCAAAAAAATTAATAAATCATGTCGAAAATGTAACAAATAGAACTGATTGGGGACAGTGATTCCGTATATTCCAATAATTCTATTGTTTTATTAATTTCATGGTAGTGAATCGTGGGCAAAACTTCAAACTTCTGTTCATGAAAATTAACCCCAACAAGAAAACCGACGGTGGCGGTGCACTCAAGTGTCGCGGGATATTCGAAAAACAGCTCACGGATTCATTTGTTTTCTCGTAATCAAGTTGGTGAATGTCTCTCGTTTTATCCCACAGTTTTGCAGGTATAAGTCGGTACACCAGGGTTTTTAGGCATCTTAGTTCCGAGTTATTACAAAACAGTTGCATATCAACAAAACAATTGTAACGCATGTGCACGCCTCGATTGTATGCTTTTTGATTTTCGTGAGTATTTCAGTTCAAACTGTCGGAAAAACCACTTTGCATACATTAAAAAATCGTTTGAAATATCAATTTTTATTTTCAACTTTAAATTTGGTTGGTGACCCCGCTGCATGCAAGCAGTCTTAGATATTTGGTGAGAACATTTAAAACCCTATAATAACCATAATTAAAAAAGTATACGTTAAAAAAGCTTGCAAAAATCGTGTCATTACCGGCCAGTCTATAGCTAATACAAATAAAGAAATCTGCATCAGTGTGCCTGTTATTATTATTATAAAATTCAAAGCCATTTTGTATTCTGAAGAACGTCAAAAATTATTTAGAGTTGTTTAAACATGTTTTTAGCATATTTTAGAAATTACTTAAAATCAATTAGGAAAAACCTGCTGAAAGCAACTCCTAACTTCGATCATTCGATGCCCGAAATTCATTGAATAAAACAAAAATAATTATAAGGACTTTTCTGGTAGAAAATTTTATGGGGAACATTTTTAACAATAACATTTTCTGTGCGACCAAAGGTTTCTGAGAAAAACCACTGCAATGCTTGTTAGGGGTGGCTTTTGGGGGTGAAGCTCAAACTTCTAACTGTTTTGATTTTACAAAGTCCCCTTTTGGTCAATCTATCAAAACTTTATAATTTTTTTTCTAATTTTGCTAATATCAATGGATTAAAAATCATCCAATCAACTATGAAAAATTTTCAACCAAACAGAAAAATTATTTAATAACGAGTCTACAGATGATTCTACAAAAAAAAATTACACCAGATAAAAAATTCACTTTTTCAAATATTTCAAATACTTGCTAGAATCATAAGAATCTTCAAGGTCATCTTCAATCAATATTTTCTTTTTTGGTTTTCTTGCCTCCAACTTCGCTTTTCTTTCGGATTCACTCAAAGTCCAAATATTCAACGGTAACTGAAATAAAGACCAAAATGATGCACACTCATTACACTGAAACTGAAATTTCAGGAAGCATAGGTATTATTGAAATTAACCAAGCAAGACTCACATTTAAGAAATGAAATGTTATATAATTTCCAACTACTGCCAATGAATTCGTGGAATTATACTTTCTAAATATATACATTATTTGGTTGTGTTGTGAAGATATGCAGATTTTTTTCTATTATATAAGATTCAGTTGAGCGAAGAATCCTCAGAGTTTGGAATGAATGGATAAATTCAGAAAGAGAAGTTGAAAGATTAAAAAATAAATATCATATAACAAATAATTGAGAGTTTCTTTCAAATGGTGAAGGTGGAATCAACAGGCTATAACTCTTTGAGGTGACAGGCAGATTTAGAGTAAAAAAGTGAAAATTAAAACTTTTTTGTCCAGTTATATAGGACTAATCAAAATTTTACTTTCAAACGCCGGAAAGTGAGTTCATGGGGGGGGGGTAATTACCTCATTACACCCCGCCCATGACGACCTTAAACTGATCGAAATTTGAGTTTTTCGAACGTAAATGATACCTTTAAAGAAAATAATATGCCCGAAAACAGTGATTACCCCCCCATGAAGAAGATTACCTCTCCCATGGAATGACCCTATAGGCACGCGTCTGTTACCCACATTACAATATCAAACGATATCGAAAAATAATAAGGATTTTTTTTTTTCGTTATTTTCAATAGTTCCGAGATAATCCAGTACGATTGGGTTTTGAGACAAGGATCGATTGTAGCACCACCAAACTTGGTATGCTAGTAGTTGGAACCATGATGAACACGAAAAAAAATTGTTTACCAAAATTCCAGGGGTGGAACATTTTTTTTCTTGGAAAGTATATGATTTATCGAAAAAAAACTCAACAAGGTGAAAAACAATTCAATTCTCCACAAAAATTATTCATAGTAATTTCTAATAAAAAACGCTCGTTTTCTCAGAAAACGTGATTGAACGCCGACATCAACTTTCAGGTTCACCTCCGGCGCCGCTGAAAATTCTGGCGGAGCCGAATATTTTATTGGTCATAACTCTGCTAAAAATGATCGGAGAAAAAAAAGGAAAAGTTCATATCGTTTCTGAAGACTCCTACCTTCTCATGCAAATATAATATGTGAGTATTTGTTTAACTAAAATGTGTTTTGTCGCACTTCACGGAAATATTTGCGGATGATCAAAAAATCATGAATAATTTAGTAAATATGGAATTATTATACTGAAGCAGCAACCCATACCCTCTTGAACTATATGCAACAATTTTAAAGTAGTGTGACAGGTCCTACTTATACATGCCAAAATAAAAACTTTGTTTTACTCCTGCCTCATTTTCTCCTTACCCATAAAACCGATATTTCCTTCAATAAATGTTGAAAATAATTGCTTATTCATATCCTGCATATATGTTTGATAACACTATTGCGAAGTGCATGTAGGATTTTGTGTGAGAGATTATTTTCAATATTTACTGAAGAAATTACCGGAATTATGGGTGAGTTGAAAACTGAGGCAGGAGTAAAACCCAGTTTTTTCTTTGACAGGTCTAAGTAAGACGTGTCTCACTAGTCTAAAATCGTTGCATATGGTCCAAAGAGGGTACTGATTCCTGTTTCAGTATAACTATTTCATATCAACTGAAATATCCATGACTTTCGGATGCTCCGTAAATATCGTAGAAGGGTTATGTGAAGTGGGACAAAACACATTTTGGGTACTCAGATACTCACATATTTGCGTGAGGAAGTACAAGTCTTCAGGAACGATATACACTTTCTTTTCCTTCTACTGTAATTTTTAGCAAATTTATGACAAATCTAATTTTCGGCCTTGCCGAAATGGCAGTGGCAAAGCGAGCCTGAAATTTGATATCGGAATTAAATCAGGTTTTCTTGAGAAAACGAGCGCATTTTGTGAGAATTTACTAAGTATATTTCTTGTGGAGAATTGAATTATCTTCCGCCTTGTTGAAATTGTTTCTTGATAAATCATATACTTTTCGAAACAACAGCAAAAAAATTTTAATTTTTTTAAGTCAAAATTTTTTTGGGTTCCAACTCTGATTTTTTGGTAAACAATTTTTTTTACGATTCATGATGTCAAGAAGTCATGTGCCGAGTTTCAAAGTGCTACGATTCATTCTTCACTTGTGGCTTACATTAGTCTGTGGTTACTGTACTAAGAGAAATTGAAAACATCATACTGACTCAATATCTGCCATAGAAATACCTGATCTGCACACTGTTTTGAAAACTGTGGCAGTGTTTTGGCATTCATGGTAATTAGTAGCAAATAGCAAGCATTCAAAAATGAAATAACCCAACATCTGTAATAGAAGAGCCTTTTTCGGTAAGTACCGGGAAGTACCTACTTCCCGGACGATTTTTCTTTGAGAAAGTATCATTTCTCTTCCCGGACTAGTCCGGGAAGTACGTACTTTCCGGACTAGTCCGGGAAATGCTCGAATTTCAAAATAAATATTTATATAAATAAGAATTAGAATGTTCCTGTTAGTACCTATCTTCTGTTCGCATTTCGATATTTAATACAAATAAGAATTAAAATGTTCGAAATTTTCTTCTACAAAGAAATATAAAAAATAAATGTGTCTCAATTTGTTATTCTAAACGGTTGCCGAAAAAATTGTGTACGCAACACGTCTGAAAACAGTTTTTTGGACTCGCAGACTTCCAGGAGTCGCTACGCTCGTCCTAGAATCTTGTCCACTCGTCCAAAAAAACAGTGTTTTCCGGACTTGTTACGTAAATTACTATTTTTAAAAAAATCACGGGAATAAACTATGCCAAATGGTGTTGGAGCATTATTTCATCACTATCTTTTCATGTATAAAACGAAACCAAAGATATGAAGTAATTGCACTGTAAAAAATCACGAGAGTAAACCAGGCTGAAAATTGTTGTGTATTTAGTTTATTTACATAAAATTTCGTAGAGAATTCATTCAACAAGTAATAGAAGGAACAATTTATATTTCAAATTTCAAATTGATATCTGTCTAACAAATCATTTGCCTTCAAAGAATTTCCAGGAAATGAAAGGGCATGAAAGGAGTTGAGAAAGTACTTATCTGTAACTGCACATAATTGAGTAATACTTAAAAAAAACACTTTCCAGTTTACAACCACACTGTACCACACACTGATAACAGACTTCTGTTATTCTAAGTGAATGAAATAGGCATGAAGCTACTGCTCATGCCTAAATGAAAGAAACAGGTTAACTTGAACCTCCCTCATCACGTTGGTATAATATACAGGGTGAGTCAGAATAAGACCGACAAACTCCAAGTACAGATTCCTCATTTCAAGGTAAAAAGTTTCTATGAAGGTATGTCCTGAAATGCACCCCCCTGAGATACAGGGTGTCAACAGTACGGAAAAAATTAATATTTAATTTTTGCTCCAAAACTCCTGAAGGTAAAAATTTTAAACTTGGTACGCTAATCAAGGTTCATCCGCGTGATAATTTCCAATTTTCGTAAACCAGTGGCGTAGTTACGATGGGATGTGGTCATATATTCTTTGGACAAGTATTTATATTCAGTTTTTCACAAAAATTATTTCAGACCTTAACTCTTATGCAAGCGGAGTAGTATTAATTTAAGGGTGGGGGTTTATTGTCCATTAATCTTTCAAAACAATCATATGCAAGAAAGTATGATAACATATCAGAGAATCTACGACATTGATTAGATTAAATAATATGATGAATGGAAAAATGGAGTTGTTGTTCTCATTCTAACTCACAACCTTGATTGGTGTACCAACTTTGAAATTTTATTCTTCAGAGGGGATGCATTTTAGGACATACCTTGATAGGAACCTCGAAAGGAGGTGAGGAATCTGTACAGTGAGTTTGTCGGTCATATTCTGACTCACCCTGTATATTGCTTCATTGCCTAATTTTCTTAAAAAAACTCCGACCCTACGTAGGCTTATAGAAACATGTTTATTTGTTAATATACCTTCACAATCTGTCTCGGTTCTGGATATCTTATATTAATAGTTGAACCATCAGGAAAAACAAGTGTAGTTGGATAAGTCCTCAAATAAGTATTTCTGTGGGGTCTAGTGATACACGCTGAAAGTGAATTTAAATTCCGAATTTGTTGAAAACCTTTCACAGACATTTTTCAAAAAAATTGTAAATATAAAAATCGTAAAAGACGTAAACACCATCAATGGTTCAGACGTGAATTTAAATTATAACATAACCTAAAACCGAAATCCTGCATCCTGCAACCAATGTGAAGTTGACTGCGAAAAATGCCAAAGCTAGCCAAGGTACTGCACCACTGTACCCAGATTACGAACTCTCGATTCGAGTCAAACGATTGGGGAATCAACATTAGATGCCAGCGGCCAGCGCCAAAGTGGCAGAAATTGAACTACTCTCGAGTACATTATGTCAACAGAAGAACAGAATATTCACCATTTATATGTACCAGAAATTCATTACTTATCAACAAAATGCACATAAACCCTAGCTAAAATCTTAGGAATTTTGACGAAAATAATAATTTCAATGTACTTATCTGTAGTGTCAAAACTTGATACCTCTTCAACTAATAGCATGTAAAAGAAGATAAATATATCGTTTCTACTCGAATCAAGAGTTCTCTGGTTGCTGGTTGAAAGCACAGTTTAGTAGGGCTGATTCAGATACATGGGTGCCCACTCTGCATTTTTGACCCTGCATGAGAAATGCATACTATTAAACGTTCACACTTGTGTCTGTCGGCGTGCGTGAAAAACGCAGGTTGAGCACGCACGAAGTTGGAACAATATCTAATTGACCATGCATATTCACCGTCGCCATATTGTCATGCGACAATACCAACTATCCATTGTTACCAACGGTTGAATATAAACAAAATGACCTTATGCTAACGTCAAAACTCATAGGTTAGGTTTAGTTTCCTAACGAATTTCAACCACTGAAATGAAATTATATTATTATGACTATTTCATTTCACTGGTAAAAATACGAGTGCCTAAATGCCAAACTAAAATCTTTAAACTGCACATGCGCTTGGTACTATTGAGGCGTGATTGGTCACTGTAATGGCGAGACGTTTAAATGAATGACAAGAAAAATGCAAACTGAGCTCGTGTTTAACACAGAAACCTAACCTGGGGTGGGATTCTGTATACCATAAATTCTATTGTCGACAGAAAAAGTGAAATGACATTATAGTTGAATTCATATGGGAGAGAAAGAGACAAAACTGTCAACAATATAGAATTCTATGGTACACAGAATCCCACCCCTCTGAGCAATATAACCTAGCTTGCCTGTGCCCCATCCCATAGGGTTGTGTGTTATTCTCAAGCGAAAAACAAATTCATGCATTTTCAACTCAGTTCGCCTTCTTGTCTTGATACGAATTCAAAAAAGTACCCTGTGGTGAATAGGCAAAAGCTAGGTGTTTAGGTTAGGTTTGTGTGTTAATCATGAGCAAAAAAACAAATTTACGCATTTTCAACTCAGTTTGCCTTTTTCTTTCATTTAAACGTCCCGCCATTACAGTGACCAATCACAGCTCAATACTACTAAGCGCATGCGCAGTTTAAGGATTTTAGTTTGGCATTTAGGCACTCTTATTCTTATGAAAAAAATTGACAGTTTTAAAGTGACCATAGTCAGGTTATAAAGTGATAATTAGGCCAGATTTTCATTCATACGATATCCGACGATCCGATGGTACGAAAGTGTTCTGATTGGTTGAGAAAATGTTTTGATTGGTTGAGTTGTTGTCACGCCTACCAATTCAACCAATCCGAACATTTTCGTACCATCGGATCGTCGGATGTCGTATGCATGAAAATCCGGCCTTATTGTTGGTTGTAACGTGACAATTGTTGGATGTAACGTAAACAATTGTCGGATGTAAAGTGACAATTGTTTTTTAAAATTATCCCGTCATAAATTCCACTGAATCTAACTAGAACAAGTTCTAATTCCGTGCGTGCTCAGCACGCGTTTTTCACGCACGCCGACAGGCACAAGTGTGAACGGTGATGGGTCGAAAAATCAGGGTGGACCATAGAAATTATAATATCCATAGAAATTATAATAGTATATATATTATAATTTCTATGGGGTGGACACCCATGTATCTGGATCGGCCAAAACGCAATGTGAGTTGTGACAATTGACGTTGACACTGTGCTGTCATGACAGTGAGTTGTTTTTTGTTTTTGTTTTGTTAAAAGTGAAATCATCATCAACAATAATTTGAGCCTAAAACCATTAATACTTATTCAGTTTGAATTACTAGAAATGAAGTAAATACATGAGTAGAATATTTCGAGAAAAATGCAATCATTTGAGAGGTCTGTTGATGATGTTCAACTGGTAATCTTTGGATAAGGCAATGTTGACATTTCATGTACCTCAAGAAGGTCCAGTTAATGCTTTGGCATTAAATAGAGACTATACACAAGTAGCTATCGGTGGACGTAATGGTAAATTTACATTTACTTTATCGAAATTTTGATTGACCCAAATTTTTTTAGTATTTAAAATATATGCCATAGAAGATGAGAAATTCAGGGAAATATGTAATGTGAGAGGTTCAAAGCATCTGAATGTAGGCTTTTCTTGCAATGATGTATCATGGAGTCCTACAGATGGTATGTGTACTTTATATAAATCATTTATTTAGCAAAACTGCTGATAGTACATAAATGTGTAAAAACCATGTGTCAACAAAAAATATATAAAATATAAAAATAATATGACAGTCATCAATGCGGTCAGGAGACTTACAATATGAAATAAATAATAAATATAAAATAATACTAAAAAAAAATCAATAGTCAAGACACTTACAATATAAAACAACATTAACCCTGAATGATTTTCCGAGAGAAGATTGTTTTTATCGATTCATTGTACTTATTCATACCACTCTCTCTAATTTATTTCTCTATTGCAAATAGTACATTGATGGGTCTCAAGTCACTAGCTTTATGGGGATTTTTTTACTTTTGGAATTGGTGCTATAGTAGAAACTTTCAGCATGGATGGAAATTCGCCACTCTCTAAACAACTATTCACAAGATTCAATAATGGATCCTTTATATTGGGGTATACACTTTTCAATAACTCTGTTGTGAGATAATCATTACTTCCTTTATTTTCAATTGACAACAATATATTGTGCAGATCTTTGTAATCAATTGAATGTCATTTAAAGAGATATTACCATTGATTTCATTAACGATTTTGTTGATACTTTCTATGTAATGATTATTTAATCAACAACTGTTCACTAGTTTTTTATTTCTAGATCATTTCATCGCGACTGCAGCTACGAATGGCCATGTGTGTGTTTGGAACCTTACCCAAACTGGAAAGGCAATGCAGGAACAAGACTATCAAGATCATAAACGTACTGTGAACAAAGTTAATTTTCATGCCTCGGAACCGAACAAGCTGATATCTGGTTCACAGGATGGCACTATGAGATATTTCGATATAAGATTGAGAAGCGCAGTCACAGTATTTTATAGGTAACCACTTTAATGAAGTGAAGAGGAAAACATTTGTCACCATATATTTTCAGTAACACAGAAAGTGTCAGAGATGTTCAGTTCAGCCCCCATAACCCGTATAGCTTCTCTGCGGTATCAGACAATGGAAGTGTGCAGTTATGGGATATTCGTAAGCCCGAGAAGTGTCTTCAACAATACACAGCACATAGCGGGCCTGTTTTTGCTTGTGACTGGCATCCTGAAGCCACGTGGTTGGCGACAGCCAGCAGAGACAAAACTATTAAGGCAAGTTTCAGACAGTGCAGTTTTCACCTTTCTTTAGAGTAAATCAATATTCAGAACCTTTGTTGTGAATACAAGAAATAGAAATGCTCAAAACACCAAAACAACATCAATTTTCACTTTGTTCGTTTCGCCAACAAAGTTGGCAGCTAAAGAAAGAACATCCTACATTGAAGAAGACAAAGCAAATATTTTAATGTTGAAAAGTGGAACATTCTCCATGAAAATTGAAAAATGAAAAATGTGATATTTTTATAATATATATTTCTCTATTCATCAAATAAGATAGGGAGGATGTTATTAAAAAATATCACTCATAGAAATCGTTCATTTCATTGAAGCAAGGTTTGCTTCTCTCGCATTTAATCCCCAATACATTTTGGTCGACGAAAATCTATATTGCTTTGCCAAGCTCATCAGGGAGATTGATAAGAAATTAGAAAGCAGGCTCTTCAGAAGCAATTATACATATCAAGGATAGAATTTTTGGAAATATTTCATCTGCGGTAACACTTAGAAAGTTATTTTTTTACATAGACCTGTCATGGGCATTGCATTTTGATTTTTATATTCAGCAAACTAGATATTTAATCTGATACCGATCCAGATAGTGCTGGGGTGGCATTCAGTGTACCATAGAATTCTATTGTTGATAGAAAAAGTGAGATGACATTATGGTTGAATTAATGGGAGAGAAAGCGACAAAACTGTCGACAGTAGAGTTCTATGGTACACAGAATCCCACCCCTGGTTTGATTAAACTTTATTCAGTCAATGACTTTTTTAATGTGTGATTTTATTTATATGGTTGTCATTGTTACAGTTACATAAATTTTATATGTATATATTTATGCATGTTTGTAATATTTTTTTAATACTACTTATGACCATTCCTATACAAATTTATATTTGTCTGAAAGTAAACTTTATCAAGGCTCGGTTCTGGGACCAATACTATTCCTTTTGTATATAAATGACATTACCCTCCTACCGATAACTGGTTCATTTACACTATTCGCTGATGACGCAACAATAAGCTGGTCGGACAGGCATTGTGATAACCTCCACCATTATGTCTAAAGACCTCGCAATGGTTACAGAATGGTGTATAATGGCTAATAAAGCCACATTCAATTTTAATAAAACTCACACTTGGACCTTCAAAGGAAGTCATTATTGTAAATGGTTATTTACATTGAATCCAAACAATGCAACAAATTCTTGGGAATACGAATTGACAGTAGTCTGAATTGGGAAGATCACGTTGTGGCTTTTGGATTTTTTTTTTCGAAGGTTGCCTATGCTGTAAGAGTTATTGCGAGTGAGACACGTGCAGTAGCAGCTAGACCCGTGTATTTTTCACTTGTAGAATCTCACCTTGTATATGGTATTCCTTTTTGGGGAGCATGTAGTCGATATCATTTCAACATGATATTTGTTCTGCAGAAGAGAGCTCTCAGATATCTCTGCAGAGCAAACTACAGACAATCATGTAAACCACTTTTTGTAAAAAATAAAATATTGATTTTAACTTGCAGAGTTCTGTTCTCAAGATAATCTTTCAGGAGCAGGATCAACAACCAATACTCGGCAACATTCCACAATGAGCAAGGAGTTCCACAAGGTTCGCCATTGTCACCTCTTCTATATAATGTTTACTGTCACGACATATACAACTACAGTCATCAACAAGACTACTACAATAACAATCGTTATATCTTGCAGTATGCTGATGACACAGCCTTGACTAGTCATAGCAGAATCCTCTCGAAAACCGTTGAAAATCTACAAGTATTGTTAGACAGGTCCCTGATTTGGTTCAACAAGTGGAGGCTGAAAGTTAATCCAGACAAGTCACAATACATAATATTTAACCTGCATAAACTGCATAAACTATGCGAGGTATCTGGGTGTAGACATAGACCACAAATTGAACTTTAAACAACATGCTAACAACATAAAGAAGAAATGTAACAGTAGGAGCAAACACTTTCGGAGTTTAACATTCAAGAATTCAGGGATAAGTAAGAAAACAGCTGCACATATATATAGTTCAATATGCCGACCTATCCTGGAATACTGTCACCCAATATACCTTACTGCGAAGACTCCTACAATCAAGACACTCCAAACTGCAGAAACCACTTCTTTGAGAACCATAACAAAGATAAGACACCCCACAAATCCTCTACACAACCCACCCAACAACCTACTGTACGAAACAACAGGAATTACCCCCATAAAGCAACGCATTCACAACCTCTCTGAAAAGTTTGCACATAAAGAACACAACCTAGAGATACCAAGCCAGTTCTGTACGAACAGGAATCAAGAAAGAAGACCTCACAGAAAATACCCACTCAATACCATATGGGAGCACATTCAAAATTTCAATATTTAAGGAATAAGAAGACTACATACCAGTTTTTTATTTTTTTTTTTTTTATATATTTATTTGTTCTCATATACTTTTGATACAATACTATCATCGAATAATTATACAAACCACCATGTAATATATTGTAACAGGCTGAAGGACCTCGGTCGATGGCCTATTGGGTGACCCAATAAAGTACACTAATTATTATTATTTAAAATATTGACCCTTCCAGCTTTTTTTATTTTACAGTTCATGTTTATAACACACGAGAGGATCACAACATAAGACTGCCAATTCCAATATCAACTCTTGTTAAGAATTCTTTTATTTATAATGGTTTAAAAATGTTTAACCACTTGCCAGAACCAATTAAAAGTACTGAATCCTATTGTAGGTTCAGTATACTGGTAGAAAAGCCATTTTATTCTGTCGAACAGTTTTTATCTTCTTCTTTCTGAAATTTATTTTCTTGTTTGTTTGTTTTTTATGTAAAATATAGAATTATATATACATATATATGTGTCTAGTGAATACGAAATGGTATTGTGTCTTAATTATGTTTTTATTTATATGTTTTATTGACTGCTCTGCTACAAAAATGTATATCTTTGAACAAATACTATGAGATATAATGTTTTAATTTTGTTTTTAATTGTGTTCTTTTGACATGCTTTGTTACAAAAATTTGTATTTTTAAACAATAAAGCTATTTTTGACTCGACTTGACTTATTATTATTTTTTTTTTGTGTGTTGCATCGACTGCTATGGTCATCATCCACGTGTTCTCCTGGGTTTCTCTTGGTTTGGGTACAGTGTTACCATAATAATTTTTTGGTGTTTATTTAAAATAATGAAATAACTTTAATCATACACTCAACTTCATCATCAGAAAATTACACGTTCACATTTCAGGTTTGGGACTTGACCAGTAAACCAACATTGGAATATACGATCCATACTATAGCATCCATTGGTCATGTTAAATGGAGGCCGCAAAGGAAATATCACATAGCTAGTTGTGCCCTAGTAATAGATTGTAGCATCAACATATGGGACGTTCGTAGGCCATACATTCCATTTGCTTCTTTTAACGAGCACAGAGACACTGCCAGTGGCATAGCTTGGAGAGGAGACCCACACGTGTTTTTGAGTAGTGGAAGGGTGAGTACAAATTTTAATGTGATGAGATGACATATTTTTAATTATACTAAAATGTGATGACAAAATACATGTGGATATTTCCATTTTGCATCTGAATACTCCATGTATATAGAACAAACTTTTACTATTGGTCAATTTCGTAAATAACCTCGATACTCTAAGTATATTGTGCCTTACTGAACACTGGTTGTTTGCCAGCGAGTCTTCTTGTTATAATATTACAAACTTGAAACTCGTCTTGATATTCTATGGGTCAAACACATTCATGGAGGCAGCTGCATATAATTAAATAACTGTCTAGATGCCAAAGAGATTAATAATTGAAGCTATTACAGGAATTTCACTGTGAAAGGAGGGTATACTTTTCTGTGACATCTGCTCCCGGTCATAAGATTTTTCATACTTTTAGGCGAGGGGGAACCATCTAGTCATTTTTTGTACACCTAATGAAAGAAGTGCAGTAATTATCTCTAATGAAAAATAATGAAAAAGTTTTAGGGGCAATGAAAGATAATTAGAGTTTCGGTGTGAGAAGACGACAACGAGTATCACATAATTGAAGGAGATTGGATGGTTACATAAGGAGAACAGGAGAAAGGTTCATTTTAGTACCTTGTCATAAAATAATTCCCAAATACATACCCAATACATACTAAATCGGCCATTCTGAATCGATTGGCGTTCGCAGAATTCGCCTATCTTGAACCGTTCTGGAGTAGGTCAGCTCTGAATCAGTTTTCAAATGTTTTTTTTGGCGCCAAAAATATTTCTGATGAGTTTTCGACATTTTCTTTCAAAGATTCGAAATCAGCACGTCGAAATACGTTCGGGGACAAAAATTTGAAATTCGAAAAATGAAAAATAAAAAAGTTCAAAATATTATCTATCATGATATAGTTACTCGACTTTTTTGTCCGTTGATTTTTTCCGTTCAAATTCTCATTATATACTAATTCGGCCATTTTGAATCGATTAACGTTCGCAAAATTTGTTTATCTCTAACCGTTCTCGAGTTGGTCAGCTCTAAATCAGTTTTTAGATGTTTTTTTTGCTGGCAAAAATATTTCTGATGAGTTTTCAACATTTTCGTTCAAAGATTCGGAATCAGCACGTCAAAATACGTTCGAAGACAAAATTTTGAATTTCGAAAAATGGAAAATAAAAAAGTTGAAAAAATTATGTGTGATGATATATTCGACTTTTTTGTCCGTTGAATTTTTCCGTTCAAATATTCAGTGTATACTAATTCGGCCATTTTGAATCGATTACCTTTCGCAAAATTTGTCTATCTCTAACCGTTGTCGAGTTGGTCAGCTCTGAATCAGTTTTTATATGGTTTTTTTGCCGCCAAAAATATTTATGATGAGTTTTTGACATTATTGTTAAAAGATTCAGAATCAGCACGTCAAATTACTTTCCACGACAACAATTTGAAATTCAAAAAATTAAAAATAAGAAATTTTATTTTTCATCTTAAACACCTTTTCCCGCCTAAATCGTATATTTGAGCATATAAAAATCATATATTTTTGGAATGAGCATAAAATTTTACGTATACAGTGCGAATTTCAAGTCGATGTGACGACTTAGTATTTTTAATGATTTTTAGGGATGAACCCCTTGCAACTTTTTCGAGTAATTTTTAATTTCTTTCGATTGACTCGAAATTCACAATACATACTAATTCGACCATTCTGAATCGATTGGCGTTCGCAGAATTTGTCTATCTCTCATCGTTCTCGAGTTGTTCAGCTCTAAATCAGTTTTTTGATGTTTTTTTTGCCGTCAAAAATATTTCTGATGAGTTTTCGACATTATTGTTAAAAGATTCGGAATCAGCACGTCAAAATAGGTTCGAGGACAAAAAATTTAAATTCGAAGAATTGAAAATAAAAAATTTCTGAAAAATTAATGTTTTATCTTAAACACCTTTTCCGGCTAAATCTTATCTGAGCATAGAAAATCATACATTGTCCGAATGAGCATAAAATTTTACGTACACAGTGCAAATTTCGAGTCGATGCTACTTGGTACTTTTAACGATTTTTAATTTCTTTTGATTGATTCGAAAATAACAATACATATTAATTCGGCCATTTTGAATCGACTGGCGTTCGCAGATTTCGTCTATCTATAACCGTTCTCGAGTTGGTCAGCTCTGAATTAATTTTCAAATGTTTTTTTTGGCGCGAAAAATATTTCTGATGAGTTTTCGACATTTTCGTTCAAAGATTCGGAATCAGCAAGTCGAAATACGTTCGGGGATAACAATTTGAAATTTGAAAAATTAAAATTTAAAAAGTTCAAAAAATTACTTATTATGATATACTTGCCTTTTTTGTCCGTCGATTTTTTTCGTTCAATATTGGTGTTAGCCGAATTCGTCTATCTCTAAACGTTCTCGAGTTGGTGAGCTCTGAATCAGTTTTCAAATCGTTTTTTGGCGCCAAAAATATTTCTGATGAGTTTTCGATATATTCGTTCGGAGATTCGGAATCAGCACGTCAAAATACGTTCGGGGACAAAAATTTGAAATTCGAAAAGTGAAAAATAAAGAAGTTCAAAAAATTATCTATCATGACTTACTCGACTTTTTTGTCCGTAGATTTTTTTCGTTCTCAGTTTTCTCAGTATATACTAATTCGGCCATTCTGAATCGATTGGAGATCACAGAATTCGTCTTATCTCTAATCGTTTTCAAGTTGGTTAGCTCTGAATCAGTTATCAAATGGTTTTTTTTGCGCAAAAATAATTTCTGGCGAGTTTTCGACATTTCGAATAATGAATTTAATCAAAATTAATAATGAATTAATGAAAATGTTATGATGTACACCTAATGAAAGAGTAGTTTCCCCCTCGCTTTTAGGTCAATAAAAAAGGAACATTCTCCCAAAATTTTAGCTTCAACAGCAGATATGTGAAGGCAAAAACTGATAAAATTATTCATTTTGGCAACAAAGCGTATGTGCTTATTCTGGGTAACCGCATTTGGTATTTACGTCGGACTGATCGGAAAATCTTGATCGTTCGGTTTTTAAAATCCGTTGTGTCAGAGATTGAAGAATTTTGTAAGTTATATGATGATTGTTGCCATTAGTTTGATGTTGAAAGTTCCAATTTCAAGCTTGAAGCTTGTTTTACAAAAAAAAAAATACAATTCAATTTCAAATGTTATAGGTTAAAACATTCTTTCAAAGTCAAGCCTGTTCATTTTATGCTCTTTTGATTGGTGACATTGTGTATATTACATAACAAATTGTATTAAATTTCATCAAGTATTGACCCGATGAAGTAACATTTGTAATGAAATATATTTTTTTAAGGATTTCACTTTATACCAACATAATTTCAATGATGCTTCCCGACCAGCGAGCAAAGCGAATCCTCAAGGCATATCTGTGAATAATAACGGAGATATAATATATTCAAGGAAAATATCCCTTCTTCAAAATAATAACACCAGCAGTTCTAGTACCTCTAATTCCTTGGCCAAAGCGACTGTAGGTCTGATGAGGTGAGATTTTTCATATCATTCAAATTACTTACAAATATTTCTCTGCTGTTCTTCTGTACATATAATACCTATACAGGGTGATGAGGATAAGACTGACGAACTCCTTGGATTAATTTTTCTTGTAATGTATGGGAAAAAAGTTAATTATTAGAGTATTGGAAAAAAGATTCTTGGGAAAAGTTTGTGCATGTCCGATAACCTAAAAATCGATTTTGACACATGTCACGTAATCGCTGGTATGGCGGCAAATTGAAAAAAATTACTATGAATAGGCAAAAGTCTGGTAAAATGGCAAGATATCGAAAAAAGTTATTTGAAATAGTTGCTTAGAATTCAATACTATACACATATACAAAGTTGGATAAAACAATGTGAGAATATTTAAAATAACAATTTTTTTCTAGCTGTCGAAAAATATCAAATTATTTCCTTATGAATAGCTTGACCATACTGAAATATTTGTATTCCGATGATAATAGCAAAACCTTCTCATTTTCTCCTTGCTGTTACATTGAATAGAATAGAATAGATAGAACTGTTAGATACGAACCAATGTAACAGCCAGGGTTTTAACAAAATCCATTTTTTTTAATTTAGTGCTCACTGGTGTATAGAAAATGAGAAAGTTTTGTCATTGAAAAACAAATTTTTCAGTATGGTCAAGCTATTCATAGGATAATAATTTGATATTTTCATACAGCTAGGAAAATATTTAAATAAAATTGCTATTTTCATTTTTCTCTCATTATCTTTTCAAACTTTGTATATGTGTATAAAATTTGATTCTAAGCAATTTTTTCAAATAACTTTTTTTAATATCTTTCCATTTTACCCCACTTTTGCCTTTTCATAGCAATTTTTTTCAATTTGCCGCCATACGAACGATCACGTGACATGTGTCAAAATCGATTTTTAGGTTATCGGACATGCATACATTTTTCCCAAGAACCTTTTCTCTAATACTCTAATAATAAACTTTTTTTCCATATGGTACCAACTTTTTGGCGATCACTGTATTAGTTTGGCAACAGCACCAATGATACTAGACCCAACAACTCTCAAGAGATAGTCACTGCTGTGTTAGTTATCTTATATCTAACGAACAATTCTTGTATATATTTTTGATCTCGGAAACGGTTTTAATGTAAATTTTGATTTTAACTGCAAATTAATATCTATTTTTTAAATGAAGAATAAATCTGTTCTTCAAAGAATATCTGAGCATTTTCTGATTATGTCTGTAAGTTTTTGTTATGCCATATACCTTTCTTTTGATAAACCACATTTGCGTCCATATTTTCTCTACAAAATAGGTTTGATGTTTCACGTTTGCCAATTTTTTTGTATTTCAGAAAAATATCAACAACTCAAGCTATAGATCAGTTTCATCAGGCATCGAGCACATTACAGCATTTCTTCCTGAAAGATGATGGTATTCATCAAGAATCTCGCATTCTTTTGGCATTGGCAAAAAACTATGTTCTGCATGGGAGAAGTATTTCGGAACTATGTGAACATAATTCAGCAGTGGCTAGAGAATTTGGAAAACATAATGTAAGTATAAAATTTTGAGGGATATTGCATTCTTTTTGTTCTACTAAACTGAATCAACTTGAAAAACGAAACTTGAATACAGGCTAGGATGTCCCAGGACTTCCTCTTTTCATCTCAGGTATGTATAGATGGGGCAGAATATCACCACCAAAATCCTTGGTCACTAAATTAAGTAAGAAACAAGTTGTCCTGCCCTATCAGGACTGCTCATTGCCGTACCATCAGAAAACAACTACTTTCCTGGCTAATACCATGACGAACGTTGAATCACATGTAATGAATTTCCGTGTAGAGTTCCTACAAGGCTTTCTCTGCAATTGCTAGTTGCTTGGAAATGTTCATCGAAATATTTGGACCACCTATAGATCGATTTCTGGGTGTCCCAGAATAAAAGGGACAAACTCCGAGGGTACAATCCTCACTTTATTTTAAGGCTGAAAGTTCCAATAAACATATACCCTAAAATGAGTATTAACCGAGTTACAGGGTGTTGAAAGTGACACAAAAAAATATATTTTCCAGAATAACTACATAACGGCTTAACTTTTCGCTAAATTTTCATTTTTTGAGCTCAACACTGACATTATTTTCAGAGGTTAAAATCCCTGAAACGAGAAAATGAGTCAGCAAAATATGTCATCATCTGATGGTCTATTTGGATAAAACTCCAGTATAATCATCAATAAATCAAAGGTACAGTGCGAGTATATAATATAGCCAAATAAAAAAAAGAATGCTATTGTAATACATCAATGCACTCGAAACAGCGGGGAAACAACTTCTCATGTACCTAAAAGTGCCCATTATATTTTAACTCTCTGTTTTCATTCAAGATATCTGTGATATGGAAAATAATAAAGACAATGTATGGTGAAGAATTCATGCAGAACTCTATCAATTCGAGGAGTACTAATAGGGATGATGTAGCAATGAACAAAACTGCTATTAGTGCCCCTAATGTGGTACTAATGGATAATACAATAAATAATATAGAAGATTTGGAGACTGAACAAAAATCTAAAGGTAAATATAAATGTGGAATTTCAATAATTATTTTTTTAATTAGGTTTTTCGCACACCAATTCATCTACAGAAGGAATAAAAGATTTAATTCATTCATTATTAATTTCCCAAATGAATTTTACCGTTGTTTGATGCAATCGCGCGTGACATCTAGGTTCTTTTAATAGAACCTTCCAAAAGTTGCATAATTTATGGCACTGTACTAGTACGCCACCTGGATGGAATGTGAAACTTTTAAGAAATTTCTTCCAGTTTTCGTTAACCATCTCATAATTTAATAATTTGTGGAACTTTGGACGATTTGCTCGGACAGGGTCGGACTTATGTATTTGGAACAAAATTAGTAATTTATTGCAAGAAAGTTGTACTCGTGACCGATCGTTCATAACTAATAAAGACAATAGAATGTTGTGTCAAGTTTTACGAACTTTTTTTGTTAAAGATTTGTGTTACTGGAAATCCGTTTAAAAAAAATGAACATCGCGATTTTGTGCCATTAGGCAATTCTTGTTTTGCGAAAACGGTCTGTTTGCCAAGTTGGTCATTTCGGATTACTGGAAATCTGATATAGAGATGAATCAAAGTGGACATTATTCTATTCAATATGGCGGTTCTTGCTGTGACACTTGGCGGACTGGGCCTGTAACCTATTAGTCGATGAAGGTGACTTTGCGGAAATGCCTGTTTCCAAGTTAGGGGAGCGTTATAAAAGTTTTGATTGAAGTATATTAATATAACTCTTCAACCAATTCTAAAGGCGTTTACAATTTTTGTTTTTCGGAAATGCTCTGTTGCCAAGTTGGTCACTTCCGATTACTAGATAAAAAAACTGCTTAAATCTATCTCTAAATATGTATTTTTAAGTATTTTGGGTTTGAGCAAATGTCATTTTTACTTTTAATAGTTATTATTTACGAACATTCATTGAACACCTTATGTATATGATTATTTATGTTTTAAGATTTGTATTATTATTATTATTTTTAAACCCTTCTATAAACATGTAATGTTTCTTAGGTTATAAAGTTGAGTGATCTTGATTATGAAATTTTGACTTCGCGGAAATGCGCTGTTGCCAAGTTATAGGGGAGCGGCATATCATTAAGAAGAGAATTATAAAAGTTTCGATTGAAGTATATTAATATTTATCTTCGCCAATTCCAATAATATTTATAATTTTTGTTTTGCGGAAATACGTTGTTGCCAAGTTGGTCACTAGAAATCTCTGATATGGAGATGGATATCGAAGTGGACATTATTCCATACAATCGGGTGGTTCTTGCTATGATATTGTGATTGTACGGGAATGCGCTGTTGCCAAGTTACGGGAGCGAAGAATCATTAAGAAAAGCTTTATCACAATTTCGAAAATTAATAATCTCCGACCTCGAAAACTCCCACATACCAATTTAGAATCGAATCGGACCATAATCACAAAACTCGTCCGCCATCTTGGAGCCGCCATATTTAATTTATGAGTTTTGACAACAATATCATAATCACCGACCCCGAATATCCCCACATAGATATTTTGAATAGAATCCGACCATAATCACAACTCGACCGCCATATTAAATGTTTGAATTTTGATAAAGAATTCTTCATAATCTGCGACCCCGAAAACCGCCACATATTTAGAATCGAATTGGACCATAATCACAAAACTAGTCCACCATATTGTGGACGCTATTTTTTTTTTCTCCATCAAAAATTTCTGTTTTATGTTCACCTATATTCTAAACCACGACTAAATTTTTTATCTAAGAGCACAAATTTCAAGATTTTCGTACATAAAGTCACAGATCATTGTAGTCGAGCATTTTTATGAAATTTCGTAGGAATAAAACATTCAAATTCGTATGCATGAAAACTAAACCCTTAATCTTTAATTGGAAAATTATCACCTCTTCTAAGGAAATCAGACACTACATTCATGTTGCGAATAGATATGTACACCACCGCTCAAAGTAATTCATAACTGAAACAAAATAATTATAACTCACCTTGGTGTAATAATCGGGATCACAGCAATGGAATAACCTTAATGATGAAATATCCACATGGTCAACAAATAGCACACTCAAAAATCAAAATACAAACTCACCTCAATACGGTACTGAAACGGTACTGAACTGCGTAATGCACAAAGCGCAGACAAAGCAAACGACGTATTTGCAGATTCCTTCAAACTCGCAACTCTCAAAATATTGTTAGTACTAATATTGTCACGCCATGACTTGGGCACAATCGAGCTAGTGACATCTAGTGGTGATGCCCATTTGGATCAAACCATTTTGCCTATATCATTCTGTATTATCAAACAACGATTTTACAAATAAATATTTCAATATATCCAAAAATATGTTTCCACGAAAAGGAAAATCCTGTAATGTACAGATAACATCGTGAAAGCCGAGGTGAAGTAGGTAGAAATCGGTATTCTTCTTGAATTTCTACAGACTGTATGACTCAAGGAAAATCTCCTGAAGAAATGAGTTCCAAATTTTTGCCATTCAGTATGTCTCCAAAGTGTAACAAATGCATGAGCTCGATGGGACCACTTACGGTGGAACAATTGAAGAGTTTTAGTTCGAAAATATGAATAGGACATTCATAAAATCTGTTGTGGAATCATCTGCGACTGAAAGACAAACTTTAGTCGCCATTTTCCATAGTTCAAGATAACCTCTTGGGAGGTGTTATGTTGAAAAGGAGAACATTCTCCATAAAAATTGAAAAATGAAAAATGCGATTTATTTGTAATATCTAACAGATAACAACTACTTCCCCGGCTAAAGCCACGCTGGACATTGAACTACATCTGATAGATATTGTGGAAAGACTCTAACTGAAAAGGAAAGAAAAAATCTGAAAGTGAAAACTCGCATTTTTATTCAGATAACTGAATGATGCGAATTTTCACTTTCAGATTTTTTCTTTCCTTTTCAGTTCGAGTCTTTTCACAATATCTATCAGATGTAGTTCAATGTCCAGCGTGGCTTTAGCCGGGGAATTAGTTGTTTTCTGTTAGATCGCCAAAGTTCCTGCAGTGTCTGAAAAGTAAGAGACCGTGTTAGCGAAACATATCCGACGAAAATTACGGCTTTTTTGGACAGCTTCTAGGTTTCTTTACTCCAGAGACAGGGCCTGACTGGAACATTCCTGCCAAAAAAAAAATTAAAATAATAACAATAATACTTCCTCATAAACCCTTGTAGATTGTGTATCCTAAGGCATCGCCTGTGCGGGTAAAGGACGGCTACTATTATTGATTGCTGTGGCGCTCCAGGGCGACTTACTGATTTTTTTGGTGGCGAATTTACTTTTCAGCTGAAGAAAAACACAGAAAACACAGCACCATGCCTTTTAAAATGATTGTGTTAGGCAGAGCTGTAAAATTATTGATATTTACCATTTTGAGTGATTTTTGAGGTTGGATTGATTGTTTTATATATTATTGAGACATTATCAATGTCGCGAAAAAAAGATAAAATAAAATTACAGAAAAAAATTTGTTATTCTTCTATTGGCCACTGTTATACTTACTGTATTTCAATTTGTTGTTGGTTATGTCTAGTCAGACAGATAATTAATGTGTTGGCACACCTGACATTTCCACAAACATCCTTGAAAACCCGTCGAATTCAGGGAGCCACCGGCAATCGGGCAGACAAATAGGCACGGAAAAGGCCTTGTGTAATAAGGGTTTAATAAATCGTACTGCTTTTATAAAATTTCGTTCTCTTATAAAATATTCTCCTTACAGAGAAAAACTATCAGAATGATACAAGGGTATCATTATGATGAAGACTACCAACCAGCATTCATAAATTTGGAAATAATTCCATATCCATTCATATACATATACATATATATATAACTACTTAGTCTATTGAAATTATAGGTAATGTTTCACAATATATCACAAACGATAAGCAACTCAACTACAACACTAGGAATAACAGGGAATATTTGTATTGATGTTAAATGTCTAGAAAAAACCCAAATGATCCAAATTTCCTTGGACCAAAAATGTATAATAGATATCCTTCTACTGTGATATCACTGGACGGGCACACATTGAATGAAAATTTACTTGATGAATAAATGGCTTTTTCTACGACAGTGCGGAAACTATTTGTGCGTAAAGTGACACTTTTGCGCACAGGTGCGTAAAAAAATCACCTGTGTGTAAATCATCAACAGTGCGTAAAGTAAATTTTTACACACTGTTCATGCATTTATGCATTTTTGAAAAATACAGTATTTTAAGTCAAATATAATACGGAAGTCATCATTGTGTAATACGACGGCAATTCATAACATAAAACATTCAAATTAATGATAAGACTGCTACAATTTGGCAATATATTAACTGTCGGAAGAAAAAACTTTGTATGATACACTTTCGTAAAGGGTTTTTTTGCACTCGCGTGTTTGTTAAACTTGGCTGCGCCTCATTCAACAAACTTCACGTTCATACAAAAAAGTACTATTTTACGAATTTGTATCATAAATAGCTATTTTGTAATTTCATCAATATGTCGACTTTTTGTTTACATTTTGAATGTCAAAATGACGGTTATATTTGCACAAGTATGAATATGAAAGTTCATATTGATACTAAGTGAGAATATGAAAATCGAACATTTTCGGCACTAATAAGAATCACTCCGTTTGTTTTTCTGCAGATTCTGGGGAAATAAATAACCAAAAACTAATGAATTCGATCGAAAGGGGGTCTGACAGATAATTTAATCGTGACAACTTGTCAACTGAAAGTTAGATCCTGGGAGTATCTGCCTTATGCCAGTATTCAGTGTGATTCATTATATTATATGAATGAAGATTCCAACGAAATACAAAAAGACAACACTACAAAATGGCGAGTTTTTTGAACACGACGTGTTGGACCACTTGCTATGCTTGTGTTCCGGTATATCAACGTCTGGTGCAAGAAACACGCTCATTTTTTGCAACTTGTTATATAAATAGTTATTTTTCCTTACATTTTTATTTTTATACCTGTCTTTTATACACCTGTGATAACATTAATAAATATCAATCAATCAACACAGGTGCAACTGACCAAACTGCTCAATTCAGCGGAGGAGATGATGACACTGAAAATGAAGATCAAGTGGACCATATTGCCATTTATAACAATGGTTTTCCCACTTACTTGAATATTCGCACTGGTTTACCAAAAGGTGATTTTTCTTTTGGAGAAAATGAACTTGACATGGAATTGGACAGTTTGAATTCAGGTAAAAACTTTCTGGATAAATTGTATCATGCCTAATGTAGGCGTCGTGGGTGGTTTTCTTTACTCCATAATGATAAAATGACTAGAGTGGGGTTCTAACAACTTTATTTTTATTTTCCAGTCACATAAACATAACTTACCCTTTTCGAACAATCGAGAGAGTCAACTAACTACGTTCCCGCCTATTTCTCCCTACTCCTCCCTACTCCTCCCTACTCCTGATGAATATTCGAGATCATAACAGTCATACCATCATAACTATTAACAACTCACTCTGAGGCGCGAAATTCAAAAATAGGCTACTACAACTCGGCCTTTCCTGGCATAATGATTGTCCTCGATCTCATAATAGTTCATAATTAACATAAACCTTAAATTAAACGGTATCCCTTTTCGAACAATCGAGAGAGTCAACTAACTACGTTCCCAAGAAGAGTAAACTATATCTGACAGATAGTTTACTCTTCTTGCTACGTTCCCGCCTATTTCTCCCTACTCCTGATGAATATTCGAGATCATAACAGTCATGCCACCATATCTATTACCAACTCACTTTGAGGCGCGAAATTCAAAAATAGGCTACTACACTAAAAATGATTTTGCATAAAAAATATTTATTTTGTTTGTTGTTTTCTGATTCATGTTATTTTTTCTTTTTCAGTGCTACAATTTGATAATTTGAGGTTCATTGAACTTTTTAAGAAACTCTTATTTTCTGTTATATTTGAATGAAATTGGGAGGTTTCAGATAGAACATTACAAATTTTTCAGTTTTTTCAACCTATGATGCAAAAAAATACGGCCTTCAAACCCTAGTGAAAATAAATTAATTATCCAACACTATTCATATAACACCAAAATTAATGCCTTTAGTTAAGCCCAATGCTTCTTAAAGTCCAATAACAGTTCCAATTCTAACTTTGATAATTCTCAATTGCAATTCCAAGTCAAATTCCAGGTCAAAATCCTGGTTGAAGGACCAGTGTTCAATATTTATTATATTTCTCTTTAGTTTTTTGTTTTTTTTAATTCAATTTAAATCCAAATTCTTCGACTTTTATTCCAAGCGAGTCTAAAAGATCTTTTATTTATCTCTCTGGTTGGTAAAAAACATATTTGAACAAATTCAAAGTGATATCTCGAACACCTTGTATATGTCAAGATGATTGTATTTTCAGATTTTCGAATAGGCTATCGAGGCTTCAACCACATAGCTTCCGAATGTCCCGAGTGGATCATACCAAACGAAGCTTTTCCAGTACGTCACGAGCTCAAGGATCGATCTCCACCTCCAGAAGAATTCCCCAATCCTCATTCCCCGGATTTCATCGAGGATGCCCCGGCCTTCCAAGTCGAGGACGAATCTATGACCCTTCTTTCCGTATCGAAACCTCCCAAGAAATCTGTATGGGATCCGAGTAGCTTAGTGGTAGAGGCGTTGAAACATCACGCAGTTCTAGGAGATATCCAGACCGCTGCTTGCATACTAATAGTCTTAGGTGATTGTAGAAAGTACTTGAAGCAATTGGACGAATCAATGCAGGAACACTGGCTTCTGGGTTATATAGAAGTGCTCAGTAGATACAGGTTATGGAATAACGTGACTCAGGTAATGTGGAATTATATCTTTGAGGACATACTGTCAAGAATTCCAAGTACACCGTGTCTATAGTTAGAGTACGAAATGTTCAGTAATTGTTAAGTTATTATTCATGGATGGTTCATGCCGGACCATGAATGAGCCTGATGAATTAGCTTGACCATGACACTCAGTCACATCAATCACAGTGTCATTGTATCGGTGAAATGAAAACAAAACACTACTGTAAATGAAGACCCATTTATGAATAATGGTCGGTTAAAATTTGGTCAAGATTCACGTTAGCTTGTTTATTCATTCGTTAAGATTCAAAGCCAGTGTGGCTAGGGGCATGTCCCTTTTGGGCCTTGCACTAAGTAGTGAATTCTATATTATCATTATAACCCCTGTGAATGTATAACTTTGCCCCAATTGTTGTTAGCACCCTAGTTACGACTTTTAGTGTAGGCCTTTTTTGTAACTTATAGTAGAAGCCAATAAGGCCCTTTCGTGGCATCGGCGCCTCCACCAAATGTCATGAAAGGGCCTTATTGGCCTCTGGTACAAATTACAAAAGGCTTTGCAGCCTACACTATAAGCCTTAACTAGGGTGCTACATTGTGTCTATAGGCCGTAGCTACAGGTGGTAGCCCTAAAGAGCCCTATTTAAACAAAATTGTTGTTAGCACCCTAGTTACGACTTTTAGTGCAGGCCTTTTTTGTAACTTGTAGTAGAGGCCGATAAGGCCCTTTCGTGACACCGGCGCTTCCACCAAATGTCATGGAAGGGCCTTATTGGCCTCTACTACAAGTTGCAAAAAAGGTTTTACAGCCTACACTATAAGCCTTAACTAGGGTGCTACATTGTGTCTAGGGGCCGTAGCTACAGGTGGTAGCCCTAAAGAGAAACTATTTAAACAACAATTGTTGTTAGCACCCTAGTTACGACTTTTAGTGTATGCCCTTTTTGTAACTTGTAGTAGAGGCCGATAAGGGCCTTTCGTGCCACCGGCGCCTCCACCAAATGCCATGAAAGGGTCTTATTGGCCTCTACTACAAGTTACAATAAGCCTTAACTAGGGTGCTACATTGTGTCTAGGGGTCGTAGCTACAGGTGGTAGCCCTATAGATAAACTATTTAAACAACAATAATTGTTGTTAGCACCCTAGTTACGACTTTTAGTGTAGGCCTTTTTTGTAACTTGTAGTAGAGGCCGATAAGACCCTTTAATGACACCGGCGCCTCCACCAAATGTCCAAAAGGGCTATGTCTTCAATAAATCAAATCAAAATAAGTTTTATTGTTGGAAAAATAAATAGAGATATAGTAGAAATTACAAATTTGTATTTTTTTGCATTGAAAATGGTATGTCCATTTGCATCCAAAATGAGAATGCATGGCAGGGTCAAAATATTGTGTTTTTTGAATAAGGACTTACAGGAGTTCCTGAATCCTACTTTACACATATTTCTAAGTTCTCTTTTTTGCAGTACAAATACCCGATCAAATACATATGGGCAAGATGTTCCCCAAAAACAGATACCATATTGCAGATATGGGAATCAATCAGATCAAAGTACACATTTTTGGCCGCAATAGTGCCAAATTCATTTACAGATACTCTGACAGCAAAACAACCTGAAGAAACTTTCTTACAAAGATTATTTATATGATTTGCCTAATCCAAATATTTGTCTATTTGCAATCCTAAAAATTTTGCAGACTCCTTGATTTCAATTAATTGAGTACACTGTTCGATTGATCAAAAGAGGTTATCTTGAACGACGGAAAATAGGGAGAATTTTATTAAAAAATATCACTCACAGAAATGGTTCATTTCATTGAAGCAAGGTTCGCTTCTCTGCCAAGCTCATCAGGGAGATTGATGGAATTGGAAAGCAGGCTCTTCAGAAGCAATTATACGGAAATGTTGGAAATCTTTCTTCTGCGGTAACACTTTGAAAGTTATTTTTTGACATAGACCTGTCATGGGCATTGTATTTTGATTTTTGTTCAAAAATATGAATAGGATAAAATGTATTGGGAATTAAATGGGATAAAAGCGAACCTTGCTTCAATGAAATGAACGATTTCTGTGAGTGATATTTTTTAATAACATTCTCGTTATCTTATTTAAAGAATTTTCAATGAAAACTAGAGAAAATTAAAAAAATCAATTATCTGATGCAAATGCGAATTTTCGCTTTCAGATTTTTTCTTTTCAGTTAGTCTTTTCACAATATCTATCAGATGTAGTTCAATGTAGTTCAATGCCGGGGAAGTAGTTGTTTTCTGTTAGATATTACAAATAAATCACATTTTTTATTTTTCAATTTTCATGGAGAATGTTCCCCTTTTCAACATGAATACCTCCCAAGAGGTTACCTTCAACGATGGAAAATAGCGACTAAAGTTTGTCTTTCAGCCGCACATGATTCCGCAATTGATTTTAACAACATCCTGTTCATATTTTCACACAAAAATCAACATGAATTTTGTCTTATACCAAAATCATTTGAATGAAAAATTGTTCATATTAAGTCACCATTATCATTTTTTTTTCCAGATTATCAAGCTTTCTTGGCTACCTTCCGTCTATCAACTTAACCAACAGAGCACAAGAATCAATACAAATTGCAGCAAATGTACGAAACCCTTACAAAGAGTGGGATGGCTGTGTGACAGGTGTCACTCTTCAGAGTATTCCCTCTGTACCATTTGCAACCAAGTGGTGAAAGGACTATACGTTTGGTGCAAAGGGTGTTCGCACGGAGGTCATTTGGCACATATCAGACAGTGGATTTTGTCGCATAGAGTTTGCGCTACTGGATGCGGACATATTTGTGAATACAGATGAGAAGGCTTCCCGCGAAAGACGAAGGAACAGTAACGTTGAACGATTCGAGAGAGTGCCAAAAATACATTTCAGGTAGTCATTGGAAGTGAATATGGCACCGCACAGAGTTTCTACTGAAATACAGCGTGTCTCACGAAGATTAGGTCGGGAAATGTCTCGGATCTCGAGAGTAGTAGAGAATTATAATTTTGGATTAGAGCACTGTCAGTGACGTAATATGACAATTGAGGAACAATGTCATAGGGGGACAAATAAACTAAACTGAACAAAGGAATAAAAACAAACCCTTGAACCCATTTTCAGTCTACGTGAATCTTTCTGGTCAATTTTCTGCGAAAAGTGATTTATAAAAATCGCAATTATCCACTAACACCCATAAAAAACGAATTTTCATTTCATCAAATGTCAAATGTCAAATAATAATAATAATAATAATAATAATAACTTTATTATTCCCAAGAAACATATGCTGCTTATATTAGGGAAACATCAAAATTAAATTTCTTGAACAAAACAAAAAAATATGTATATAAATACTTATAATAAATTGTCAAATCAGCTTAATTTCTTATAATATTGTTTTAATTTGTACTTAAATTTTGAAGAACATTTAATATTTCTCAATGTGCTTGGTAGTTTATTATAAATAAGTATACCATCATGCATTATATTTTTTTTTCCAATTTCAGTCCTGATTCTATTGGTCTGCAGTTCATGAACATTCCTTGTTCCATAATTATGATTTGCAATGTTATCATGAAAATTTAAACTGGTATATTTCTTTTTTATTCTACTAAGATGAATAAATGAACACACCCCCAATTTATAAAGTGAATCCAAATTCAATAAATTTTTTGGTCTATATAAATTTTCAGTAGGTTCTAAATGAGGTAATTTGTAAATGCATTTGATTGATTTGTTTTGCAGTTTTTTAAGTGGTTTTAATACAGAAGCTTTGGCAGATCTCCATATAGAAACTAAATATTGCAATCTAGAATATATGAAACTAAAGTAAATATCCATTAAAATTTTTCTTTTCAAGTACCCTCTAATTTTATAAAGAATACCGATTATGGGTGATATTTTTTTTCGGATAATTTCTATATGCTTTTGCCAACTGAGAGTTTCATCAATATAGAAACCTAAAAATTTTATACAATATTTGTATATTATGTGATTATTTTCAAATTCTATAGGTGGAAAGGTGTTTCCCATTATTTTTATTGATATAAACATGTATGAGAATTTAGAAAAATTTAATGTTAATTTATGACACTGTAACCATGACAGAATCCTGGAAATATCGTACTTGATATTACTTTCAATGAATTTTAGGTCAGTTCCAAAATAAATTATTGTTGTATCATCTGCAAATAATTTAAGGGCCCCTTTCAGTTTCAAAAAGGAAATAGAATTGATATAAATTAGGAATAGTACTGGTCCTAATACAGATCCCTGTGGTACCCCATAATTCACATTCTTATATTGACTTTTATTTTCTCCAATACACATATACTGTTTCCTACTGGTTAAAAAGTTTTTAAACCAATTATGAACATGCCCTCTAATACCAATTTTATCCAATTTTCTCAATAAAATGTCATGGTCAACAGTGTCAAAAGCTTTACATAAGTCTAGAGGTAATATGGCACATTTTTTACCACTATCAACTTTTTCTTGAATGAAGGATATTACATCTTGTGTTGCTTTTTCTGTATCTCTGGATCTACGAAATCCATATTGGTGATCAAATAGAATTTTTTTTCTTCTAAATACTCATAGAGCCTACAATTAACTAGTTTTTCTAATATTTTGGAAAATATTGGAATTATGGATATAGGCCTAAAATTATTTAAATCGTTTTTTTACCATTTTTATATATGGGTGATACCAAAGCAATTTTCATTTGATCTGGTATTATTGCTAACTCAAATGATTTTGAAAATATGTATGCTAAAATTGATGCAATTTCAGATTTGACAATTTTTACAATTTTAACGTCAATCTCATCAAATCCGCAAGCTTTCCTAGGGTTCAGTTTCTCAATAATATTCAAAATTTCTTCTTCACTTGGAGGTGCTAGGAATATCGATGATGCCGCCGTTTTTTCTGAGAAATCTTGGGTTGACACAGGAATTTTAGATGCTAGCCTTTCTCCAACAGTGACAAAATGTTTATTGAATTCTTCACAAATTTCTACCGGGTTTTCAATTTTTTTGTCATTGATTTTGATGAATTGTATTGAACTGCTATTCTTGGGACTGTTATGCTTTGTTTGACCCCCGATGACCGTCATAATGTGACGTCAGCTGACAGTGCTCTATTGTGAATTAAAGCAACTGGTTATACCCAACGAGCTTTTTGTTTTCGGTCACGTGACGTCAGATTCAAAATTATCAAATAGTAGGCATCTCGCCTAATATGATGCTCTGGCATCATCTTAAGTTGCAGACATCTCGCGTCAACAAGCATGAGGCAACTCGCCCCAGCAATAGTAGGCACCTCGCCTAATATGATGCTCTGGCTCCATCTTGAGTTGAAGACTTCTCATCTCAACAAGCATGAGGCATATCGCCCCGAGCTTCCTGAAATGTTAATTTTCCGTCTTTAATGTGCCAAAATCATCGGCAGGATGATGACACCGATGTAGAACTGGATCTGTATCTTTTACGTTTCATTTCTTCATTCAATTGCAAACTTGTTCGGAGTGACGATCTTTTTGCGTTCACGCAAAACAAACGATTGATTAAACTTAGGTTAGCAATTAGCATAGAGCCACAGACACGACGGTACAGAGATGGGTGCGTTTTGTTGGCCTGAAGCGACACGGTTGCTTTAAATATTTGCGTGTTCACACGGGAAACAAGGGGTACTACATTTGATCATTGAGAACAAGGCGTTTCATATAATCAATGTATATTTTGGCGTTTCTACGTTCCTCCGATGAAACGATTCCAACAAACTATATCACACTTGTGGTCTAAAACGATTAGTTTAAGAACTACTGGTACTTCAGTATCCTTTGTCCCACGACGTTTTTTTAAAAATGTGTATGACTATTATAGTTTTTTTTTGTTTTAATTGTCTCAAAAAATATAGGACTGCCCAACTATACAGGGTGACCCTAAAACTAAATAATTTGGCGATTGCTCGTTTCAGACGTCGTGGGACAAATGATATTGAAGTACTTGTAGTTCTTAAATTAATCGTTTTGGACAAGTATGATGATTTGATGGAATATTTTTATCGGGGAAACATATAAATGCCAAAATATACAAGTTGTCCCATTAATAAATATCTGATGTCACGTGACCGAGAACAAATAGCTCATTGGGTAACATAATTTTAAAAAAAGCTGCACCAATTGCTTTAATTTACAACCCCAAAATTTCAATTCTCTACTACTCTCGAGGTCCGAGATATTCTCTATCCTAATCTTCGTGGAACACCCTGTAAAGAATTGGTGGAAAGTTGTTGAGCCAATTTCCTGTTGAGAGATGAAGATGGTCGGCATCAAAGAAGAGGCTGAATGCAATGGAGATAATTTTTTGTTCGTTTTCTAAAAAATAATAAAAATTCTGCATTTATGAAGACATTTTCCAATGAAAAAGTTGATATCATTAATTTTATCTCGAAAACTAAGCAAGTAATTTCTTCATTATATTATTTTTTCCCATTGAAAATGTTCAGCTACAAAAATATCATCTTCAATCATTACTTTGGTGAAACTACAGCATTTTGTTTTTTTTTATTTTGGTGCTTGGTTTCTTGGGTTTTGGATTCGGGAAAATAAAACTTGTTTCTCAAAATTTAAACGTTTCGCCCTTGGCCAAGGGCATCATCAGTATTTAATAATTAATCAATCGAGGTGTACTTATCACATGGTTTGGCCTGGTAATCCATTTTCAATGGTTCTAGTTGAGTGCTATAAATTCGAAATGAAAATAAAAATTTCAAGGCCTACTTCGATTTTTTTTCAAGGTCAAAAATCCAAAAAAATTACTAGCGATTTTTTTAAATAGAATTTAACGATGCCATTGGATTCACGACATTTTCAAATGGTTTATGTGAAAATTACGTAGGAATGGGTCTATTAATAAAAAAGTTATATAGGAATAAAATTTGAAAATTATGTCAATAAATCAACCCACCACTTCAATTCCAGAACTTTTAACGGAATTCTAGCTACACCACTGGATACAGAATATTTCGAAATATGTTTGGTCAGAATTTAAACAACAAAACAAATTATAAAATGAAATCTTTCTGAAATTCCACTCAACAACATACTTTTAAAATGTTATTATTTTATTATTTTTTTCGAATAGATTTCGATAAAACTCTGGTCAAATGTATTTTGAAATATTCTGAATCCAGTGGTGTAGTTATAATTTTGATAAAAGTTCTGAAATTGAAGTTATGGGATGATTTATTGACATAATTTTTAAATTTTATTCCCATACAACTTTTTTATTGATGGACGCATTCCTACTATTTGAAAATGTCGTGAATCTAGTGGTGTCGTCAAATTCTATTTAAAAATATCGCTAGTATATTTTTTGGATTTTTGACCTTGAAAAAAATTCGAAGTAGGCTTTGAAATTTTTATTTTTATTTTGAATTTTTGGCACCCAACTAGAACTATTGACGCTCCATCTATTAAAAAAATAATCTGAATCGGATAATAAATAACAGTTTTAAATAGGTCACTCTGTATATCTTGTTCGATTGATGATCTATTTATTTTGTGGAAATTCATATTGAATATGAGATAACGAAATTAACTTTTGTCTAATTTCCATATGAAATACTATAACTATGTCCCCTAGGTAGGTTAATTAAAATATTGCCTAAAATATCTAGGCGTTACCTGAGATAACGAAACATACCTGAACAATTAGTACACAAGCACACGTGAAACAATAGTTTATAATCGCCTTTTTACCAAATGAAAACGAAAAAAAAAAAACAGAAAAAACCCCCGAAAAAAAAATACCCCGAAAAAAAAGGGCTAGTAAGAAGGAAAATTAATTTCCTGCGTTTTTTTCCGGGAGGTATTTACCGTTTACCGTGTTATTCAATTCAATTTATTCCCAAGAAACATACAGTTTATAATAGGGAAAAAAACAAAATTTAAATAATTTCACATAATATAAGTAACAATATTAAAAATTAATTTAAATATAATGAAATCAGAATTGGAATGGATTGAAAGGAGTAAGTATTTTTTTAGGTTCTTCTTGAATCGGAATTTACCATAAGTTTTTAAATAATTTGGAAGTTCATTGTAAAATTTCACACCATCGAAATAAATTGATTTCTTTCCAATATTCGTCTTGATTTTGTTGACATATAAATTTTGGGCTTGTCGGGTCAAGTGATTATGTCATTATTAATTTTGAAACTTGAAGTGGAATGTTTCATATTATTTTTAACAAGATGAATGAATGTGCATATTTTCAATTTGTATAGGGAATGTATATCCAGTTAGCTTTCTTGGTTTATATAAGTTCACAGTTGATTCTTGATAATCAAGTTTAAAAATACATTTAATAATTTTATTTTGTAGTGTTTTCAAAGGTTTAAGCACATAGGTAGAAGCAGTGTTAATGTTATTGATTGTTCAAGTATGTTTCATTATCTCAGGTAACGCCTAGATATCTCAGGCAATACTTTAATTAACCTACCTAGGAGGCGTAATTATAGTATTTCATATAAATTGAAGAATTTTGTGAAATTCCTTCATAGCTATTTTGATAATGGTTTGATATGCCGAAACCCTTCCTAGGGAATAAAAGTCATAGTGGAGAAACAAAAGTTATTTTCTTATTGTTAATAGATGCTTGATTTTCATTATTTTCCTAGCAACGCATTTTTCTCATTCGTGTCCCTACATTTTTTCCACAGTTCAATTATTTTGTATATTAATGTGTGTGGAATTGTGATAGTATGTTTTAGAACGATATTGTAGTAAAAATAGTCCTAAATGGGTTTTACTAATTTATTTAATCCCAATGAGAAGAATTGTAGAAATTGAAATACGAACAAAATGAGATTTTTCCCGATCGGATCATTAGTAACGGATAAAAAATTAAAAACCCGGAAAATTCTGCGATTTTTATAAAAATTTACAACTCCGCCATTTTTCAATTTATAGGGTTGGCCGTTTTCACGAAAGTAGTGAATCATGTTAATCCAGTAACGACAGACAAACTAGAGCAAAAAGTGAAGAATAAATTGTAGCATTCTGAAACTCGGCACATTACTTCTTGACATCATGTAATATTAGAAAAAAAATTGGTTACAAAAAAAAAAGGGGTGGAACCTAAATTAATGTTCTTTAAAAAAAAATATTATGTGTTTTTGTTGTTATTTCAAAAGATATAAGATTTATCAAAAAACGATTTAGATAGGCTGAGAGATAATTCAATTCTCCACAAGAATGATTTTAAGTAATACCTTATGAAATACGATCGTTTTCTCAGAAAACGTGGTTTAACGCCGACGTCACATTTCATGCTCGCGCTAACTCGCCACTGCAAGCTCAGGCAGGACCGAAAATTGGATTTGTCATAACTTTGCTGAAAATTATAGTAGAAGGAAAAGAAAAACTGCATATCGTTCCTGAAGACTTCTACTTTCTCATGCAAATATAACATGTGAGTATCTGAGTATCTAAAATGTGTTTTGTCCCACTTCACATGACCCTTCTACGATATTTACGGAGGATCCGAAAGTCACGGATGCCGATTTTATGGGCAAGTTGAAAATGAGGCAGGAGTAAAACAAAGTTTTTTTTTTGCATGTATAAGTGGGACCTGTCACAATACTTTAAAATCCCACCATATTTACTAAATTATTCATGATTTTTGGACCATCCGCAAACATTTTAGGTACTCAAATACAAATACTCGCATATTTTATTTGCATGAGAAGGTAGGAGTCTTCAGAAACGATATGAACTTTTCCTTTTCCTTCTCTGATAATTTTTAGCAGAGTTATGACCAATCAAATATTCGGATCCGCCAGAACTTTTAGCGGCGGGTAAGCGTGAACCTGAAATTTGATGAGAAAACGAGCGCATTTCATAAGAAATTACTAGGAATAATTTTTGTGGATAATTGATTTGTTCCTCACCCTGTTGAGTTGTTTTTTCGATAAATCATATACTTTCCAAGATTACAGCAAAATTTTATGTATATATTTTTCAACGAAAAAAAAAAATTTTTTTTTCGTGTTTATCATGGTTCCAACTACTTGCATACCAAGTTTGGTGGTGCTACAATCGATTTTCAGCTTGCCTGGATGCTTTAATGGTAGTCCGATTTCAATTTCTAAAACAGATTTTGAAAATAAAAGTATAGTACTACAAAACGTATATTCTCATTTCTCGCTACAATGCCGCGGAATGGGTGAAAAACGCTTGCAAACATGACTGAAATCGGCCGAGCCCGCCTATGCGCTCGAGTAGTTGGAGAGGCCTGGAAATGAAAGGACGTGATAATCCCTTTACGCCCCTCTCACCTCCTGGTCTCCCCTTATACGCGACCGCTTATGCCGGTTCGGCTGTTCTCAGCCATGTTTCCAAGCTTTTTGTACCCATTTCGCGGAATTGTAGCGATAAATGAGAATACTGTTCGCATACATGGAGTGCAGACCCAAACATACATTGAAACTTGTAGATTCGGTTCAAAAGAGAGCTATTCATCTCGTCGGTGATACTTCGCTCACAAACTCGCTTACTTCACTGGAACATTGCAGAACGGTTGGCGATCTGTCTCTGTTTTATAGATATTTCAATGGACGATGCTCTTCAGAAATATGATCAATCGTTCCACCGTTAGCGGTTCCATCGAGATTGACCCATCGAGCTCAGTCCTCACATCCATATTATGTCACTTTGGAGGCATGCCGCATATCTGCTTCTCAGGGCTCGGTTTTCCACCGAACGGCAAAGCTTTGGAACTCGCCTTCATAAATTCAAGGACACCAATTCCTACCTACTTTCCCTCGGCTCTCACGATGTTCTTTGAGTCAAGCTATTGAGAAGAAAAATAAATTTAACATTTGTAAAGTCAGAAATTATTCTAAAAAAATTATATTCTTAATTAACTCAAAATTCAATTTGAAATTCTGTATACCTACTAGTATATAATTGAATTCCAAGCATCTTTTTGAAATTACATATTTCGATATTTTGCCAGCTCACTTTAAATATATAGTGATTGTTTACAATGTTTACAGTGATCATGTGACATGTTTCAAAATCGATTTTCAGATTATCGGACACGCACCGATCGGCTATTTTTTTTTTCAATACTTTGATAATAAACTGTTACGTACTTTTTGGTAGTCACTGTATGTCATATTTCCATGAATTTATAACATTGTGCAAAATCTTTCAATACGCTGAATATACTTTAATGTATATTGACTTTGGGTATGAAGAAGCAAACACTTGTTCTACATAAATAAATGAAGATTTGAGAAATACTTTCAAAACATCCTACACGCACAATTTTAAAGTGAGGCCAAATCATCACTAATGTTATTCAACTACCGAAATAAAAGAGCTGTAATTGAACATTGTTATTACAATTAATCGCAACATCATCATACCTAATTAGACTGTCGCGAGTTCTGCTACGGGTGCTATAGCACCAGGCAGCAAAATCTTTAGGGCGGTTAAAACAATAATAATAAATAATGATTGTTCAGGATTATCGATGAGAATCTAATTTTTAAAAAATCAGTAGGTACAATATCGCCAGCTGGCTTGTTGGCGAGGTAGTCGACGTCGGCTGGTCGGCTTTGTTTTCACTCTTTTTTGAAGTTCTGCGTCCGCAGGTCCCATTGCAAGGAGAAAAAATATTTGGCGGCTTGCTTACACAAAGAAAATAGAGAAATACAGGGGTAAACTAAACTAAACTAAAATAAACTGATAAACAGTGAGATGTGAGATATATATTTAATATTTATATTTTCTTTGTGTTCATCAGTAGTGTATTAGTCAGTAATTCAGTTTCATTTCAGAATTAGCAGAGAATAGTAGTTGTTTTGTTCGGTCAGATATCTGAAACAAAGTTCAGAGTTCTTTTGGGAGCGCTTGCAATTGTTTCCTCTGCAATGAGGTACATTGCACAAGTATCTGTTGGATATAATTCAATACCCGTCGTGTTATTAGCCAGGGGAGTGGTTGTTTTTTGACAGGTATTTGTCACAATTAGCCTACGTAGTAGGTGTATATGAGAGTAAAAAGGGTAAAAACATCGGTCGGCGACGACTATCGTTATCAGTTGTTTTGTTCTTCATGTTGTGGTTGTGAGTTGCCAATTTGTGATCAAGAAACAAGAATTTCTTGAAATTGAGTTACACGCCAATATTATGCTTTTTTTTTTCTTAGCTTTCTTCTTATATAGCCATGTATTTAACGAATGTGTCTCGTTATGGTCGCAAAATGCGAAAAATGTAAAAGGTGCGCTAGGATCTGGCATCCTAGCACACCAAACCACCTATAACACCTACAAGCGAACTGTTAGGCAAGCAAACAATAATATCCCCTCATAGGAAATTTTCTTGGCTTTTTTCTTATATAGCTATGTATTTAACGAATGTGTTTCGTTATGGTCGCAAAATGCGAAAAATGTAAAAGGTGCGCTGGGATCCGGCATCCTAGCACATAAAACCACTAACGAAAAATACTCCCGAAAATATTAGAATTTTTTCAATATTTTTCCCGGATTCTACGCCATCAATTTAATATGAGACAGTATTCGAAAAATGAAAAATAATAAATAAAAAAATCGGTCCAACTCGAAGTGCACACGTTCCTAAAAACGCCTACCAAATCTGTGTTTGACTAGCAATCGATTTCAAATTCGGCCAGCGTATAGAAAAAAGATCAAATTTAACGAATATAACATAGAAAAAAAGTTTTGGCGGGAAAACGGCACCTGCAACCTCTAGATAACATTTACAATCGACGACCGAATCGAGACAGAGCAATTCTGCGAACGCCAATCGATTCAGCATGCAAAATTAGTGTATGCTGTGATTTTCAAGTCGATCGGCACAAAATTAATTTTCATCCGAAAAAACATGAAAGGGTTATACCTTAAAAATGGCCAAAAATATGAGGTCATCAGATTCACTCGAAATTTAATGCTGATTCCGAAAATGTATGATTTGAATATGTTCGGATACACGGTGTACCATAAAACAAAGATAAATGCAACAAAAATTGTATCGCACGAATCTGCACCCTAGCACACAAAACCACATTAATTCACCATTCAGTTGAACACTTTAAATTATTGAAAAATTTTGAATGTTAGGGAACCTCAATTTTATTGTTTCATCCGAAAGTAATTAGATAAAAATAATTAGTAATACCTTTTTTTAAGCCATGTATTTTGTAACTGTAATTAATTCCTTTCTTGAAAGAGTATTTTGTAATTGTAATTAGTTCCTTTTTTGGAAAAGTACTTTGTAATCGTAATTACTTTCAAAGTACATGTAATTACCCAGCTTTGTCGTAGAATATAGTATATAATTGAATGAATGGGTATCTTTTTTATATTATGATAGCGTTTTCTGTATGTAGGGTCCAGTGCAGAGAAAGATTTGCTAGCACAAACTGTGAGAATTAATCTTATTTTCTCATGGACCATACCTATAGGTTCTGAACCAGATTAGTCCAACCAATATAACAAAAATAAAGCCTGTTTTGCAAATTAATTCTAATAGTAAGCGACTTGCGCCATGACTTCGGGGGTACTTTATAAATAACTATAATCCAAATTGCAACTCCAAATTTTTTTTGTGCAATTGTTTAAACAATGATTATTAAAAAAAAGGGTCCTTTTTTTGTTTTTTTGTAAATATCTCAAAAGGTACTGGACGAATGGTTTTACTCATAAAAGACCGTTTGTAGAAAATGAAAAAACCTACAAAATGGTGTTTGGAAAATCTCGATACGACCATTTTTCGCCGAGAAAAGCCGGAAAAACTCTTGAAAAAAGGCCATTTTTCAAATATTCGTATCTCCCTCAATTTTCAATATTAAGAAATAGTTTTTTGGGAAATGGTAGGTAATATCATGTACGTTGAGCTCCCGAAAGGTGGAAATTGTCGCTTCAATAGTTTTCCTACAATCGGGTTTTAAAAAAATTACAGCCATATTTTGCATGATGCGTCATATTACGGGAAATGGTCCGATTTGAATTTTTAAAGCGGCATTTTGAAGTTGAGGTTAAAAACTACAATTTGTCTATCTCACATTTTCCCATAAGTTTGGGGAATATTGTTAAAAATGCTTCTGAACACAGCGCTTCGAGTGAAAATTCGTCACCGAGTCGTGCTAAGGTAGTAGTGGAGGGGGCGCCGAGAAGCGACGTCTTCGCTGTATAGATAAAAGCGCCTTGTGCGCCCAACCGGTCTCTCACTTCTCCTCCGCTTCTCGGCACCCCCTCCACTAATACCTTAGCACGACTCGGCGACGAATTTTCACTCGAAGCGCTGTGTTCAGAAGCATTTTTAACAATGTTCTCCAAACTTATGGGAAAATGTGAGATAGACAAATTGTAGTTTTTAACCTCAACTTCAAAATGCCGCTTTAAAAATTCAAATCGGACCATTTCCCGTAATATGACGCATCATGCAAAATATGGCTGTAATTTTTTTAAAAACCCGATTGTAGGAAAACTATTGAAGCGACTATTTCCACCATTTGGGATCTCAACGTACATGATATTAGCTACCATTTCCCGAAAAATTATTCCTTAATATTGAAAATTGAGAGAGATACGAATTTTTGACAAAAGGTCTTTTTTTAAGCGTTTTCCGGCTTTTCTCGGCGAAAAATGGTGGTATCGGAATTTTCCAAAAACCATTTTGTAGGTTTTTTCATTCTCTACAAACAGTCTTTTATGAGTAAATCCATTCGTCCAGTACCTTTTGAGATATTTACAAAAAACAAAAAAAAGGACCCTTTTGTTTAATAATCATTGTTTAAACAATTGCACAAAAAAATGTTGAGTTGCAATTTGGATTTTAGTTATTTATAAAGTATCCCCGAAGTCATGGCGCAAGTCGCTTACTATTAGAATTAATTTCCACAAAAAATTTATATTGGTTGGTCTAGATTGAAATAATAATGGTTTAAGTTATGACTGATGCTTCGCTAAGCAAATAACGGAAGCTTCGTATTATAATGATTGAATATAACAGTTTTTTCTTAGTTATCTTTTTGATTATAATTGTTGATACTACCCTATCGGAACGCGAGATAAACACATATGTTCCACAAATACCTGTATCTAATCTGCAGATCAACTTGTAATTAAAACATTTAATTGAACTTGGTATTGGCAGTATTCGGTAAACAATATTAGCTAGGAGTGATTTCAACTCATAATTATTTAGGTACACTGGTCGCTTTTACCATTCTTCACCGAGGGTTAGGTTTAAGATTCTCTCATACAGTGCGGCTTTTTATAGTCCCCCCCCCCTTAACTTTTGAACGGTGTGCCGTAGAGAGATAAAAAAAACCGTTTCGAGGGTTTCACCGATACTACTTTTTGAAATATAACGCATTGTGATTGCTCGATAGATGGCGCGGGGGGGGGCACAAAAATCTAATTTAATTTAAATGGCATGGGGGGGTCGTTGACACGTTTTTTCACAATAAGCATTTGAAGTGTCAAGTGTAAGAGCGGATCTGAATTCGTTTCCTTACCTTACCTCAATAACTTTTGAAGGGTTTGATGTGAAATAATGGGACGGAAAATATTTTGGGTGGTATTGAAATAATAATTTTTGAAGAAAAATACCTTAATTGTTCTAGTGATTCACAATTGCAATCAATACCACGAAATACGGTCAATAAAGACAATTCACAACATTAATAATTATTCATTTTGAATTCCTTTCAAAGCTTAATTAGGTATTAGGATATCGAAATTATACCCATTTCATTTATTTTTAATGACAAAAGTAATAATAGGTACTACGAAAGGACTATTTATTGGATTTGTTTAAATGACAAAGCTTAATTAGGTATTAGGATATCGAAATTATACCCATTTCATTTATTTTTAATGACAAAAGTAATAACAGGTACTACGAAAGGACTATTTATTGGATTTGTTTAAATGACAAAGCTTAATTAGGTATTAGGATATCGAAATTATACCCATCTCATTTATTTTTAATGACAAAAGTAATAACAGGTACTACGAAAGGACTATTTATTGGATTTGTTTAAATGACAATAATTAATTAGTTACCTATAAAAGTACAATGGATTGAAGAATTATTGTATTCATATTCACTGAGGAGTTTTGTCTACTTATAATTATTATTTACTGTGAATATTTGATATCATCATGGTTCGTATACGTCCTTTCGAAGAAAAAATTGAAGCAATTTATAATTTTGGTGAGGCCCATGGGAACTACCACGAAGCGGAGAGAATTTTTAATGAAAAATTTCCTTAACGTCCTATAACTCGGAAATATTTGAGGGAACTAGTTGAAAAATTCAACAGAACTGGCAGTGTTCGTAGGAAAGGTGGAGCTGGTCGAAAATCAATTCCGGAAGAGACAAAGGTTTCGATAATTGCCGAAATGGTGGTAAATCAACAGCTACAGTAAAAAAAATATTTGAAGAAACACAAGTTCCATCCATACAAATTAGTAATGTTACACCAACTCACAAAAGACGACCCAGACCGAAGAATGGAATTTTGTTAAATTATGGAGGAAAAGATAGCTAGGAACCCCTATTACATTAGGAATATTTGTTTTTCAGATGAAAGTACCTTTTTTTTGAACGGAAATGTGAATACACAAAATGTGCGATACTGGAATGATATAAATCCCCATATCTTTCGAGAAGGTCACACACAGTTCCCACAGAAAGTAAATGTGTGGGCTGGAAGTCTGGGTGACCATATTGTAGGTCCCTTATTTCTGGAAGAAACCTTAAACGGTAATTACCTGGATTTACTAAGATATATGGTTGAACCACTCATACTTGGAATATTAGAAGAAAATGAGAACGAATTTCAGGAACACATCACCTTCCAGCAAGATGGGGCCCCTCCTCACTTCCAACGTCAAGTTCGAGAGTATTTGGATGTAACAAGATGGATTGGACATCGTGGACCAATCGAATGGCCGGCACGATCACCAGACCTTACACCTTGTGACTTCTTTCTGTGGGGATACGTAAAATCCAAAGTGTATGAGCAACAATTCAACTCTTTGGAAGAACTTAAACAACGAATAACACGGGTTTGTGCTGTTATAACTGCAGACATGTTGAATAATGTTCGGCAGAAATTTGTGAATCGAATTTTTTATTGTCAAGAAGTATTAGGTGGACATTTCGAACACCTGCTTCGTTAATTGACAACAATTTTGCTTCTAATTGTTTAAATACTACATGTCATAATAGTTTGTTTTCTTTTTGTTACATTGACACTTCAAATGCTTATTGTGAAAAAACATATTAACGAAATTTTAAAAAAATTAGATGGTTGAAAAGAGAATCCAAGAGAATCAATTAGGTTTTTGTGCCCCCCCGCGCCATCTATCGAGCAATCACATTGCGTTATATTTCAAAAGGTAGTATCGGTAAAACCCTCGAAACGGTTTTTTTTTATCGCTCTACGTCAAACCGTTCAAAAGTTAACAGGGGGGGGACTATAAAAAGCCGCACTGTATTATACTATGAGACTGTAGGCTTTCACGGCCGGAGTCAATGTTTTGGTTGGTTTCCGGGATTTGCCGTGGTCTTCTTTGGTTGAAATATCCAAACGTTTCAACTGCAACTGCGGCATCCATCTTCAGTGGCGTGGTCGAAGCACTCTTCTCGACGTATCAACTGAAACTAAGCTCTCGTCTCGAAAGCGTCTAGCCGTACCATTCTACTTTTGATCCCGCAGTTCCGCATTTCATTTCATTTCTTTACTTATTCTTTCTAATTTGACAATTATAAAATTGCATTGAAAGTTGTCACATGGCATTGTCAATATTCCAAACTTTGGAAACAATAGTTTGCATGAGTGAGTGTATGACACTCGTGTTATGCAACGAATTATCTTTTTTTGTGCTATGAACACTTCAGAAATCCTTGTCGACATACCCCACAATAAAATTCCGTATCTGATTTGAGAGTCAACGTATGCATAATAAAGAGATATTAACTGAATTATACTTAAAATATTCCGCAAGTTCCTGAATAAATAATTCATGGAGTGAAGCTTGGAGATAATATGACCACATTGTGCTTTCCAGTCAAGGTGCTCCTCAATATAAAGACCAGGAAATTTCATTGTCCCATTAGAGCTAGATACCATTCACATTGATCGCTGTTGTGTTACATGTATTTTGCCTATTGTGAAATCTATATAAAGTTGTTTTATCTATATTTAAGTAAAGATCATTTTCATTGAAATAGCTAGTAATATTTTTCATAACGTCGGTGCCTGCCTTTTCAATTTCTGATGTTGTAGGAGCCGATATTGTCAAGGAGAAATCATCTGCATAGGCAGTATATTTGCCTGAGAGAATACTCTGATCAATGTCAGTCACATACAGTGTGAATAGTATAGGGCCCAATATCGAACCCTGGGGGACACCCCTCTCAAAAGTTCTCAACTGTGAATCAAAAATCTGAGATATGTTCTTGATGTTTTGGGTAATGCTAACATACTGTGTACGATTTTGTATGCGCATGCGCACTTGTTAACGCTAGAAGCGTGGTGAACCGTCAAATATGGCTGCTCCACGCCTGTTCTTTCTGAATTTGGGATAAATAGTCATTATTTCGTAACAATTTTGTATTGTTATTAGGTCTAGGTAAGGATAGTCAGGTCAGGTATGGTTAGCTAGTAATTTACGCATTTTCAACTCGGTTTGCATGCAAACTAATAATTCACGCATATTCGAATAACTCGCAAGCAATGTTAGCTTGCTCAGGTTAGGTTTGTGTGCCAATTGCGAGCGAAAAAACAAATTCACGCAGTTTCAACTCAGTTTGCCTTCTTGTTTTGTCATCTAAACACCCCGCCACACCGCCATTAATTACATTATTTTAATTCGAGTTGTGCGCATGCGGAACTGCGGGATCAAAAGTAGAATTGGTACGGCTAGACGCTTGTCTCTCGTCTGTGGCATGTCATTTATAGTGCTGATTTTGCGCACACTTTCTGTGGGTTTGCGCGTACTTTTCGCGCGATTCGGGTCACATGATTTCGTTTTGGCGCCTTTCAGTGCTGGGTGCCAGCACTTTGGTAGTTATGTTCTGTTTTCTTTTATGTTGAAGTTCTCTTGGTGCTTGTGTATTTCTATGGCTTCTAAATAAATAAATAAAATTCGACGTTGCTAGCCTCTCGGTATTTTCGAAAAGGATCTTGTGTTCTCCGTCGGATAATGTATATTCAGCGACTGCAGACTTCTCGGTCTGTCCAATCGAAAACTCTGCTTGTGCTCGACTAGGCGGGTACCAATGCTCTTTTTCGTCTGACCGATATAAACTTCACCGCACAGTTACATAGAAATCCCCGCTGATTTGAGTGGATCTCTGGTGTCTTATGCTGATCTCAGATACTCCGATATTTTCTTTTTTGGTTTGGCTCTCATATTCTCTTTTCTATAGATATTTTTATGAATAATTCATATTAACTCATTGCATGTGTATCAGATAACAAAGAACCATTTATAACAACTTTTGACGCTTGTTTCAGTGATTTTTCGACTTACAAGGAAGTCAGGTACCTGAAGTCAGCTGGTACTTACATCCCAATCATAATTTAAGATTACATTCGATTTTACATGTATTCTGAATATTCATGTATTCACATATTTCACAAATCACTGATTTATTTGAGATTTTATAAAAAAAATATTCTTTGTATTCCCCTCGTAACGAAACATTCCCATGAAAGTGTGCTACAGAAGATGAATGCATGTGAATAACAATGATTCGATGTCAAAGTTTTCACAGTATGATTTGTATGCAGACGCAATTATTTTTCCAATTTTTGTTTTCTTTTATTTTTCATCATCAATGAACTCATTTCTTTCAAATGCTAACATACCTAGGATTTTTTTTTGTTTGGGTTGGAAACTCCTGTCTATTTTAAAATACAAAACATGAAAAAAAACGCTTATTTGTGTGTGTTATTTATTTTTTTATGAAGATAATCTCAATACTATACCTACAATTTGTATTGAATCTTTCAACTTATCTTCAAACAAAAATAAGTAGTTCTTTGCATGTTTTCTATTTCAACACATAGAAGTTTCTAACCTACACAAAAAAACTTTTTAGCAGGGCCGGGTCGCAGAGGGGCGGAAAAAGGGGCACTCGAAAAACTCGCGGCACCGGCTATGTTCAAAAGTTGGAAAAATGGACTTGGAATGATGATCAAGCTCTGAAATTTAAGGTGGCACTTCTTTAGGGAACAAGGAAAGCAACCCTCCAAGGGAAGAAATTTTCGTCCAGTTTCGACCCCCTACCATCCCTTTCAATTATGGCCTTTTTTATGACTAGTTCCTCGACTTTGTAGGATATAAAAAAATCTTTTGTATTAAAGTGCATATGGACGAATAGTCTTTCACTTGAGGGGTTGCTTTTTTTCATCCTTAAAGAAGTGCTACCTAAAGTTTCAGAACTTGATCATCATTTAAAGTCCATTTTTCCAATTTTTGAACATTGCCGGTCCCGCGAGTTTTTCAAGTGCCCCTTTTTCCCCTCCCCGGCCGCATTTAAGCAAAACGTACCACGTTTCAGTCAATGGAAGATATTCTAGCTCTCTGATTGGTTGTGACCAAACACAGGTGCACTTTGCCATCCAGACTAAAATGTGGTGCACTTTGTGCACCACATTTGTTTGTGAGAAAGCTGAAGACGTTTGGACCAGATTCTTGAGTATGAATAACTCCAAGATTGAAGATGATTTTGTTGGACAACTGAAATCTACATTGAAATGCACTCATGGTGGTCATTGTACAGTCACATTGGATCCATTCTGGGACCTATCTCTACCGATTCCACAAAGAACGGGGAATCTAGGACGGTCACATTGTTTGGATTATTTTACTGGGAAAGAAACTTTGGATTGTGACGAGAAACCTACTTTTTCGAAATGCCAAAAGAGTAGGAAGTGCACAAAATATACAGTGAGGACCAAAAGTCCGTCGCCCCTCCTGTAACTTCTTCATTTTCCATATTACAAAAAAATGTTAAATACATAAGTTGTAGGGTTTCATTCGATCTCTTTAATGGTTTAAGTTTCATTCATACAGAGTGTCTAAAAAAAGCACGGTGACTTAGAAGTTAATTTTTTTAATGGGTATTTCATTGCATTATTACATTCTACGTTGAATTCTGAACAAGTTTGATAAATGGTTTTCTATCAAAAAAGTTAATAGTTTTGGACTTATGAACACTTGTAAATAATTATTTCGACTACTTTTGCGCCAGTTCAATGACAAAATCGTAACAAATGGATCACAATGTATTCCACTTTCCTATCCTAACTTTTTGAAAGCTATCCAATGTTGCAAACTGCTGATGGCACTATGTGTAACTTACCTCGTCGTACCATTTTACAATTGTTAGAGTTGTTGAATCTCACGAAAAACTAGTACAAATGAAGTTGAAACATTTTATTAACAAATAAGGTAGTCCATAAATACAGATCAAGAATCATTAAAAACTGAAGAGATTTTAATTTATAACTAAAAACGGTGAGTTTTTATCTATTTCAAAAGATGTTCGACATGTCCACCATGCATTTCTTGACACATAAATAGTCGGGTTGTAAACTCTTCCCTAACATTAATCAAGGTTTGAGGTGTTATTTCTGAACACACTTCAATAATTCTACGGCGCAGTTCATCTAACGACCCACAAACTGTCTTAAAAACTACGGATTTCACATAACCCCAGAGAAAGAAATCAAGCGGTGAGAGGTCCGGTGAGCGAGCTGGCCACTCTGTTGTACCTCGACGTCCAATCCACCTACCTGGATACCTTTCATCTAAGTAATTTCTCACCTCCCGAAAATAGTGTGGTGGCGCACCATCTTGCTGAAATGTTACATCCAAGTAAAATTCATGTGGGTTTTGCGCAACGATCTCATCGATACTGGGACTTATTGTGTCTTGCAGCATTTGGAGGTATCTGGGACCATTTGAATTTTCTTCCAAGAATATGGGACCTACAATGTGGTTACCTAAAATACCAGCCCAAACATTAATTTTCTGGGGAAATTGAGTATGCCCCTCGCGGAATTCATGGGGATTCTCATCACTCCAATATCTACAATTCTGGGTATTCACATTTCCATTTAGGTAAAAAGTGCTTTCATCACTAAAGCAGATGTGTTGCAAATAAAGTCGATTTGCAACAATTCTTTCTGCCATGGTCTCGCAAAATTCAAGTCGCCGGTCTGGATCATCTTCAACCAATTGGTGCAAAATTTTTATTTTGTAAGGATGGAATTTATTTTGTTTTAAAACCCTCTTTACTGATGTTTTAGAAACATCACATGTCTCAGCTACTTGCTTAGTTGATTATTTACCATTTCGGCTAGTACTTGAATTTCAACATCTTCCGTAATTATTTTTGGCCTCCCAGATCTCGGACCATCTTTCGCGTTGCCAGTTTGGTTAAATTTTGCCACCAATTTCTGCAGATATTTTCGACACATTGGACGTTCTGGAAACCGTTCATTGAAAATGCGAATAGCAGCGTGGTAATTTCGGTTAGCTTCACCAAATATGATAACGGCTTCAACTTTGTCTGCTACTGAACGAGCCATATTAATCAACAAGAGAAATTGAAAACCGTTTGAAACAAAGTTTTGAAAACCTACAAAATGTCAATGACATTTGGCAAAAACAGATAAGAGTTTTTTTTCGTTGTCATGGATAAAATAAACGCGCCTAGCGTGCATAGCCTACCTCATTAATTTATTCGTGAACTGGTGCAAAAGTAGTCGAAATAATTATTTACAAGTGTTCATAAGTCCAAAACTATTAATTTTTTTGATAGAAAACCATTTATCAAACTTGTTCAGAATTCAACGTAGAATGTAATAATGCAATGAAATACAGGGTGTCCCATTTAAAAAAATTAACTTCTATCTCAGCGTGCTTTTTTGAGACACTCTGTATGAATGAAACTTAAACCATTAAAGAGATCGAATGAAACCTTACAGCTTATGTATTTAACATTTGTTTGTAATAGTAGAATAAAGAAGTTACAGGGGGGGCGACGGACTTTTGGTCCTCACTGTATATATATCTATCAATAAATTCCCAGATATTCTTGTTATCCATTTCAAAATCTTTTCTTAAACAGCGAGATTCAAAGATAAAATTAATATTAACATTGAATTTCCTGACGGATTGGATATGAGCAACTATGCAACAGAAAATGCAACCTCTTGTCGCTATAAACTATACAGTATCGGAAAGTTTTCATCTGGGGTATGGTGGTTTCATGAGAGCGTAAAGAATAGCTTGCTATATGTTAAGAGAGCATTACAATTTCTCCTCTACTCGCTCGAGGAAGGGATATCGACGTGCGCTGTTATCGGTGTCTCGCATTACCACGTGGTCTATTAATGCGTCGGGTGGGGTAACAGGAGAGACGCACAGTGGTGCGTCTCGCTTGTTTATGTGGTATCATATCATTGCGTTCCTTGTTGCTCGCGTAGATTTCTGCCTATAGCCCAGATAAAAAGTTTCCAATACTATATAATAATAATAACTGTAATGCTTCTCACTTATAAAATTTTATTGATAGTTTTGTATCTGTATCTCCCGTGAATTGAAGCATGACGTAATTTCACTTATTCTGTCGACAATAGAACAATAGAATTCTATGGTAAACGGAATCCCATTGCTGGTCAATACCCTTTCGAACTGCTGTGACTGCTTCTGCTTCATCTGATGTGACAGATTTTCTACTAGAAGCCCATTGAGTGGTTAAGGATCTGAATATCCCCTGTTTGCTATTTCCATAGGTCGTAGTTGCTGGTCAATTTCTTCACAGGTGCTAAAAATAGTGTCATTTATTTTTTTTATGGACATTATATTGTTATTTTCGCTTTATTCATATCCATGACATATTATGTTATAGTTTCACTTAGATATTTGCAAAACTTACGAAAAAAATAATTTTTTTCTGTTACGGGAAAAAAGTTTGACATTTTTATCTCTGTTGACAGGTACTACAATATGACTTTTCATGAGATTCATTTTTTTCCCCGGTAAAAAAGGTAGTACTTTTTTCCCGGATATACAGTGACCGCCAAAAAGTATGTACCATATGGGAAAAAAGTTTATTATTAGAGTATTAGAAAAAATATTCTTGGGAAAAGTTTGTGCATGTCCGATAACTTAAAAATCGATTTTGACACATGTCACGTGATCGCTGGTATGGCGGCAAATTGAAAAAAATTACCATGAATAGTCAAAAAGTCGGATAAAATGGCAAGATATCGAAAAAAGTTATTTGAAAAAGTTGCTTAGAAATAAATTTTATTCACATACATAAAGTTTAAAAAGATAATGAGAGAAAATTGAAAATAGCAATTTTTTTCCTAGCTGTATAAAAATATCATATTATTATCCTATGAATAGCTTGGCCATACCGGAACATTTGTATTTCAATGATAATGACAAAACTTTCTCATTTTCTCTACACCAGTGAGCACTAAATTAAAAAAAATTGGATTTTGTTAAAACCCTGGCTGTTACATTGGTTCGTATCTTACAGTTCTATAAGAATTCCACGACCAGTGTGATGACATGACATTCTAGAAACATGGTGTTTTCCAGATTATAATCAAGTTTCGATGATAATCGTGCCAGAGCGTTTCACTTCGCATGCAATGTTGAAAACTCTAGCCTCTTTAATTTGACGCACATTTTTAAGATTATATGCGAAGTGAAACGTTCGGGCACGATTATCATCAAAAATTGATTACAATCGGAAAAACACGATATATTTGGATTTCTCCATCATCGCAATAATGTTGAAATTCTGATATAACTATTAGATACGAACCATTGTAACAGCAAGGGTTCTGACAAAATTCAATTTTTTTAAATTAGTGCTCTCTGAAATTGAGAAAGTTTTGTTATTATCATCGGAATACAAATATTTCAGTATGGTCAAGCTATTCATAAGAAAATAATTTGATATTTTTGTATAGCTAGAAAAATATTTTAAAAAAAATGCCATTTTCAATATTCTCACAATATTTTCTGAAACTTCGTATGTGTGTATAAAATTGAATTCTAAGCAACTTTTTCAATTAACTTTTTTCGATATCTTGCCATTTTGCCCGACTTGCCTATTCATAGTAATTTTTTTCAATTTGCCGCCATACCAGCGATCACGTGACATGTGTCAAAATCGATTTTTAGGTTATCGGACATGCACAAACTTTTCCCAAGAATCTTTTTTCCAATACTCTAATAATAAACTTTTTTCCCATATGGTACATACTTTTTGGCGGTCACTGTATACATAGGTAAAGGTAGATATCTGCTATTGCAAAAGCTGATCTCGCACGCATTCGATGTTCAGCAATTTGTGTATTATACACGGGAAAAATAGTAGATTTTAGCTCGAGGTTGTGTTGTCTGCCAACGCAAATCGGAGGGAGACAACTGAACACAACCTCGAGCTCAAATCTACTACTTACTTTTTTCCCTTTATAATACATAACTATTATTTTGGGTTTATTCAATTCTATTAAATCGAAATGAAATCAATGAGATCGATGAATGAAATAGTGAGTGTTATAACAAGTAATATAACACATATCGTAAAAACACTTTTCCAACGCATGCATTTATATATACAAAAGCAATCAGTTTTTAGCGAATGCTTCATCTGACACATCACATATCAATAATAAAAATCCTCATATCTCCAGGATTCCATCTGAAAATGATTTCACCCGTTATAAGCCATGAAACGGTTAACCAGTTGGTTTTGCAACACTCAAATGACTATTAATCACTTATGAGCAAATCAATCTCCAAAGAAAATATGAGAAACGGTTGATGCTCATAAACAAGTCATATTAGATTATTTGCGTATCAGATACATACGAATCATTACAGGTCACTCGTTGAGGCATCAAATCGTTTATTTTTGTTACCATTAGATGTGGACTGGAGTTATACAAACATCAAACATCAAACACATGAAATTGGACTGGATCTGGATGTATATGTTTTTGCAATGGCAATATACAGGATAAGTCAAAATCAGACGTACAAACTCAAGGAGGTCTGTCATCACGTTGTAATAAGTAAATATACAGGGTGTAACATAAGTACATTAAAATATTAAAGTGACGTATTCCTGAGACAATTTTAAGAAAAAAGTCTAAATAAACTTGTGTCCGGAAATGCTTCGTTTCGGACATACAGGGTGTTGAAATTGAATTTTTTTTGTACGCTTTTTAAAAATAACTTTTGCAAAAAATAAGTTATTTGCACAAAATTTGGTGGGTTCAGCGATGTCATTTACTGTCTCTGGGATATATTGTAAAATATTACTAGTTTACACAGGGGCACAGGGTACTGCGATGTAGCTAAGTACATCTTTGAAGAAATCGCGCTGGTCATTTAAGGGATTGGAATTCACAGATTTAGACCAACCAATATAAATTTTTTGTGGAAATTAATTCTAATAGTAAGCGACTTGCGCCATGACTTCGGGGATACTTTATAAATAACTAAAATCCAAATTACAACTTATTATAAAAAAGTAAAGGAACACAAAATCAAACATAGGAGACATCGAAAATTTTTTTTTGTGCAATTGTTTAAACAATGATTATTAAAAAAAGGGTCCTTTTTTTGTTTTTTTGTAAATATCTCAAAAGGTACTGGACGAATGGCTTTACTCATAAAAAACCGTTTGTAGAGAATGAAAAAACCTACAAAATGGTTTTTTAAAAATCCCGATACGACCATTTTTCGCCGAGAAAAGCCGAAAAACTCTTGAAAAAAGGCCTTTTTTCAAAAATTCGTATCTCCCTCAATTTTCAATATTAAGAAATAATTTTTCGGAAAATGGTAGCTAATATCATGTACGTTGAGCTCCCGAAAGGTGGAAATTGTCACTTCAATAGTTTTCCTACAATCGGGTTTTAAAAAAATTACAGCCATATTTTGCATGATGCGTCATATTACGGGAAATGGTCCGATTTGAATTTTTAAAGCGGCATTTTGAAGTTGAGGTTAAAAACTACAATTTGTCTATCTCACATTTTCCCATAAGTTTGGAGAACATTGTTAAAAATGCTTCTGAACACAGCGCTTCGAGTCAAAATTCGTCGCCGAGTCGTGCTAAGGTAGTAGTGGAGGGGGCGCCGAGAAGCGGCGGAGAAGTGAGAGACCGGTTGCGCGCACAAGGCGCTTTTTTCTATACAGCGAAGACGTCGCTTGTAATTGCATTACTTTTATGCAGTTTATTTAAATAATACGTTCATGCATATGTTCAATTATAATTGTACTTGTACAAGTACGTATATGTAAACATATACACTGGCAAAAAATGTATAAATTGCACCAATAAACCGTGTTTTTTTATTCCAAAAATAATAATTCTATCAAGTGCATTTTATAGGTGATTTAACGCTCGTTGATTTGACAACAAAATTAGTTGATGTAATTGTAATAGTGCTAATTGTGTAATAGTGCTTTTGAATTGATATCGTTCAGATGTACTAGGAAATCAATTTCTTCAATAGGAACTTGAGTATATGCAATAAATGCTGAAGTGTTGGCGTGCTCAGGCCCGGACTGGGACCATTTGGGGCCCTCAGCTAAAACTTGTGAAGGGGCCCCATACCGAGGGTCTGGGGGTTACGTAATAAAATTTTTGAAAATTATAGGCGCTTGAAAACAATGATAACGATTGTTTACGCTATTTTGGTACTTATGAAGAAGTAATTCAGCTGGGTTTGTATACAAATATTATGATGACTTTTATTGATTTATTCATTAAAGTAAGAAAATCACGGTATTTTTAGAATACCACAATACTACAAAACACATGAGGTAGAACTGGCAATAATTACAACGAAGTTCAAAATAAAGTGCAGTATTTTATTAGGTATTTTTTAGCACCAAAGGATTAATGAATTATGTCAAAATTATTCGTGTGATAAAAATAATGACAAACGGATTTTGGGGATTAGAAAAATAATACTTGATTTTTTTTTAAATTCTTGTGTATTGAACAGTTTACAATGTTGTTATACTAGAATAGAAGGGGCTCAACTTAACTGAGATGATTCGACATTTTATTCCTCTTGCCCTAAAATAGCAGCTTCTTTGTAAGCAACTCACTTATTAAAGCTACTTCATATATTATTTTAGTGTAATATCTTTAGGTATGGGGTGGATGTTATTATATGTAAGAGAGGGGGAGGAGAAGGGCGATATGCGCTCGTGCGGCTCTACTGACTGATCAGTATCGCTGATAGAGCATCGCTGGCACTTGTGCAGTTGTCTGCTGGACATACGTCACACCACGCAGACGATGCATTACACCACAACAACTTAACTCAACTCATAACACAGTAGCTCGTATAAATCTTTCGTGTAAACAGCAAGATATAAACACTTGATGGGCGTGTTCTACTTTTGGAAAATATAAACAAATCATTACCAAGGACACAAAATAACTTCTAACAAGACAAAAACATTTTTTTGTACGTCATGTGGGGGCCCTCGCGGGCCGGGGGCCCTCCGCCATCGCGGACCTGGCCAGTCCGGGCCTGGGCGTGCTTGAATTAATTGCAGGAAATTTATCAAGCACTAGGGCGATTACAAGTGAAAATTTTTAATTCCTCTCCTCTCCAAAAACCGTAGATCTGTACAATGTAAAAGCTGCGTGGCAACTAACATAGACCGCCTTTGAGAGCGGCGTTCAAGGCCAAACGGGCACATCTCCTCCTGAATTCTCGGCGCCCCCTCCACTACTACCTTAGCACTTATGGGAAAATGTGAGATAGACAAATTGTAGTTTTTAACCTCAACTTCAAAATGCCGCTTTAAAAATTCAAATCGGACCATTTCCCGTAATATGACGCATCATGCAAAATATGGCTGTAATTTTTTTAAAACCCGATTGTAGGAAAACTATTGAAGCGACAATTTCCACCTTTCGGGAGCTCAACGTACATGATATTAGCTACCCGAAAAATTATTTCTTAATATTTAAAATTGAGGGAGATACGAATTTTTTAAAAAAGGCCTTTTTTCAAGAGTTTTTCCGGCTTTTCTCAGCGAAAAATGGTCGTATCGGGATTTTCCAAAAACCATTTTGTAGGTTTTTTCATTCTCTACAAACGGTCTTTTATAAGTAAAGCCATTCGTCCAGTACCTTTTGAGATATTTAGAAAAAACAAAAAAGGACCCTTTTTTTTATAATCATTGTTTAAACAATTGCACAAAAAAAGTTTTGAGTTGCAATTTGGATTTTAGTTATTTATAAAGTATCCCCGAAGTCATGGCGCAAGTCGCTTACTATTAGAATTAATTTGCAAAACAGGCTTTATTTTTGTTATATTGGTTGGACTAATTCGCATAACTAAACTGGTAGCTGCGCGCAATAACGCAAGCAAAGTAGCTTTTGTAAATATGCTTCTGGGTGAGTTTACTGCAAATGTATCATCACTCAGGCACGGATCCAAAGAAGAGTCACTCATGAGAGATTTTAAGAGATTTTTTAATATTGATATCTTGAAAAAAAATTATTATAAATAAGGAAGACCACTGATGTAGTCGATGCCTTAAAAAAATAAATGAGTAACAAATTTAATATTTCCTATTTCATACGGAGGAGGTTCGTTTTATGTAAAAATAACTTATGAATAATAATATGAAGTATTTTTTCTGAAATACACTGAAATATATAATCTGAGAACGCTGAAAGGTGTTATCGAATACGAAGTCTAAAATCAAGATTATCAGTTCACATATATGATACGTGTAGTGTTATTTGCTTAGGTTATCTTTCAATGTGGTTCTCAGACGAACCTGTTAGCTTGATTTGATATTCTGGCACCATACCTATTTTTGAGGTTAGAAAGAGGTGATTGAAGATGAGCGCTGTTTAGAAATATCGATCTGAAATTAATTAAAAGCGATTACTTTGCAATAATGTTCAGTTGTAACCAGCTAGCTTTAAAACGATTTAAATTAAGTTCCACCTAATAACTAAACTAAAAAGTCAGAAGTGACATTTATATATTCCTGCCACCATTTACCGCTGTCCAAATTGCTTTTAATTATCAGTTATATTTAAATCACTTTACAAAATCCAAAACACAATATGACACAACAGAATAAATACTAACACATCCACTGAATCCACATTTCAAACTAACAACTAAATCACCACACCCCAAATATACCTTCCCACTTTACGCTGTGACCCTAATTATAGCGGATAAGGTCCATGAAACATCAGAAGAAATAATTTCTTGAATTGAACCATATTTCTAATTTTATTGCAGTCATTGGTGCCACCTACCTACTCTATTTACAATTCATCACATGATCCGCCATCTACTTTACGGAAATTCAACGTGATTGCCAAATTACGTATTCTGCCATTGAAGTTGCGACATGACTTGGATGCGAAAACCACTGACGCCATCTACATGTCGCCTCCATTTGAATCCAATCTTAATCCCATAAGGTTGACCAACTATCCTCCTTATATTTAAACAATGGTAATATGAAACAAATACCTTCAATTAAAAAACAAAGCATGATGTGCTTCCGACATTTTCGTAATATCATCATTTACGAATAGAGAAACAGCAAATTCATTTGTTCAACATATTTATAAGAATATTAACCTACCATATGATAGTTTTGACTATGACATATACACATACCAATAAACTCAGTTTACAATAATATTGTATTGCTACTAAGCGTACATTTCATAAAATATTAGAGGAAAATTATGAACAATACAGATGCGTCCAAGATAAAATGAACTTTTCGTTTTTCTCCAGACTAAAGGATTCAACTATTGTGAAGCCAAAATGACCGCTATTCATCAGGCAACGAACAAATGCTTGGAAAAACAATGACATACATATATCATATTTACAGACACAAAAAGTGCCATAGAAAAGAAAAACAGAAGAGCATTTACATCAGATTTGGATATATCACAATGAATATTAAACAACTGGCATATATACAGGGTGGGGCACCGAAAACGAAACAGATCGAATATCTTCAAAACGCATGTGTTCTGAAAAAAATGCAAAAACACGTCAATTTTTAATCCAAGGGGGACATCTTCCTATCATAACTTCAACTGTCATACCTCTCCCCCCACCCCTTGGTCGCTATCACCCAATCAATTTGAATAGGGAAAGTACTAAGTGTGACACATCATTAAAAAGGTAATTTCATAAGGAATTCAGCCATGTCAATTTTTGTTACCTAACTTTCTATTTTGGCGCCCTCTTGCGGGAAAAACAACTGTTCCGTATTCCAAATTATGATACTTCATTTGCAAGATAATTTAACATAAATTCGGTGACAATGAATTATAGAATTTTTCTAAGGCAGAAAACAAAATGGCGGCTTCAGAATCTGACCATAATTTCAAATCTTGCCTGCCACTCTGAAGCCGCCATTTTGTTTTTTGCCTCAGAAAAATTCCATAATTCATTGTCACCGAATTAATGTTAAATTAGCTTGCAAATGAAGTATCATAATTTGTAATACGGAACAGTTGTTTTTCCCGCAAGGGGGCTCCAAAATAGGAAGTTAGGTAGCGAAAATTGACATAGCTGAATTCCTTATAAAATTACCTTTTTAATGATGTGTCACACTTACTACTTTCCCTATTCAAATTGTTTGGGTGATAGTGACCAAGGTGAGGGGGGAGAGGTATGACAGTTGAGGTTATGATAGGAAGATGTCCCCCTTGGATTAAAAATCGACGTCAAACAATCGACGTCAAACGTACAATCGTCAAAAAAAATAGGTATTGTATACATTTTTTTCATAATTTGAAAAGTGTTAAAAAGCCTTACTTAATTATTGTTGAATATTCAGAAATGAATGATTCCTTGGAATTGTGCTTGATTGAGGACCATATAGGTTAGAATACAAAAATCCCATATAGTTTACATGCAGTGTGCGAAATAGGTATTTCGCACTTTACTTCGCGCACGGTGTCATGGTAACGAGGGAAAATGAAAAATTGACGTTTGTAGATATGGTAATTTAAGTATCCAGTGAGTAAAGTGATACTTTTTTTTACGAGTAGAAAATGTTGATGCACGACGCCGTAGGTGGGGTGCGGCATTCCTACGAGTAAAAAAAAAACTTTACTCACGAGTTTCATACAGTATTTTTTCTACAACTGTCAAAAAAATAACCATGTTTTGCTGATATTTCAACGGAAATTAACCCTTCCACGAACACAACAAATATTTTTAGGTCGTGCAGTGCGAAAGAAAATGAAACAAACACATTTTCTCGCTGTCGGCATTGTTGGACTGTTGGTCGCTTGGTCAAGTCCTCAGAGCAATAAAGGACATAGAGATGCCCTGCCTATACCTACACAAATAGCTGTTTTGAAGTGAACATAAACTATCTTCTATACAATTTGTGGGCGAGGGGGGTGACGGGTGGTGAAACGTTAATGACAGTTTGTTTACATTTGGAGTAAATAGGACCATAAGACAGTGGCGGCAGGTTTAGTTAATTATCGAAGGGATATTATTGGGTTATAAATAAATGTAGTTGTAAATATTTCTTGTTACAGGAATTCTTATTTATTAGAAATCATTATAGAAATGGTGAAGTTTTTCTACCACCTACTAGATTTTTATTCATGTACGCCTGTTGATTTTACTGGGTAAATAATGGGTGAACATTGCTTCATAAACTCATGATTTGTAGGTACTGACGACATTTCAAATATTCTAGTGAAACGTATTGCACCATATCGTAAAACCACTACTTTCATTTTAAATTTATCGTTTTAACAGGGTATTTTTCCATCAATCTCAAAAACTTCCAAAGTCATACCTACTACTGCATAAAAAAGAAGATAAAAATACATTAGAAAACTATCGTGGGATTAGACTGTTATCTAGTGTTTCTAAAATTTTGAATCTACTGTTAATAAATAGATAGTGGCTTTTCTTTCATCTCATAAATTGCTATCAGAATGCCAACGGATTCACTAAACAAAAAAGTCTAGATACTGCTTTGGAAAAAATTGTGAGCATTTGTATACACACTGGGTTTCACGAAAGCTTTTGATTGTGTTAATCATAATATTTTGCTAACGAAACAGGAGAGGTAAAGAGTGAGAGGGGTTATACTTTAGGCTGGTTCACCTCTTATCTCTCAGATCCATCACAACAAGTTACAACAAACAACTCATCTCCAGCACAAAAAATATGAATTCTAGGGTACCTCAAGGATCGATACTGGGCCATACGCTCTTCATAGTTTATATCCATATGTTGAAATTTCTTCAGCATCCTTCATTATTGATTGTCTCGTATACTGATGATACAAACTTCCTTATTAAAAGTGATACTGTGCCGAAAATATAGCAAAATCATTTTTCAGAAATATGTCGCTATGGGTTGAAAAACTAAATTGGGCCTTAATAATGGTAATACCACCTGTACCATGTTCAAAAAATCGCAGTCGCGGTTGGGTATTTACATTGACATTTCTTAACAGTATGTTAGCATCCTGTTTCTGAAACTGAATGAATAAATAAATCAACTTTTATGTACGTAAAACTAACAAGAACAAAGTAAAAATATCAAAATGATTGATCCGGGCTCCGGGGCGGCTTAAATGGTATTGGTGGCGCATTCGCTTTCAGAGCTGCAGGGAAACCCGGAAAAACCTGCAACACCACATCATCTGAAGAGTTGGAATTTCTTGATAGAGAACTTCTAAAGAGGTCCGACCAATTGTGACAATCTGCTCTACGGTAAAATAGGATGTATGGTGTCTTCGAAGGCTCCAAACGGTCCAGTTCCAAAAAAGGTATTCTATTTACGCAATTGTCATAAAATTTGTACCAGCCCGTTTTATCTTTGGCTAAGGTGTAATAGTGGCCAAAATCTGCTCCAGAACCAAAGTGAACAATGACTGCGTAAAGCTCGCAATTGTAGTCGGCTAGATTGGGCTGTTCTTCTAGCTTGATTCGTTGAAATAGTTTGATGCATCTTTTTCGTGCTGAGTCATAACTGAAGAGCTTCAGAGTTATGATCAGATTTGCAGGTGTTTCAACTATACTTGTTATTTTATGACTGTCTGTTGTTATGGCACAGCTTTGACAGTACAGTTGACTATCACCTGTTAGGTATTCTGGTCTCAGGTGATGAATGAGTAGATTCTGTATGGGCTGAATTTCTGAAACATTGGGAAACGCGAGCTCTAATTCTAAAAAGTCATTAAAGATCCTGCTATTCATTCTGCATTTGCTACAACATGAAACTGTGACGATCCTTCCTCCAAAAGATTTTTGTACTGAAGAAGCGATAGGTTGTAATTCCTCACCATCAGGGCATTCAAAAATATCGACTGAATTATTCTCCTGCTCCTGCTTGTTGTCCTGACGAAAAACTAGTTGGGCCCAAAGACTGCATGAAATCATACGGAGAAAAAGACACCTTTTTGGAAAATTGAAGTTGTTCGAACAAATGTTTCAGTTCCGAGAATAATGGGGCAATATCATTATTGTTGGTTGATATGTCTTCCCTAAAAGACTCTGTCATAAATAGCGCTTGTAAGACGCTATTTATATAACAAGTGTTTCACAAATTGTTTTAACCAACTTTACGCATGTGATGTTCAAGATGACTTGTTGAAGTTTCCAAACACTTGACTGCCAGATCATGGACAGCAACATCTCCAACCAAACCATTCTGCATGCGGTGATCAATCGTTCCTAATAAAGTGGAATCTTCTAGAGGGATCAATTCGGTTTCTTCTTGAACTGGTTGACTTGAATAGGTCGCTGTAACACCTAGTTTATGGTCTGAGGGAGTGATTTTGATTCTTGAGTCTTCTGAAAAGGAAAGAGGACCAACAGTCATACATTGTAGATTTTGAATGCACTGATTTCTGCTCCACACAAAGAGATTTTGCTTTTTTACTGAAATTGGGGATATACATAATTTCATCCAAACAATGAGAAGGGGGAATTGTTCCGAAAACAGAAGCAGCGTTACCACGTTGGATGGCAATACTTATTCTCTCTATCAAGAAAGTAGTTGAACGACGATCTTTCGTTGCTTGGCCTAATCTCCTTCCGAGTTCGTGAATGAATGACAGAGAATCAGGACCATAAACACTGAAAGTTTCAACAGCTACCGGATGGAACAAGTAATTACTACCAAGATTCTGGTATTTTTTACGCTTCAACTTTTCGCCAGAAATAGCTGCAGATCCAGCAGACTTTGAGCTTCCAGATAAATGCGAAGCCGCTACTGTGTCAACACAATTAAAGTCCCAGACAATGGGTTTACCCAGTTTCCATGGTATAAGAGACATACCATCTGGACGTTTACCATCATCACGACTGGTACCAGAAGGTTCCAAAACTGCAATCGGAAGGAATCCTATTGAAAATAATCAATTATTGGCACATGCAAAATATACATAAAGTTATAAAATAGATCTAAATGGTTAGTTCAGTTTGAAAATTAATAACTTGTCAGGATGAAAAAGTACCAACAGCTGATGTTCATATTCAATTTCTAAAATGCCCAAATTAGAAGTTGCTTGTAACTTTCAGCATAGATTTACATCCATTACCATTATTCATATAATTGAGGAAATTTGGGAGTCTGGATCTTCTCAACATATTCAACCAACAACCATAATAAAACATCCTGGTGATGACTATTTTTTTTTTGTTATTTTGGCTTTGGATATGAACCTTTAGCCACACACATTACGTAAATTCTATTCTTCTGTATAACTATAGGTCTTATATACATATTTTGTTCGCTATAACAAATTCTACAATTAGGTCATATATAACTTTATCTTCCGTTGCTAATAAGTTTTGAATACTGGTGGGGAATTGCAAATTCATTTGTTGGAGTTTTTTCATGAAATTAATAATTCCAGGAATGTTTTCACAGTTGAAAAATTCAAATCAGCTGTTTCGTTATCATATTGACAAAGGGATGATTCAAGGATTCCAATTTTATGTAAATGGGCCGGGAAGCAGGCATGATTTGATTTGAGTCTTGTTATAATAGTGGAATATTTTTTGGGAACATGAAATAGATATATGTGGGGTACTTTTTTGGGGAGTTCCTTTTGTATGAGGAAGTAGGGGTTGGTGGACTTCCCTGCTATTTCTGACCACTTTTCCATCAATTCCTTGTCTAAATTTTTTCTATAGATACACAAGAGATCATTCGTACATGGGATTTCATCTAAATTAGTACAAGTTCGTGCTTCTTTGGCTGCAATGTCTACCATTTCATTTCCAATAATGCCACTGTGTCCTTTGGCCCAGATAAATATAACTTTGCTGTTAATGAGCGAAAGCTTATAGAGTAAATACCCTATTCTACAAACATTGGGATTTTTGTACATATTCTGTGAGAGATGCTCAATACTCTCTAACACTGATTTTGAGTCAGAGATGATCACTGATTCGTCTATGGTGACGACTATGGTACAACAGAATGCCATGGTTCATAGTTCAAACTTACCTATAAAATGTTTTTTCACATCCTGGAGACTGCTTGAGTCCACAAACCTCACAAATTTTAACCATTGGTCGAGAAAACTAATTATACTTATCGTTAAAGTCTTATTTCTTGGAAAAAGAGGAAGGATTCTGAATTTCACTGAAATCAGCACAACAATAATGGTATCAGGCCCTCACTTGTAAACAAACAAAGTTATGTTGACTTCAAGACAAGGATGGAAAAGGCCACTCTATTGTCTTTTATTACTCTGAGGTCAAGTCAAAGATTAGGTTATTGTTCTTGTTCGTGAATGTGGATGCTTTTGTTACTGGCTAATTTATAGTCTAGCCAGTTTAGGAGTAGTCATTGGGAATCAGGCCGCTGTGTGGTGATAATCAAGTTTAGTTTGGTCCATTAGTTATTGGACCCCACTGGTTATATTTCTGTGTGACTTTCTATCGGGATGATTGCCTGTTAGTTCAAATCCTATCCTCGCAGGCGTAAGGGTTCGTGAGGATACTGGCGGTCGTGACAATGAGAAAGGGAGGAATTTCTTTCTACCAACACTAGCAGTTTTGTGTGTGAGAGTAGATACCTTCCTACCTAATGGCTTACCAGATTACTTTACAAGAGCTAGCGGAATAAGGATGTTTGCGCTTTATGAATTCTATACAAGTGGTTGAAATTGATGAACTCATTTTTCGGGACATCCTGTCGATGGAAAATTGAATGCGCAAAAAATATTGCAACCATTGGTGTGATCCATACATAAATAAGCAAAATATTCCATCTGCAACTTTGGCACTGCCAAAGTAACATATACTACTGAAACAATACCTTGTTAGTGCTAGGCACAGACCTCATAAAAGAAATAGATATAACATGTCAAATTATTTTTGTCCCCTGCTATGGGCGCAGCCATGTTTATACAATTTACGTTGGCACGACTGAAAATTCAGGGTCGGTGCAAGATAGAAGAATTGAGGTCTATGATTTTCACAGATTGGTTAATGCACTTTGTTGATTTCCAAAATAAGGGAGGTTTGTTGTATTGTTCAAGATATGTGAGAAAAATTTGTAATAAAATCGAAAAAAAAATTCAACTGACATTTAAATTATGTGGAAATCTACTGCCAAGAGATGATAATTTTAATAAAATTTTGTTAAAAGAAATTCCATATTTTATGGAAGATGCTCATTTATTTCAATCATTGGATGAACATGTTTTTGATTATTCCATAGAAGACGTAAACCACAAAAAAAATTTAATTGAAAATATAATAAAAATGTATGGTTCTATAAGAATAAATAGTATATGTTCCAAAATCAATAATGAAATAACTGGGTTGAACATCAGAAAAATATTCAGCAAATTGATTTTATTTAAGAATCAGTGACGTGAAAATTTGAACTAAATTATGTGTACATCAAAATCAAGCCAACATTTTTATGATTGGATGGAAGAGCTCTGCAATTATTTCTCGTGCCTTCGATAGGTTAGGTTCTGTACCGACTTTCCTGGCAATAAAAGCATTTATTATTATTATTATTATATCCTAGTCCTGTAAATTAACGAATGAATTATTGTTACACCTTTCTTTTAGGTACTGCTACTGTAATTAATTTCTGTGCCTATTTCACTTAAAAATGGTTTATGTTACTGTTAGTTTTGCAAATGCTTCTGAAAGTTATAAAGTGGTATTATATGTCTGCCCGTCCAACCTGAACAAATATTGAGATCACAAATATTTTTCTTTAGTCTTGATATTGAACATTTTCCCATGTACTTTCAGTGCTAATACTTTTCGTTTTTTTCTCATTGGGACTATATGGAAAACCTTAATTACTTTACCTGCATCAAAATCTACTTCAAATGGCTTTGCAAATTTTGCTCGTTCCTAATAAGGCAATTTTTAGTCCTTTATTCATTATTTCTGAGGCCGACCCTGCTCTTTTACCAAGCAGACTGTAAAGCTGTCAAAACTAAAAATAATTTTCTATCTCTCTTTGTTTCGATCATTAGAAGAGTGTATACGATATCTTATCAGTTGTACCAACGTAAAATGTTCAAAGATGGCGGCCATGGTGATTGGGGACATTTTCATTCTAATGCCAAGATATACCAAGCGATATCTATTTCTTCTATGAGGTCTGTGGTGCTAGGTAGCTGCACTCGCTAGCGGTAGCAAAGTCAAATACTTACAACTGCAACAGCCCAAGTAGCATTTTGGCGACGACAAACGCATAATACACCAAAATTAACGTTGTAGTTGGTGTAGAAATAAGTCATTTATGAAACGATGCCCTCTAAACCACCGGTCAAAGTTGTTTCAACGTTGGGCATGACATCGTCAAGCTACGACGTTCTTATAACGTTTACTTAACCCACTATAAGTAGTACATATTCTGGAAATGGGAATAACGTTCTAAAAACGTTTAAGTGACAACTTTAGTTATTTTAAACGTTTTCCCGGTAACGGTAAAGCGACCTTGTGAGATTCAACTAAGCAGTGGGTAATTTTTCAGTTAAGTTGAAAACGTTTTGGCGTAGTCATCTTCACAACTAACCTGCCTTCAAATATTTACTGCTGAGGACGTGTAGGCCAAATTTAGATAATAATAATTTACCCAATTTATTATATATTTTTTTATTTCAGTGACAAGGACCATTGTTTGCTAAATTGTTTGACAGAAAATGTATTGATAGTAAAGGAAAAAGGACTAGAATGATCCTAACCTAACTTTCGAATCGGAATTGAAAAGTGCTTACAAATACACTGCCTGCTTCTCTTACAGCCAAAAAAAAATAAGATGTGAAGAAACTTGACGGGCACAAGCTAACATGAAGACAGACAGTTTGGAAATCGGACCAAGTGTCGACCTGAATAGAGAGATATTAAGGAAAGCAACTACTTTTTCAGAGGAACAACTATTTATAGCCAGGAGAAACAACTTGATTATGACAACAGTTTAATAATTTGCTAGAACTGAGGGAAAAACGCGGGAGAGGCGGGTTACAAAATATGGAGCAGAATGTATTCGTTAGTTGGAATTGGTTCAGTTTTGGGTCTGTTAAGCAACTCCAGTCGCGCTTCGGGTATAAAGTTAGTTGTAAGGCAGACTAACGTTGAAAATTAGTATATTTTTAGTTATCTGATAACCAAGGTTGCTTTGACGACATGTATACTCCTACGCCATATTGGAAGTGTAATTCTATTTGGAAACAATGTCGGCCATTAAAACTTGGGATGTAAAACAATCATTTACAAATGATTTTAAAGCCTCATTTTAGTTTTCTAGAAATAATTCATAGGTATCCTGTTTAGTTCACGCTTGAATCGATATCAACATTAAAAATTGTTCACTTATAATCTCCCTAGTGCTTGAATTATTGCCGGAAATTTTTCGAGTACATGAATTTTTTGAAAATTACCCGAGTCGCGCAGCGACGAGGGTGATAAATTTCCAGCAATTAATTCAAGCACGCGGGGGATTCGGTAAGAAAATTTCACACCAAAATATATTAAATTAATGGTTAATTCAACTGACTTGTAGATTATTCTGAGAGAAAACAAGTTGTAACATCAGTCAGTGGGCCATGAATGGTTTTTGTTGATATAATGACAGTTACGCGTTGGTATTAGTGGCGGTGTTTGCATGTGAGAAAGGAAAATTCATTTTGCGACATTTTCAACCTAAAATTACATTGCACATCACGCAGAACTAAAATAGTTTTGACTGGTCCATGCGGATTGTCTATTGGGAAGTGATGTGGAAAGGAATTGTTGCAAATTTCAGCCGAGTATTCACGAAAAGATAAGTTGAATAAAATTGTTTCAAATATTAAGTTCATGTAGTCAAGCATAGGTAGATTTGATTGATATACATTTTTTACCGATGGACCTATTCATCGTTGAAATGCAAGTTCTCAAAATATTTTCAGACGAATTCAAAATATTTAGTGAATATATAATTATGAAATATTATCTCCTTTCATATGAAAAATAACATTCCATTTGTACATAAAAGCAAAATGTTAACTATCACATGTCAAATATTTGACAGAAAAATTTCCACTTATTAATTTCGCCCAGGGTACCCAGGAGGATAAAAATTTCCGGAAATTTTTTGATTTGCCATGGCAACTAAATACAAATCAATTTTTTGATTGGCTGAAAAAGTGAGGTGGGAAATTTTCATAAAAATATATACTTTTTATTCTTGACATTTGAAATCTTCGCAACAGATTAAAAGCCCGCGTGTTTTTTAGCATGAATCAATGGTATATTTGACAGTAAAATGTAATGCGTTGGCAATATCTGTTTCGTAATCGTTATTTTTCGGCAATATTGATAATAACTTGCGGTAACAGTTGCCAGAAAGTTTTTTTTTAGTGTCCATCTTGGCCATCAGTAATTATTTGGTTGAAACTGTTACCTACAGTTGCAGCAGAAACGTTGTAAAAACCCAAAAATGATTGACCAAATTGGTGTAAAACAGGGTTGTGACAACGTTGTGTTGACGTCGGCAACGCAACTTATGTTTGTTTGCACAACTTGCACAACAAAAGTTCGAGAATATAAGTTAGTCGACAATTTCTAATAATCCCAAGTGAGTTGTTATCAGCAAAGTCGACTTCAAACCACAAGTGAGAACTCCCTTGTCCCCTAAGCTACTAGAGTTTCTCGCTGGGGTAATTCGATCTCTAACTGGGGTTAGTAACATTTTTCCTGAATATATGCTACCCTGTATTTACCACCCAGTGAATTGATGCATCATTATCAGATGATTGCTCGACTACACGTTTCGGTTTTGAATGTGCCATTGCTCACATTCAGTAAATAAATCAAATCCATTCAACGAAACGAGAAAAACAAATTGCCGTATTTCTCATTATGTATGTTTATCCGGATAATTCACATTGGGGTGGATAAGACCACCGGTAAATGTTGAAAAACAGAACACATACCAAATGAATTCGACTGGAAGGTCGCATTTTACACTATACCGGGTGACCCGCAACCAATTTACCTTCCTGTCTCTTCGTTGTAATTTTGTACAGTTGTTTGCATAAAAAAGTCGTACAGCAGTTAAAGGATATTGTGAGCCAGAGTTGTCAGTCCTAATTAAATTATCGAAAAGGGGGAACATTCTCCATGAAAATTGAAAAATGAAAAATGTGACTTATTTGTAATATCTAACAGAAAACAACTACTTCCCCGGCACAAGCCACGCTGGACATTGAACAACATCTGTTAGATATTGTGAAAAGACTCTAACTGAAAAGGAAAGAAAAAATCTGAAACAGAAAATTTGCATTTTCATTCAGATAGCTGACTTTTTCAATTCTTTCTAGTTTTCCTTGAACAAATAATTAAATAAATTAGATAGGGAGAATGTTATTAAAAAAATATCACTCACAGAAATCGTTCATTTCATTGAAGCAAGGTTCGCTTCTCTCGCATTTAATCCCCAATATATTTTGGTCGACAAAAATCTATTTCGCTTTGCCAAGCTCTTCAGGAGGATTGATATAGGATTGAAATAAAACAGGCTCTTCAGAAGCATACACATTTCCTATTCATATTTTCGAACTAAAATCAAAATGCTCATGACAGGTCTATGTCAAAAATTAATTTTCAAAGTGTCACCGCAGAAGAAATGTTTCTCTCATATCCATCCCTGAAGAGCTTGGCAAAGCGAAATAGATTTTTGTCGACCAAAATATATTGGGGATTAAATGCGAGAGAAGCGAACCTTGCTTCAATGAAATGAACGATTTCTGTGAGTGATATTTTTTTAATAACATTCTCCTTATCTAATTCATTTAATGATTTTTTCAAGGAAAATTTTCTGTTTCAGATTTTTTCTTTCCTTTTCAGTTAGAGTCTTTTCACAATATCTATCAGATGTAGTTCAATGTCCAGCGTGGCTTGTGCCGGGGAAGTAGTTGTTTTCTGTTAGATATTACAAATAAGTCACATTTTTCATTTTTCAATTTTCATGGAGAATGTTCCCCCTTTTCAACATGAATACCTCCCAAGAGGTTATCTTGAACGATGGAATATAGCGACTAAAGTTTGTCTTTCAGTCGCAGATGATTCCACAAAAGATTTTATGAATTTCCTATTCATATTTTCGAACTAAAATCAAATTATCGACTTTGACAAGTAGAGTGAAAATTCAAACTAATTTTGTCAGTAACGCACTTTCAACATTTTTTTAGCTCAATTAGTGCAATACAATGCAATTAGTACAATGCCTTGTACGACTTTTTTATGCACACAATTGTACAATTCAGCAAGTATCAGACCAAATTTACAGTTCCGGTTTGAAATGCAAAACATGAAAAGAACTGCTTATTTGTGTTTCCTATTTATTTTTTTAATATAGATAATCTCCATCCTATACTTACCTTTGTATTGCATCTTTCAACTCATGAAAAATAAATAGAAAACAAAAATAAGTAGTTCTTTTCATGTTTGGATATAGTGTTTCGAACCCATACAGAAAAATGCTATGTTGGCATGCGAAAGAAATGAGTTTACTGATGTTGAAAAATAAAGAAAAATAAAAATTGACATCGAATTATTGTTACTTACATGCTATTATTCCATGTTCCATAGCACACTATCATGGTTTTCGCTTAAAAAAATTAAAACCCGTACGGACGCCACTGGTAGTGGAAATGAAAATTATTGTACATCACAAAATGCACCTTGAAGCATAGAAGAGTTGTACCAAATTTCATAAATATGTCTACAATATTATCTCAGTTATTAATAAAAAACTGTTTTTTTTTCAAAATTTTATCACCCTGTATATCAAAAGTTAAGACTTTTAGGACATAAGTTCATAAAAAGTTTTTTCCTTAAAATTAACCAAAGAACCACCCCCTTAAATATTATTAGCGTGTCTTCAAGGAACACCCTGTATATAAAAATCTTCTGTGCATCCATACGAGTGAAAGCCTCCTTAACGTGTGGACCGATTTTGATGAATTTTTTTGTGTGTGTGTTCAAGTGGATTTAGGAATGGTTTGAAATCACAATTAGGTCCACTACAAAATGTTTTTTGGTTAATTTTTCATTTATAAGTTGAAAACTGCTGCCAGCGCATTCGCCATAAAATGAGTGAAACGACTTCGCCATTAAATCGACAACGGGTATGGGTTAGACGGCGGGCAGGACAACATCTGCTGGAACTGCTAGTTATTTTATAAAATATCAAATATGTCAGTAGTTTGTGAATTGGAAGTATAATTGTGATATAAATATCCGGAAGTGTCATATTTGGTCTGATACTTGCTTAATTGTACAGTCATGACATCAAATAGATGTACCAAATTTGAAACATCTATACAAGACAACAACGATGATTCAGGGAGGTATTTTGGTTCCGGGTAACCCAGGCCCGGTCTGGCTCCATTGGTGGCCCTCGGCTAGACGGTGATTTGAGCCCCCCCCCCCCCCGCCAGAAATAAAACGAGGACACTATGTCCTTTCCCGGCAAAATAGTTAGCCTATGTTTGCTGCATGCGGCTAACGTGGTTTTAAATAGTTTTAATTTTTTTATAATTTGGTTGAAATGAATAATTTTGCTAAATATTTTACAATGCAATTTAAAGGTCTTATCTTAGAGAGCTAAGGTAAGACCTTTAAATGACATTGTATATAAACAATCCAGAGGCTAAAAGTATTGAAATATTTGACCTTTATATCAGCACAAAATTTAAATTTATTAATAATTCAACTACTTCAAAGATCAATATTAATTGCAGTACTAATTAAGAATGGTTGACTAAAACAGAACGATACTTCAATAAAAGGCCAACTACGAACATGACAATATTGACAATTGACAATAAAAAACACAATGCAAAAAAACGCTGCATTACATTAAGCAAAACTTTAATGCAACACCCTAGTACACATTGATACTAAAATATGGCCTAATGTGATAGAAGTATAACATAAATCATTAATATATAAAGAAGTTAAAAATAATTTTTTTAAAATTTTTGTTAACAATATGAACAAAAACGATAAAAATTCCTACCACAGTGATAGTAATCAACGATTACCTATCCTATCAGTTTTCTTTTAAGTTCGTCACTACTCCTGGCCACGCCATTAATTACTTCTTCTTTGTCGATGTCAGAAAACAGGTCTCTTTCTATGTTCATTAAAATAAGGCTAGACATAAGGTCTTGGCCTAAACTAGCCCTAAGACGATTCTTTATAATTTTTAGCTTAGAAAAAACTCGTTCACATGTAACCTGTGTACAAGGTATCGTTAGGATAAATTCATAAACTACATATAAGTTAGTGAACAATCCTGATCCAGAGAGTTCAAAAAGAACTGAGAAGGCACATGACAAACACTTGAAACATTTTTTACTGTCATTGCAGAAACCATGTCATTAAAGAACCTCGCCCATACTGTCTTTTGGTTGACTTTCCTGCAATTTTTCTTTTCTCCATTGTTTTTTGTTTATCCTTTTTGCTGTCCTCAATGCACTGTCTGCCTTGGCCGCAAGTTCATGATAATAGGAGTTCTCATGAGTTTATACCGATTTATAAATGTATTTCGGTGTAACATCGTGTCCAGTAATAAATGTGGAATCTCTGTTATCTTTGCCTCCGAATGCCATACAACAAGAACAATATACTTTGTTGAGCTCAATTGAATAAGATAATCATTTTCTGTGTATTTTATCCCCATTTGGCAAAACACGATAGTAGAATTTTGATGGATCAAACGAAAGTTTAGCTCCTTTTCCCTTATGAACTTGGATTGGATGTTTTTCCATGAAAGCATTTTTTATTCCAATGTGATCACTTTCATTTGGACATATGAAACAACCAAGGTTTTGCTTAGAAGCATCAAGCGTATCTTGGTGAGATTCTTCATCGCCGATTTCTGAATCGGAGTCAGAGCTTATTGACGAATCCCTGTCGAAATGCGTTGTTTCTTCCCTCTTATTTTCACTTCCACTAGACGAGGTAGCTGTAGTAGTCTTTGCTTGGATTGAAGGAGGCTTAATTTGATTCCAATTTCCTGGAAATAAATAATAACATCGTAGGTGCGAAATAATACGATATAGTACCAGGCTTATAAAAACCTTATGATATTGCGATTTGTCATTGTTCGCAGGATCGGAGCTGGAACCAGCTAACCATAAGTTCAAACTGCTGTCGCGTCACTACCATTTGCTGAGCCGAGCCGAACGGTGCGGCGATCGTTTTAAAAAAAATGTTTTTGCAAGATTATGTCGCAAACTTGTGGTCCCCTTGAGCCGGAGGCCCTCGGCGATCGCCGACCAGCCGCCCTGCCAGACCGGGCCAACCTGGTATAATATCTCCCCTTTTTTGGAAAAATGTTGCTCAGCTATAAATTTTGGTTTGAAATTTGCCGGAATAATGGTAAAAATCATCACAAAATACATTTTGGAACAACTATTGCTTGTGGTTAAAATTACCTCACTTATTTGAGGAATTGATTTTCAGTGCACTTTTCTAAACATGGGGTTAAATTATATTGCAACTGAAATGAATGTAAAAACATAACATTTGATATAATTTATAATCCAATTCAAGCAATTTCTAATCAAATATCATGGTCATGTTACAATTCAACAATGAAATGAGTTAAGCTTACTCTGAAATAGTATTATGCAACCTGAGGGCATCCTCAGATTTCAATACTCAGCCGAAGAAGACAATGTTTATCTTGAAACAAAGGATATTATAAATTCATTTGAATTGTAAAGAGATTATTTTCCATCAAGTCTAAATATTTGAAACATTAGGCATAATATACATCAAGACATTTGCAATTGGATATGCCTACTCTGAAATAATTTTACTTATATCCTAATTAGCACAAGGACGTTGAAATAACGTTGAGAAATGGCTAAAAACCGAACGTTTTTTCGTTATATTAAACTAATTGCTTAGTTATTATCGCGTTATTATTGTTTTCAATCAGGTTTATTGAACGTCGATGATACTCAATGAAACAACATTGTTTTGACCAAATGAAAAGATAAAGGACGTATCATATACATTGATAAATGAATCACATAAAGTGAGTTTGATAATCAATCCTTTTATCAACGTAACGTTTGATAAACGTATATTTAACGAGTTGTTGAGGAAGTAACGTTGAAAATACAGCTTTATAACGTGATGATGTTCCTTTGGACATCCATACTTCGTCTGCGTGAATATCTTGGAACATGTTCACTAACAACTAGCACATCCATATCTGTGCATTGCACAACGATTCGACTATATCCATTATCACTTGCATCCTCTGCACGAAGCAAAATTCTCGTATCAGCTTCTTCGTGGTTTGCAAGTAATGAATCTGATATATTTCCAGATGTGGAGGTAGACTTATCACATATCACACTGTTCATAGCCACCTGCTGTCACCACAACCTGATTTGGCTGTAATTTCTCAGAGGATAAATCCATTAACTGATTTGAGAGGAAGTGAGTTAGTGCTTTTTTATTTTCAAGAAGATTAATGAATCCATTCCAATTATTTGGCAAGGGGACATTTTTAACTCTTTTGTCACGTCTTACGAGAGGGGTTCTCTTGCTTTTGCGTTTGGCTCTGGATGCTGATTTAATAGAATTATTTTTGTAGCTGTCAAAGACAACATCAATTCTCGTAGTGTGCTCAGAGAAATTATTCTATTAGTCCAACCAATATAGATTTTTTGTGGAAATTAGTTCTAATAGTAAGCGACTTGCGTTATGACTTCGGGGATACTTTATAAATAACTAAAATCCAAATTGCAACTCCAAATTTTTTTTGTGCAATTGTTTAAACAATGATTATTAAACAAAAGGGTCCTTTTTTTGGTTTTTTGTAAATATCTCAAAAGGTACTGGACGAATGGCTTTATTCATGAAAGACCGTTTGTAGAGAATGAAAAAACCTACAAAATGGTTTTTGGAAAATCCCGATACCACCGTTTTTCGCCGAGAAAAGCCGGAAAACGCTTAAAAAAAGACCTTTTGTCAAAAATTCGTATCTCTCTCAATTTTCAATATTAAGGAATAATTTTTCGGGAAATGGTAGCTAATATCATGTACGTTGAGATCCCAAATGGTGGAAATTGTCGCTTCAATATTTTTCCTACAATCGGGTTTTAAAAAAAATTACAGCCATATTTTGCATGATGCGTCATATTACGGGAAATGGTCCGATTTGAATTTTTAAAGCGGCATTTTGAAGTTGAGGTTAAAAACTACAATTTGTCTATCTCACATTTTCCCATAAGTCTGGAGAACATTGTTAAAAATGCTTCTGAACACAGTGCTTCGAGTGAAAATTCGTCGCCGAGTCGTGCTAAGGTAGTAGTGGAGGGGGCGCCGAGAAACGGAGGAGAAGTGAGAGACCGGTTGCGCGCACAAGGCGCTTTTTTGTACACAGCAAAGACGTCGCTTGTAATTGCATTACTTTTATGCAGTTTATTACCCAAATATTGCACTTAATCACCCTGCAGTTCAAATAAACAATAGTAAAGTTAATAATAATTAACTAATACTCGTTGAATATATTAATTTTTTAAGATGTTCACTGGTGCAAAACTGCCATTGTTAAATAAACTTTGAAATTTAATAATAAGAAAATTTTTAATTCTTCTCCAAAAACCGTAGATCAATACAATGTAAAAGCTGCGTGGCAACGACTGGCAACTAACATAGACCGCCTTTGAGAGCGGTGTTCAAGGCCAAACGGGCACATCTGCTCCTGAATTCTCGGCGCCCCCTCCACTACTACCTTAGCACGACTCGGCGACGAATGTTCACTCGAAGCGCTGGGAAAATGTGAGATAGACAAATTGTAGTTTTCAACCTCAACTTCAAAATGCCGCTTTAAAAATTCAAATCGGACCATTTCCCGTAATATGACGCATCATGCAAAATATGGGTGTAATTTTTTTAAAACCCGATTGTAGGAAAACTATTGAAGCGACAATTTCCACCTTTCGGGAGCTCAACGTACATGATATTAGCTACCATTTCCCGAAAAATGTTTTCTTAATATTGAAAATTGAGGGAGATACGAATTTTTGAAAAAAGGCCTTTTTTAAGCGTTTTTCGGCTTTTCTCGGCGAAAAATGGTCGTATCGGGATTTTCCAAAAACCATTTTGTAGGTTTTTTCATTCTCTACAAACGGTCTTTCATGAGTAAAGCCATTCGTCCAGTACCTTTTGAGATATTTACAAAAAACCAAAAAAGAACCCTTTTGTTTAATAATCATTGTTTAAACAATTGCACAAAAAAAATTTGAGTTGCAATTTTGATTTTAGTTATTTATAAAGTATCCCCGAAGTCATGGCGCAAGTCGCTTACTATTAGAATTAATTTGCAAAACAGCCTTTATTTTTGCTATATTGGTTGGACTATATACTAACTTCACAAATATGTCCGCTAGATCACCAAAAGTTTTTGCTCTACTTGGCTTCCCGGGTGCTTGTACTAAGCCCATAGCGTCAGCTCCTCTGATGTACTTTTGTTAGTGGAAACGGCTAATGGATCGGTATGAAAAATACAGTGGCAATGTTGTCGGGAACGTGAATAATTGTAGGAATCGAAACAGTATTATGATAATGGTTGTTAAGTAGGTATGCTGAATAATGGTTAGGCGCATTGGGTGTAATGTGTAAAAAAAATGTAGCCATTTCGAAAAATGGTTGCACATATGAATAAATTAATGAATTTTTTGAATTCTTTGTCCCCAAAAACGTACACTGATAAAAAGGATGTCTTCAATCAAATATATATATCCTTCTTGAACAGAATCATCTTCTGAAAAGAATAATTATTTCTAACTGATGAATATACTCTTATTTCAAACTTATTGAACTGTTTGTTTCTTTACATAAATTATCTTGAAATGAATTTGTTTGCAGTAATACATTCCAACTCTTTACCCTAGAGAACTCCTACTTGTGAAAAATGCTCCTTTTGACTCAAGAACATGATTTCTTGGCGAAACCCCGCTACCGGAACGACGCGAACCCACGCGAAAGCGCGCACTGCGACTGCCGACTGGGACCTCTATCCTGTTTGCTCTTGCCCGCGTTTCGTTTGGGGGTTGTGTTTGAATCATAATTTAAGTTGTTAGTTTTGTATTTGTCACAGTGGTTATGTGAAAATCTGCTGCTACAGAAGTGCAATATGGAGGTCCAATTATTTCTGCACGATTTGAATTTAGGTCATTTATGGACCAGTTGTGGAGGTAGGTTGAAGATATTTTTGTTTTCAACAGGTGTGTGATAATGGCGAATGACGCTGTCGTTTCTATATTCGATCGCATTTCTATGCGTCACCGAAGAGGTACCTACGTTGATTATATAGTTTCTGAAATTAAAATATTACAAAACTATTCTCATATATAACCATTATACTTCAATTGTTCGCAGTTGTTCTCTGTTTGTTGAACTGTACCATATGAACATGGCTTCCATGGCATATTTTTATAACCAAGTGCACATTTGTACTGAGCCTCCAAATGCAGATAATCTTGAATCAAAAATGTATTGCATTATGAAGAAGAATATTGTTCGTTACTGAAGTTGAAATATTCTTGCCTTAACCAACTCACACCATCGAACAAAGAAAGTATTCACAATAGTGTTCATTATAAAAGTTGAAATATTCTTGCACCAAACAACTCCCATTATTCAACGAATAAAGTGTTCATATGTCTCAAAACAGTTTTCTTTCAAGTGGTCAAGAGGATTCTGTCAAAAAATCAAACTAATATTTGGTTGGACCCATTCAAGAATACAATCGACATGAATCAATGCAATTATGCATTGATGCAAAATATCCTTTTTATCAGTGTATAAATTGACACCAAGATCAAGTTTTTAGGTTGAGTGTTTTCCAAAGTACCAATAATCAAATATTTGCTTCCGCCATTTTCCAAACTGGCGTCCAGAGAAGAATGTCCCACTCATACACAGTGACCACCGGCCGAAATATCATCTATATAACTGTATTATGAAATCTAGCATAGGGGTTGCTGGTTACATTTCGGGGTGAGCCACCTGTGTAATTTTACATCCATGCCTCCCCACTAAATGTGTACCTCGTAGAGAAGCACATTCCCTAACTCAATGCTTGTTGGTCTGGGCCCGGGAATGTAATGCTTTTACTATTAGATACACAATGTACTATTCTCGTTGTGTTATCTGGTAAAGGATATAAGTCGCTATCATGTTGACAGAAAATATACAACCTAGCAAATAATGAATGAATTCCTCCTAATCCCCATTTAGGCTAGCATTCAAACGACAGTACCGAGACACCGACCATAAAAAGATAAAAAGATTGTAAGTCTTCAGCGGCACATCATATCAACCCCCATAATCTCTTTTCCACTTCGAAGCGCATGTCTACCAACTTTATGTTAGCCGTGAGCTTTCCGAGCGTCGCGACGGCAGTAATTTGGCCGTCACTTCGCGTGAGAGTCATTGTTTCCCGTCGGTTTCTGAGACATCAACTGCAGACGTGCGTTCACCTCACTGCCACTTGGTCACGTGTCGAATTCTGAATACTTTCTCGGCTGGTACTTTTGCATTTGTTTAAAATTGTGCTGATGTGATCCTTCCTGGAATTTATGGCGCTGCTGCTGTATACACGGTGAGTACGGTCTTAAAATTGGAAAATATTTCCATTCTACACCTTTTTCACATTAATCCAGTACGATTGGGTTTTGAGACGAGGATCGATTGTAGCACCACCAAACTTGGTACGCTAGTAGCTGGAACCATGATAAACACGAAAAAAAATTGTTTACCAAAATTCCAGGGGTGGAACATTTTTTTTTGTTTCGTTTAAAAATAAATAAGTAGATTTTGCTGTAATCTTAGGAAGTATATGATTTATCGGAAAAACAACTAAACACTTCAATTTTCCACAAAAATTATTCCTAAAAATTTCTTATGGAACGCACTCGTTTTCTCAGAAAACGTGTTTGAACGCCGACATCAAATTTCAGGTTCACGCTTACACGCCGCTGAAATTTCTGGCGGATCCCAATATTTGATTGGTCATAACTCTGCTGAAAATGATCGGAGTAGGAAAAGGAAAAGTTCATATCGTTTCTGACGACTCCTACTTTCTCATGCAAATATAATATGCAAGTATTTGAGTACCTAAAATGTGTTTTGTTGCACTTCACGGAGATGTTTGCGGATGATCCGAAAATCATGAATAGTTTAGTAAATATGGAATTATTATGCTGAAGCAGCAACCCATACCCTCTTTGGACTATATGCAACAATTTCGAAGTAGTGTGACAGGTCCCACTTATGCATGCCAAAAAAAAAAATACTTTTTCTACAACTGCTATGAAAAGTAGCATATTTCTCATAGTTTACTTACTTTCAAAACCATGTTTTGCTCATACTGAATAGTAATTTACTTAACAAGTCCGGAAAAAACTGTTTTCGGACGTGTTGCGTACACAATTTTTTCGGCAACCGTGTAGAATAACAAATTGACACACATTTATTTTTTATATTTCTTTGTAGAAGAAAATTTCGAACATTTTAATTCTTGTTTGTATTAAATATCGAAATGCGAACAGAAGATAGGTACTAACAGAAACATTCTAATTTTTATTTATATAAATATTTTTGTTGAAATTCGAGCATTTCCCGGACTAGTCCGGAAAGTACGTACTTCCCGGACTAGTCCGGGAAGTGATACTTTCTCAAAGAAAAATCGTCCGGGAAGTAGGTACTTCCCGGACGGTTGCCGAAAATAGTAATTTACGTAACAAGTTTGGAAAACACTGTTTTCGGACGTGTTGCGTACACAATTTTTTCGGTAACCGTGTAGAATAACAAATCGAGACACATTTATTATTTATATTTCTTTGTAGAAGAAAATTTCGAACATTTTAATTCTTGTTTGTATTAAATATCGAAATGCGAACAGAAGATAGGTACTAACAGAAACATTCTAATTTTTATTTATATAAATATTTTTGTTGAAATTCGAGCATTTCCCGGACTAGTCCGGAAAGTACGTACTTCCCGGACTAGTCCGGGAAGTGATACTTTCTCAAAGAAAAATCGTCCGGGAAGTAGGTACTTCCCGGACGGTTGCCGAAAATAGTAATTTACGTAACAAGTTTGGAAAACACTGTTTTCGGACGTGTTGCGTACACAATTTTTTCGGTAACCGTGTAGAATAACAAATCGAGACACATTTATTATTTATATTTCTTTGTAGAAGAAAATTTCGAACATTTTAATTCTTGTTTGTATTAAATATCGAAATGCGAACAGAAGATAGGTACTAACAGAAACATTCTAATTTTTATTTATATAAATATTTTTGTTGAAATTCGAGCATTTCCCGGACTAGTCCGGAAAGTACGTACTTCCCGGACTAGTCCGTGAAGTGACACTTTCTCAAAGAAAAATGTTATTTCTCACGGCACTTTGCCCACACCACCACCTACATTTATATCGAGAATCAACGAATGTCGATAAAAACTAGTTGGCTGCTGATGTTCAGCTTTAAATAGTTGTCACAGCTGTCAAGAACTGTCAGATTACATATTAGTTTTCTTTTTTAAATTCTTATGGTAGTTTTTATTCGTGTTTTGACAAAGAAGTATTTTCAGAATTTCTTTCGATTTTTTCCTCGAATTAACATAGCTTTTTGTAGTCAGATTAAATATTCAATTCAAATTCAATTAGATACCTATTATGTACTATTGAACAAACTAAAATTACCAAAGGTTTCATGGAGTAAAGGATTGTGCATCATCCTGTCAGGATGCAAAACAAGGTATTCCGTGTTATTACTAACGGTAGAAGGTACCTTCGATTGGAGACTTTAAGGGAGTTTGCAGGCGTCGACTCAGTTTCGAAATATATACGTAACTTGTCATACAAGTTCTATAAATACTACATCGATAAAAGTCCTCTCACCAACGATATTACTAAGCTCAGGGTGAACGATAATGAGCCCCGCAAACACGGGGAGCTCGTCATCTATCAAGCGCTGGATATCATCCAGGAGCGAAGGGAAGAACCGGACGAAAGGAATACCTAAAACGCGAAGTACCTTGACCCAGTTTTTTGCCTCAGCCTTTTCCGGGGTCATCATCGAAACAACCAGCCTCACAAACTAACTGCAAGCAGTATCTACATTGAATGCAATACACTACACGCATTAGCTTTGCAGGAGGCGTGTGTCTCACCGAACAGTACCACAATGTTATGAAATGCCCGGCTTTGCGTTACCATCAGCGCGGCCGGGCAACGGCGTCCTCTCTGGAGGGCTCTAGTCTCGACCTGGCAGGGCGTCCTTCTGCTCTCTTCATCGAGAGCACAAAGGATTGCTACTTCTGCGTCCACCTGTCCATCCTCCCCTGGAGTACGATTTTTGACCGTTCGCAATGATAACGTGCACTCGTATCGTCACATTCTGATGTTATCCCCATGTCATTCACATAATTTCCATAACTCAGACTGTAACGATACGTGTCTTCGTTAATATTGCGAACGGTCAAAAATAGCTCCCCTGACCCCCCTGGGTTAAGGAGAATGGAAGATTGGTGTTTGTTGGCATGTCATATATTGTGAAATGTATTTATCAACTATGGAAATAAACCCCTATTTATTTATTTTTTTCATATTGATTACATCTTGATATTTTTATTAAGAGGCAACATCAGCGCGTCATCACGAAAGTCAAATTTCATCATTGCGCCGCACATGTTGGGTGTATGGGGATATATTTTTGAAGAGCGATAGTGGAGGTAACGAAGCACTTGTCCGTAAAAAACTACGTAGCTGGGAGCGCCAATAAGGTAGATAGCATTTAATCGTAGAATCAGTTTCGCGTCAAAACTAATGATTTTATACATTTTTTTTTTCTTCTTCTGAGTCTAAAATCTCCTTGAGAATTCGGGAATCTGCCTATTTTTTTCATTTGTCAAACCATAAAAAAAAATGTTTCTTCAAAATCAGTTAGATTCCCGAATTCTCACAAACGAATTGAATCATTTGTTCCAACAAAATTTTCGCAAAAAAATAAAACTGAACGCTCAAAACCGATTCCCGTTCCAACAAGGGTATTGTTTGCTCTTAAGTCAATTTTAAATGAATTATTCAACTGTTAAGAGGTAGGATACTTTATTGCCATTTAAGTTTTGCCAACAATAAAAATGAATATTAAGTTACAATACTTGATTTCTTTAAATTTGTGCAGTTGTAGAAAAAGTATAGTGTCCAACATGTGGGGAAAGTTACTTTTCTCCCTCGTGTGTTTGTGGCACTCGCCCTTCAGGAAATGTTGAACTTACCCCACTTGTTGCACGATATACTATTTTCTACAACTGCTATGAAAAGTAGCGTATGGCTTACTTACTTTCAAAACCATGTTTTGCTCATACTGTAAGAAATATTATTTCTCAAGGCACTTTGCCCACACCACATACATTTATATCGAGAATCAACGAATGTCGATAAAAACACAAGTGTCTAGCGACAGCCCGGATATTTTGCTAGCGAGCATATTGACAGTATCATAACCTCCAAATTGGCAGCACATTTCTTTCAGCCATTCAACATTCTTTAAAAATGTGAAAAATTGTGATTTACGGGTTTTGAGGAAGGAAAAATGTAAAAAATTGTGATTTACGGGTTATGGGGAAGGCAGAATTGGGAAAAATTACTTTTTATGTGTTTTTGAGAAATCATACCAAGGAAAAGCTGCCAAATTGGAAGTTATGAAACTGTCAATATGCTCGCCAGCCAAAATATCCGGGTTGTCGCTAGACGCTAGTATAAAAACTAGTTGGCTGCTGATGTTCAGCTTTAAATAGTGTCACAGCTGTCAAGAACTGTCAGATTACTCATAGAAGTTTTTTAAATTCTTATGGTAGTTTTTATTCGTGTTTTGATAAAGAAATGTACTATTTTCAGAATTACTTTCGCTTTTTTCCTCGAAATAACATAACTTTTTGTTGTCGGTTTAAAGATTCTATTTCAAATTCTGTTGATACGTATATGTATTATTGAACAAATAGGTAGTAACAAAGGCTCCATGGCGTAATGGATTGTCAATCTGCCTGTCAGTGCGAGAGAAAGGATATGGGCACGGCGGTATATGCAGATGATACCGCCATTTTCGCCCATTCCTTCTCGAGCGTCGCTGCTCAATACAGGATCCAAGTTCACTTGGATAGGAAGGTTATACAGGGTGTTCCTTAAAGACATGCTAATATTTGAGGGGGTGATTCTTTGAATTATTTTAAGGAAAAAACTTTCTATAAACGTATGTCCTAAAAGTACTAACTTTTGAGATACAGGCTGATAAAGTTTTGAAAAAAAATTAGTTTTTTAATAATAACTGAGATAATATTGTAGACGTTTTTATAAAATTTGGTACATGTCTTCTATGCATCAAGGTGCATTTTTTAATGCACAAACATTTTCATTTTCTCAACCAGTGGCGTCCGTACGGGTTTTGCATTGAATATTTTTGGAGAAAAAAATACTACGCCACTGCTTTCTCCTGAAAAAAAAAATACTTTTGAGATCCTCATTTATTTTTGAGCAAATTTGATCTCCTGAGTTTTCTTTGTCCGCCGCATGGTTTTCGCTTAAAAAAATCGTGCATCGACTGAAAGCAAATTGAGGGATCAGATTTGTTCCAAAATGAATGAGAATCAAAAAAATATGGATTTCAGCTTGTACAAAAACGAATTTTATTTTATTTTATAAAAGTAAGTTTAAATGAACGGATCAAATTCATTAATTATTGACAATACTAACACTGATTATAAAAATTGTTGGAAATGGCCACCTTCACTTAATAGGCATGCTTCCGCCCGTCTACGCATGGAATTACGCACACGTTGAAATATTCCCGGCGTATTTCGAATAGTTTCACACGAGGCAACTATTCGCTCTCTAAAATCTTCTAAAGTATTAACGGGAGTTTTATACACTAGAGTTATAAGGTGCCCCCATAAAAAGAAATCTAAACTGTTGAGATCAGGGGATCTTGCTGGCCATTGCTGAGGTCCTCCGCGACCTATTCAACGATTATGATAAACTGTATTTAAATGGTTTCGGACAATTACACTGAAATGAGCATGCAGGAGCTCCATCGTGCATGTACCATATTCGATTCCTTAACGCAATTGGTACATCTTCAAGCAACCCATTTAGTTCTTCTTCGAGAAAGTGTAAATAAGACCGACCATCAAGGCGTCCTGGTAGAAAAAATGGGCCTATTAGATAATCACCAATAATTCCTGCCCATACATTAACCGAAAATTGGTGTTGAAAATGGGTTTCGGTTATGGTATGGGGGTGTTCTTCTGCCCACATATGATTGTTATGGAAATTTTGAATAGCATTCCGAGAAAAATTTGCTTCGTCTGTGAACAAAATTTGTGACTCAAACTGCGGATTTAGTGCAATACTCTGAAGATACCACTGACGGAAGTTCACAAGCTGTGGAAAATCTCTAGGGAGTAATGCCTGTACTCGTAAAATATGGTATGGGTATAATAAAAAATCAACCAAAATACGCCAAACAATTTGATGACAAATATTCAGAGTTCTAGCGATCTTCCTCGTACTCGTCTCAGGATGTTCTTCGATTTCTTGCAGAACGGCTTCCTCAATTTCAAGAGTTCTGACGCTTAGAGGTCTACCTTACGAAGTACCTTTCTTGAAACTACCAGTTTCCCTAAGTCGGTGATGAATATTTGAAAAGGTACGGCTATCTGGTAAGGCACCATTAGGATATCTTTCCTGATTAATGCGTCTAGCTTCTGTTGCATTACCATCAGCGTAATGCATTGCCGCCATTTCTGCATTCGTGTAATTCACCATATTTACCGATATTCAGAAAAACGGCGGACAACCAAAATAACTTCAATAACACACTTAAAAATCAAGTAAATAATTGTGCGCTTCGCTATTCCTATAGCTTTTTCAAACACAAAATGGTATTCATAACTAGTGAAAACACAATATTTATAGTGATTTGAAGAACAAAATGCTATTAATTACAGATAGGTAGCTGAATTAATATCGTAAATTTATTGTCAACAAAATGTTAGGTACCTACTGCGATATGAAGCAATTTCAATTTAATTATTTTAATCAAGAACCGAGCATCTGACAAGAATTACACATTTTTTTTGGATTCTCATTCATTTTGGAACAAATCTGATCCCTCAATTTGCTTTCAGTCGATGTACAAACATTTCCACACCGCATCAGATTTTTGAAGAAATGATCCTGAAATGAAACGATTTTTATTTTTTTAAACAAAAACCATGCGGCGGAAAAATATATACCCTATTTAGCGGAGAACAAGATAGTGGTGAATCCGGCGAAGTCGGAGACCATCAACTTCACTAAAAAGTATACATACTCAAAGCTTTATAGGAAGTTGATGATAATGATGATCAACGGCGAAGCTGTCGAAAACGTAAACACCGCGAGGTACCTGGGAGTACAGCTGGACAAGCTTTAAGATGAGCCAGGAAAATAAAATGCTTGTCTACAAGCAAATCATTAGGCCCGCAATGACATAAGCTTGTCCAGTGTTTTGTAGCCTGAAAACCACCCCACTTATGCGGCTGGACAGGACAAGGTACTCCTTATCATCACTAATAGTAGGAAATACCTTCGTTTGGAAACTTTGAGGGAGCTTGCTGCTCAGTTCCGACATACATAAAGAACTTGTCTTACACGTTCTATAAGTACTTCATGCATAACAGTCCTCCCACCAAGGATATTACCAAGCTCAGGGTATACGATAATGAGCCCCGCGAACACGGCGGGTTCATATATCAGGCGCTGGATATTTTCCAGGAACGACGGGAAGAACCGGTTCCATAGGGAACCAAGACGAAAGGAATAACCTAAAACGCGAAGTACCTTGACCCGGTACTTCAGAGCATGACAACCCACACAAATATTGACTAGAGTTTGTCTTTCTGCCGCAGATGATTCCGCAACTCAATTCATGAAAATCCTGTTCATATTTCCGAACAAAAAAAAAACATGTTCGGCATACACTGAGAAAATAAAAGGATTTTCTTTTTACTAAATGAATGGTAATGCCGATTGAGTTTCATTAAACAAATTACATGTTAGTGATATTACTTTTATTAGTGCTCAATATCACGACAAATCTATTGCATATCACATCCAAATCATGATTATTTCAATTATTATTGACTACTTCATCAGTTGAAATGTTCAATAACAGGTTATTATCAAATATCTTTAGGTTCAGGGTGAATATAACTTATCCAATATTTTTATTTACCACTACAAATGATAGCTCGTATGAGATTACTTCCTGTGATGTCAAGATTTACCACTACGAAAAGTATTAATCGGATTCCGAAAAAAGCCGAAAGATTCCGAATGAGCACGCGATGCGCCAGCTCCCGACAATCGATATGATCCGTCGCCAATTCCTGTTCTGTTTGCCGTTCGTGAGTCGTGACTTTTATACACATTCTCATTGTTTTAATTTTGCACTACTGTTAAAAGTTCAACGGTAAGTCATATTTTGTTTTATGAATAATTTGGAATGGCACTAATGGCTTCAGTAATGTCCGAATTCAGAATCGCTTATTATAGGTATGTAGTAGTTCTTTAGTAGTTCTTCCTTGTCATATTTGAATTCATTTATTGATGTTGAAATGTGTTTATTTTTTACTTTCATATTTCTGCTGAAATAATATTGTGATGAAACAATGAAAGAAAATAATATATATTTATTTTTGTACTTGTATTTGATTATCCACCCAAAACCTGATAAGATCATACATAATAACAATTGGTTATGTTACCGAAAAACAACATATACGTATGAAATACTCATTTAGTGCAGTTATAATTAACCTGCAAAAACCTCTGATATTACATAAGAACATATAAACAATACCCAAAGATTCATGAACAAAAAAGGATAGGTAGTATTGTACATTGTCATATAATTACTAGGTAATATCCTGTCTGTCTCAAAATATGAATGAATGAATGTCCACAAAACGTAGATATTTGCTCTCCATTAAATAGTCGATAACAGCAGTTCACTTCACATTCAAGATTGAAGTCGTATCTCAGAGGATATTAAAGTATTTGGAACATCGAATCTTGATTTTCTAGTTTTTAGTTTTATGTAAAAGTTTTCTTATTTCTACTAAAACATATGCTCAAAAAGTAACGTCAAGTAGTATCATTATGATATTTATAAATGGTTCACGTTTTTTTTTTGTATTTTTAATCTTTTCTCTTTTTTTCTGTAATTTATTAGATTAAGGTAATGAAATAAGAAAAGGAAGAAAAAATATAACTTTTGTCCAGTTTCCACTAACACTTTACTACTCTATTACGACCGGTTTCGGCTGTTACACCATTTTCAAGTTACTTGAAAATGGTGTAACAGCAAAGTTATATTTTTTCTTCCTTTTCTTATTTCATCATGAATTTCCACAAAATAAATAGATCATCAATCAAACAAATTAAGGTAATGGTTGAGTTGAAAAATAGCACTTGCTGACACTCCGCCTTTTCATCTCTCTAATGTATATGTATTTATTTCATTTTATTTCATATTACTGATGATAAAGTCCATTTATTATTATTATTATTATTTCGGTATGTAGTATTCCATGCCACCGATAAATAAGAACAAATCGACAAGTAGGACTTACTTGCCTGAAGTGGTAAATAATAACTGAACCGAGAAAGTACTTCAGTATCTATTATTGTTTGAATCATACTATTTTGTAGTGGTAATATTTAATAAATGTCGTGATTGGCGCCTATTTGACTACAACGCTTGGTATACTGTAGTCATCTTTCGGTATTCACAACGGATTATTTTTCTCAGTGTAAACTCCTTGGACAATTTTCAAATCTTTAACATATCAGTCCCTCGCTTTAAAAACCATATTCTCGATCTTGCTATTTGATGTTTGATATTTAATACTCTATATTCACTTTTGCTCATTTGTTGGGATTAGTGCTACTTGGCCTACACGAGTCAGACTTGATTATTTGCTACTAAAGTGTACTTATTTTCCCATCTTCTCTTCTTCTATTATTTGACTTACTTGTAAAACTGCATCTGTACTAATCACATAATTTACCTTCTAACCACTTTATTGTATTGTATTAACTATTTATATATACTACTGTAATATTTTAACCTGAATTGGGCTTGCCCGTTTAAATAAATAAATAAATAAATAAATAAATATCGCATATTCAATGTTTGAGGGTTACAACTCTTCAGTTCACCCGTTATTCCTTCGCTATTCGCCCTCCACCTCTCTAGTCTCTACCACCGTCATATGTAATCGTATTACCCTGTCAGATTAGTGTAATTTATAATATCCATTGCGCGTGTGGCCGACACCGACAACCAATCGACAGCATAAAGGGGTACAAATGGCGCCACAAATCTAATAATATCTACTTGTACCTGACTCTCTGACCACTTACTTGGCTTACTGAAGAGAGGTTTTCCTATCACAATTCGAAATTGTTTGTTCCGGGTCCCGGGGCGGCTTATTTCTAACTTGGGACATAAGAGGGTTTGTCATTCTGTGTTATTTCTAGTCGAGATAGATTTTTGAAATGAAAAACTGTTAAAAGAAATTTGTTTACAAGAATAGCCCAGGAAAGTTAGTGCAAAAAGGCGCATTAACCTGGGGCGTCGCTATTTTTTTTTCCTAGGGAGTAAAGGCTTTCTTGGGGGTAGAGGCTTTAATTTTTTTTCTTGGGATGGGGTAAAGGCTTAAATTTAATTTAAAAATACTAGTATATAACTATTCTTGGAGGGGTAAATACCCCCAGTACCCCCCCATATCGACGCCCTTGGCACTAATCCCTAAAAATTGCTGGAGAACTGGAAATTGTTTTAATTGACCATATTCACCGTCGCCATATTGTCATGTGACAATACCAACTATCCATTGTTACCAACGGTTAAAAATATAATGTATCTGTAACAAAACCGCGAAAACCAAGAATGTTTTATTTGGTGCGTATTTTGTGAGTTTCAGAAAAATGTAACTGAAGAGAAAATCTAAGATAAATGGGTAGGTAGATATACCACTATCGGTATCAGCTTTCACTTGAGTTTCAGTAATGACAACATTGACACTATAACTAAGTAAAACATTTTGAACTTTATATATTTGCCTTTTATACATGCGGTAAACAAAAAGGTGCAATTTTTGACACTGCCTTTTGTAAATTTCTCTTTTTATTTCAAAATTTTCTTTTGATGTTTTTGGAAATTTCTAAACGTTTTTGTCCACGGACCATAAGTTTTCATCTAAAAATGAAATCAACTTGATACTAAAATCACTCTTACTCTACTAAACATTTTTTGATAACTATAATAATAATAATAATAAATTTATTTACCATAAAATTTTACAAATAATGCATTACAATGAGACAGAAATCCCACAAAAAGGGTAAATAAATACAAATCCCAAAAAGGTAAACCTGCACATGGGTATTTTGAATTATTTAAATATTTTAAGAGATAGCGATATAATAATAATAGCGACAATTTTAATCATACACATACACACACCCACTCTCTCTTTCTTTCACACACACACACAACTTCTCTCTTACACACACATAAATCTATACTAAAATATGGACAATAAACAAGAAACAGGTTATTGAATGATATTTGAATATTTTACAAAACGAATACCAATAAATCAGAACATGAATTATTTTACTGGTTATTCTTCATATCTATTTGTTGCTCGATAATATATCTAGGTGTTTGAAGAATCCAGGTCTTGAGTTTACTGTACTGCCTAAATGAATATTTTAAAATTTCACTGAGGTGTAAGTAATTAGTAAAGTAAAGGGTGGGAGGTAAGTCTGATACCTACCAATCAGTTCAATCGAGTTAGTTTCAGAATGGATGAAAGTCTTTTCATAATAAAAGTAGGCTTCAAGTATCTTTCACAATACAAAGTCATCTTTGAAGCCACAATATAGCATGATGTCGAAAATTTGACTAAGCACTTGTATCCATCATTTCCATGTTTTTTGGGGCCAAGTTCGGATATATAATCGACTCATTGAGACCAGAACCGCCATACTCACACAATGCATTAAATTATGAGACAACATTTTCTTTGACTATTAAAAACCTGTTGGGTATCACTTTTGTTGAAGGGCACACCTGTTTGTAATGAACCATTAGACAAGAGCAGAGGCAAATCAGTGAGAAGTAATTTTGTTACAGACGAACGAACAAACATTTGTCTAGTATACTGTGCAATATGTATGTTCCACACAATGAAAAGTCAGTTTTTCAAATTAATGTTTCACATTTTGATAGTACATATTCTAATATAAAATGTCTTTTTCCGTATACAATTCTGATGATATGAACTCTGATGTTGTTGCGTGTTTGTCCTAGAGTCCCTACAACTGAAACAGTGAATGCGCCGTCATGACGAGTCCCGGGTTTTATAGATTATTTTTGATCTGGAATTCTTTTCATATTCTCTGAGATGCCTGAACCTGAAATTTGATGTCGTTTTCTGAGAAAACAAGTGCGTTTCATAAGAAATTACTAGGAATAATTTTTGTGGAAAATTGATTTGTTTTTCACCTTGTTCAGTTGTTTTTCCGATAAATCATATACTTTCCAAGATTACAGCAAAAATCTATTTATATATTTTTAAACGAAAAAAAAAAAATGTTCCACCACTGGAATATTGGTAAAAAAATGTTTTCTTCTTTATCATGGTTCCAACTACTAGCATACCAAGTTTGGTGGTGCTATAATCGATACTCGTCTCAAACCTCAATCGCACTGGATTAAATAGTTTTCAAAATTTGCAACAAAGTTTCAAAACTTTTCTAATTATTTCGAGACCAAATTGATAAAAAAAAAATTAAAAAGAATTAAAAGAATTAAAAAAAAAATTATGTTCCGGTCAACGTAAAAGGTTGCAAATCTGTACAACTATTCGGAATACTTTTTCGATTCAGGTATCTGTCAAGTTTGCAAAATGTGTTTCGATCCATCGAAAAATATCCAGAGTGTTCCATTTGCAAAATCTGAGAAAATTCGATTCCAAATTCTCGAAGTTCAAACATTTATTCTGAAGACCCTGTACGATGTCGACCTTCAAAAATGATACGGTAGCATCCTATAACCATTCCAAATGGAATTATCAGGTAATTTTCAGTGAAATGGTTAATTCACACAACATGTGGAAGGTGTAAAGTACTTTTTTTTGAAAAAAATTAATTTATGTCCGAACCTGCCAAAGACTGGTGCTAATATTGCGGTCATAAGCTAAGGTCATTAGGGTGATTCTGAATATGGCAAAAAATACAGGGTATTCCATTTGAAAAAATTCAACTTCAATTTGCCCCACACTTATGAAACACTTTGTATATCTGATTAAACATTGGATTACGTGGTTCTTCTATTGTTGTTTCATTGATTTTAGTATTCCTTGTTTTATACAGGTCAGATGGCTGATAGGATGTTTATTAATTAAAATTTAATTGAAATATGTATGTAGAATTAAAATATCGTAATATTCGATAAATTATATAGAAATCCATATAACATTCAGTTGGACTAGTGTATTTTTGTCGCATCCGCATTTCTCTGTTGGTATTATTATATATTCTACTCATAGCCTGAATGTGAGGAGATAATAAATTGTATTTTAGTATAGCAGGACTGCTGCAATGAAATATCGAATGTTGTGATTCAAGCAAATGAAAACGTTACGTGATCTATTTGGTGAAACCGATTCTACTAGACAAATATTGCCAACCCTTATCGACCAAGTATTATTGGGTATCGTAAAACGCGACGAGATTATCAATGTAACTTTTACGCTGTAGAGAATTATAAAATATGATGAAAATTTGCTTTGGTGAACTCACTCGGGAGAATGAAGGACAAATTGAAATATTAAAATTTGTACATTTCCTTCCTCAACGAAACCGAAATCTATTTATTGAAAGTCGCAGAATTAAATTACCGTAAAACGGGGCTACATGAAAATACAGGAGCTAGTTGAAAATTAACGCAACTGATTGAATAAAGAGGTGCTGCTGCTTAACGTCATATTTAGGAAACATAATTCAAAGTCAGCCAGGCGAAACAGATCAACAAGTAGTGATAACGTTGATTTTGCATGTGGAACTCAACAAAATGTAAGGTAAACGATGTTTTTTTTCGTAAATACCTATTGCCTGGACATACTAAGAATTAAGTAACCCCATAACGGGCCTACTTGAAAATGAGCACTTTTTTTTCGAAAAGTGGTGAGAGATGTTTTTTATTGGTGTGAGAGGTTCCCTTGGCACAAAATTTCATCACAGTAATTTTTATTCTCAAAAAAACTTCATAATTTGAAGATGACAGTATAAAGTTTTCATTTTTTTTTAAATAGCCCCGAGAGAGAGAGAGACAAGGACGATGCAATATCCTCCAGAAAGTGCCAGAGTCAGCCAGACATATTATCAATCTGACGATGTAAACAGTCACGCGTGTACAAGGAATTATTAACTGAAATTTTCGCGGGAATAGCTGAATACACATCAACCATTGGATTTTTTCCTGGCAAAATATAAAGCACAATCGACCTAATAACTCAAGTCGTTGGTATGAGAGTACGTTGCCTTCTAAGCAATACGTGAGACGTTTGTTTATTTAAAACTCAAGATCCTCCAGAAAGTGCCAGACATATTATCAATCTGATGAGGCAAACAGTCACGCTTGTAAAAAGAATTACGAACTGGAAATTTCCCGCCAATAGCAGAACACTCATCAACCGCTAAATTCCTTTCTTGCAACATATGAAGAACAATCGACCTGGTAACTCTGGACGTCGGTGAGAGTAAGTTGCCTTTTAAGCAATACGTGCGACGTTAATATACTCAGACTCAAGATCCTACAGGAAGTGCCAGACATATTATCGATCACCTGATATTGTTCAGCATCATTTCCTTGTTACTGTACTAGTTTGAGCAAGTGTAGTTGTTAAAAAAAACAACTTTGCACCAAAAATTTTGAAGTTTACTTCAGTTCAAAAGAAAAATTACCACAGGTCACCTAATATTTGGGCAGTTTGTACTATTAGACGATTTTTGATGAACCGTTGGATACATGACGTCGTTTAAATGAACAGTGCTCTATTTCGTGCCAAAAATTATTTCATTTTTCGTCAACTCATTATGATTGATAAGGCACAAATCCGACCAGTCTTGGGTTTCAATATATGGAGTGAAGCACCCAAACACATCGAGCTCAGTCCTCACATCTATATGCCGTTACTTTGGAGACAAACCGATCATATCTTTCTCAACATCGCTCAAAAAAATATAGGCCATTCAGGAGTAATAATTTGTCTACTCCCTATAACATGGATTTTCATTATCAGGGTGTAACATAAGTACGTTAAAATATTCAAGTGGCGTATTCCTGAGACAATTTTAAGGAAAAAAGTCTTTTTTTTCGGTTTTTGAAAATAACTTTTGCAAGAAATAAGTTATTTGCACGAAATTTGGTATACGGGTTTTTTCTTACGTGGGAATTCATAATTTCGCATCAATTTTCATGTAACATCCAGAGGGCGCTGCGTACGCTGTCATTATTCATTTCAAATTGCCCTAACATTTTTGACAGTAAACTTTTGGTACTTTTCATGAAAAAACTTCATTCCCACACCTTTTCCAAGTAAAAAAGGTATACTTTCTCAACAATGCTGGAGGTGATCGTTTTCGAGATATTTGTAATTTTCTATATTGATGCATGTTACTTAGCTCCTAGGGCGCTAAGTGAAGTTGCTGAGAACATTCCAAAAACTAAGTATGCGGTAGATCTCGTCAAAATAAACAACTTTTTTCCTATAAAATGTTTATCGGAAAATGATTTGTTTTCGAGATACAGATTGTTGAAATTTTTCTAAGCAACTTCACTTAGCGCCCTAGGAGCTAAGTAACATGCATTGATATAGAAAATTACAAATATCTCGAAAACGATCACCTCCAGTATTGTTGAGAGAGTGTACCTTTTTTACTTGGAAAAGGTGTGGGAATAAGATTTTTTCATGAAAAGTACCAAAAGTTTACTGTCAAAAATATTAGGGCAATTTGAAATAAATAATGACAGCGCACGCAGCGCCCTCTAGATGTTACATAAAAAATAATACGAAATTATGATTTCCCACGTCAAAAAAACCCCGGGTACCAAATTTCGTGCAAATAAAATTTTTGCAAAAGTTATTTTTAAAAAGCGCACAAAAAAATTCAATTTCAACGCCCTGTATGTCCGAAACGAAGCATTTCCGGACACAAGTTTATTTAAACTTTTTTCTTAAAATTGTCTCAGGAATACGACACTTGAATATTTTAATGTACTTAGGTTACACCCTGTATATTTCAAAATATAAAGATAATTATGGATCGTTGATTTAAAAAAGATTTATATATATTTTTTTACTTTACGTTGAAGAATTTACAAAAAAACTCAAATTTTCTTTGTAGACACAATGTTCGTATTGAAATTCATGTTGACGTAAAGATTGAACATAACTAGATTGAAATAATACAGTTTGGTTTTAATTTTGTATTGGTCGTAGAAAAAATAATATATGCAACGATCATTTAATTGCTACTAACGATTGCGCACGAGATTAACGACAGTCGCACGAGATTCACGACACTCGCCTACGTCTCGTTCAATATGATCGTTACATAATATACCTACCTATTTATCCGGTGCTATCCCTGGTTCTATAGATATATACAATGACTTCCAAAATGAAAATAGTTATTTATGATACAAGTGTTAAAAGTGGAATTTTATTTTGTGAGTAAACGAGCAAAATAAAATCACTTTTAACAAATGTATTATAAACATTTTTTTGTTCAACAGTTACTGCTAGTGAGAAAAAACAAAAAAAATAACATCCATGAGGATTCGAACACACGATCTTTGGATTACAAGGCAGAAGCTCCAAAATAATAAACCCCAACGCACTTTATTTATGAATGTCATTATTGACATTAATGACCTTCTACAGTTGGACTGAATACTACTTCGTTTGTAACTTCAAGACGAATTAGTATTACCAATTGCACAAACGCCAAATACTTGTGTGAACTTTTATTAATGATTTCTCTTGAGCAGGTGTTCTGATTATAATATCTGATCGAAGTGTTTCTATTAGAGAGATCTATATATATTACTGAGTATCCATCATCCCATCTGTCATTTTACTTTCAACACTAGTGTTGAAAGTATTTTTAACATTAGTGTTAAAAGTGATTTTGTGAAAAAATCAGTTTTTAGTTCATATGTCAATGAATTAAAAACATCATTTTTAATGACAGTTGTACAAAAAAATTATTTACTGAATTGTCACACATTTCTATGTTAACCCTTTTACGTCTGATTGCGCTACTTATTTTTTACACATGAGGAAATTCGAAAGTCTCGTACGCTAAAACAATGCAATTGAAGAAAATGCAACTGCGGACTTATTCATAGAAATTTTCCATAAATATCTCTAATGAAGACCCGTAGGCTGGTTTTCTCATAATTTGAATGGTTTTTGCAGCGTTGCTATTTACATGTCGATTAACACGATTTTTTATATTTTTTAATTATGATGTTTGCTTAAACCACACATATTTTCATGAGTTACCTATATCAATTCCAATCAATATACGAAATATCGATCCCAATGAAGAAAGCAAGAATTTTCATTTTTATTACCCATATTTGAGTTCTTCCTTTTAGAGAATACGGGACAATGTAGTAAAATCGAGTCGGCCAGAGTAGTAAAAAGCGGCGAGCGTTTGGATACCTATCTATTTATAGACAGCCTCGAAGCGTTCAAGGTTAAACTTACTATGACTGACTATGAGTAATTTTTATTTCACAACGAAATGTGTTGAAGTGAGATACTTAGATTTATTTTATTTTGAGACTCCTCCCCTATCAAATGGAATTGGTACCTCGCCCTTTTACCCGCAAATATACTTTGACCATTTTCAGAAGGTAAACCCCTTCTTAAGACATAAGATCCTCCAGGAAGTGCCAGACATATTATCAATCTGATAAGGCAAACAGTCACGCTTTTATAAGGAATTATTAACTGGAAATTTCGCTGGAATAACCACAAACTCATTGACCGCTAGATTCCTTCTTGGCATAATATAAAGCACAATCGACCTGGTAACTCCAGCCGTTGGCAAGAGGAGAGTCCTCTAAAGTCGTAAAAAGTTTATTTACCCAAGGCTCGAGATCCTCCACAAAGTGCCTCGGATGTTGCAAATCAGTGAATTAGACAGATAAGGAGTGTACGGACAATAACAACTGAAACTAAGGGAAATTATGTTGCCGGAAGTGCTGGACTCGGTTTCACAAAGCTTATAAACATTTAGGCCCAACAACGTATACAGGGTGATTCAAAATTCGATGTAAATATTTCAAGGGCGTATTGTTGGGATCAAAATAAGACATTTTCTTCAAATCAACTTGTGTCCCAAAATGCACCCCCTCCGAGCTACAGCCCCTGTAAGTTAGGAAAAAAAACAAGATTATCTAAAACTGTGACTATAATAACGAATCGAATCTTCTGAAAATTGGCATACCCCTATTTTTTTAGGCACTCTATTCTTTTTTTGCTTCAAAAATTATGTAAACCCAGTTTTGGGGGAGTTGGAGGGGGGTCCACACTTTTATTGGCCCAATTTTTATGTTCAAAAAGAGAAACTCCGAATTCGAATAGCATAATCCTGTTGGCCATAAAAAAAACTAAGAATTCGGTGTCTTGCATTTTTGCCATACAACTAACCGTTTGCCAGAAAATCGTAATCAACGAAAGGGGGGTATTTTCACAAACATTGATTTAAACGAAAATTTAAATAATCCCTGTATCCAAGTCAACAACTCCTTCGGTCAATCAAGCATAGAAATTGAAAATACATGGAGGACATTATTTAAGGACAAATCAATTATAGGAATTTGAATCCGGAACTGGGAATATTTTAAGGGACACACACTTTCATAGCTCGGAGGGGGTGCATTTTAGGACACATGTTGATTTGAAGAAAAAGTCTTATTTTGATCCCAACAATACGCCCTTGAAATATTTACATCAAATTTTGAATCACCCTGTATAAATCAGGTAAAATGAAATATGAGGGCAAAGTGCATGAACGAATAAAAATATTTGGGAAAAGTAAGAACTGTATAAATGTATATGCACACAAAAATACCAGCTCCGGAAATATACAGTTTTTATGTCGTACCACTATTATTGGCATCTCGAAAACGGTAAATGATACGAAGTTGGTCAAATTAGACAAAAGTTACCTATTTTAACTAACAATGAAACGATGTTTCGGAAAAGGAAATATCACGAACCGTTTTCAAAATATACGGTGAAAACCGAAATGGCTCAGTTCTTGCCTTTGCGCTGGCCCCTCTATTTTTAGGAATATGGAAATGCGTTCAGGAAACTTTTTTCTCTGTTTTGAATTTATTTCGATGTATTGTGCATTGATTTTCGATACGATGTTCGTTCTTCGGGGGCCACACTCAACTCTATTTTTTCAAATACGGGCCTGTATTTTATTTCTTCAATTCAAGTACTTCTTATCTCATCGAGTTCAGATATGTATCTTACCTGGTATTTTTTTCTACATTTCTGCCCATAAATTCCATCATCAAAGTCCAAACAATGAAAATTCCAAAAAAAAAATCCCACTGATTTTGCTCTGGCTTTTTAGAAAAAAGGCGATATTTCACTTTAAAATACACATTGAACTTAAAACTATTTAAAATTAAGATAAAAAACTATAAAAATAAAAACGGACAACAATTGATATCTTAAGTACATATTTTTTTAGTCATCGTTGAAGGCATCTAATAAAGTGTTCAAATTGACGCTGACCATTCCTAGAACACATTTTCGCTCTAGGGTGTTTCTGAACTCACTAGGTTAGATTAGATTAGTTTGGAGCTTCCGCGCCATAAACATCAACCCTGCGACCTTTTCAAATCTATTAGGCGTTTTCCATTTAGGAGTGTTAAGCACCGCGGCTTCTCATTCTAGACTAACCATTGGTAGATTTTGATAGATGTCAATTTTCAGCCAATGATTGAACTAGAATAAGAAGCCCTGGTGCATCAAACCCTTAAATGGAAAGCAGCAATTGTGTTCCCCCTCGATATCGTTTAGAGTTCTTTATCTAGCCCTGTCTTCGTCACGAGACTCCATAGGCCAGTTTTCAGAACTCCCATGAATCTGGGAGCTCTTGGTTTTTCTTCTCCCAGCGTTAGAAACCTTTGCCTTGACAAGCCCTCGCAGTGGCATAGTATGTGTGCCGATGTTTCCTCTTCTTCCTGACAGAACCTGCATGGCATTTCTTCTGCCAGACCAACAGTACTCATATGTTTGTTGAGCCTACAATGCCCTGTGAAGAGTCCAACTATTATTGAACTCACTAGATCTGGCATATTTTTCTCCCATTCAATATCCGGCAGTGTTAACTGAATTTCACAATACCAGTGACATAGACAAAATCTATATTAGTGACTACAATGGAGTAGATTACAGTGTTTTCCATAGCACAAACAGCTACAATAGGCCTGACTCACAAAGTACTGTGCAATCATGTGGTAACAAATGTTTGAGAAATATGGGCAATACTTGCTACATGAAATGTTCATCTAATACACGGTGGTTGTAAGAATATTCAAAAATGGTGGATACATGAGCGATATAAACTCGAGTACCTCCAGTCTGAAGGGTGGTATATTCAAATCCTTTGCGGATGTCATAGAGGAACTATGGTCAGAAGATTCACTAGATCACGTATAGTTGAAACGGACGCATTAGGAAGTCAAATTCAAAGATTTGTACCACATTTCATCATTAATGTCCAACAAGATGCTCAGGAAATTTTAAGGTACCTACTGGAGGGACTTCATGAAGTTATAAATAGCATTTTGTAGAAGCTTGTTAACATTTTTTCAGAGATCGATAAGAAATCAAGTGACTATCAGAAAGCTGAAGAGGTTTGGACCAGATTCTTGGGTATAAATAACTCCAAGATTGTGGATAATTTTGTTGAACTGAAATCTTCATTGAAATGTACTCATTATGGTTATTGTAGTCAGATTTGATCAATTCTGGGACCTATCTCCACAAAGAACGGGGCATCTAGGATTGTAACATTGGGTCGAAAATCCATCAGAAAACAACTACTTCCCTGGCTAATGCCACGACGAACTTTGAATTACATCCAATGAATTTCCGTGCAAAGTCCTACAAGGACCCAATTATTCCTATTGTATAGGATTATGGCAATAAGCGTGGTTCTGGTATTGCAGGACATCTTGTTTCTCTCTTGACAAGCTTATTGTGAACAATGCAATGCAGATTTCTTCAATACCTAGTAGGTATTGAAAAAAATACAACTTTACGGTTTTCGGTTGAACTGTATCTGCTGTGTAAAATTTAATTTATTCCTGGTATTTTATTTTCAAATGACAATATAGTGGCTGGTCGGCTCAGAAAAAAAAATGGAGGATTGGTATACGACTTAAAACTGCATTTTTTGATGAGTAACTCAGCTTCAGCAAGTTCTAACATTTTTGTGGAATATTGTTTTCAGTCGAAATATTTCTGCTATGTACATACAATTCAATTTTAGAATTTGTATTAGTAAATTTTTTTAAATGGAATTTTGTGAATTTCATTACGATTCTGTTGATACCGCTTCACTGTTAGAGGTTTCAAACAAACTTTCGTTAAAAAAACTTGAAAGGATTACTCAAGATCTTGCTTAAAATGAAACAACATTTCAGATTAAAATGGGATGCAAATACATTGGGTAACCTGTGACCTACATAACTGATAGAACAAGGTAATTTAGGTGTATTAAAAAAAAACATTACTTGTCGATAAGTTATCTTACCTCACTTCTCCAAATCTAAATTAGGAAACTATTGTGTACGCTCTTGATTGAAAAACATGTTAATAATATCTAAAACTTTATTGAACTATATTTGGTGGAAAAACTGTCTCTTTATTGCACTGAGTGCAATAAAGACTTTATTGCACTCATCTGTCATTCTACTATAGCGTTCTGTCATCATGACAAACATAAACTTTCAAATCGGCGCCAAATTTAGCCCATTTTCTGTGAGATTGTATTACATTTTAAATAGTTGCATGTTTCATCATATTCATTATATAATGGACTATGAAATTACTAGAAAATGCAATTTGTTAAAAATAAAATTATTTCCTTCGAATGTCATCTGAATTATACAAAATTTTTTTAATTACTTTTAGCAGATAGATTTAAACAAACAATGTCTTCCTTACAGTTTAGTGCCACCTAAATGAAACATTTTCTGGTTTTTGCATGAACGTAGAAAAAATATTGTATGAAACTCGTGCAAAAAGAGTTTATTGCACTCGACGTGTTGTCCAACTCGGCCTGATGGCCTCGTTGGACAATTTCACGTCGAGTGCAATAAACACCTACTTTTTGCACTTGTTGCATAAATAACTATTATGCAAGGAGATATTAGTTTTTGGATTGATGGTTTTGTTTGTTTTGTTATATCATTTGTGTTAGTCACAGGTTACTCGATAATTTTAATATTATTTCAATCTCAAAAAGAAAGATCTACCGTAATATTTTGAAGTTTGTTGGCGAAAGTTTCTTCGGGACCTAATAGTGTGCGGTATCAAATTAGCCGTAATGAAATGCTCTTTTTTTTTGACCCGATGAGCCACTATGTTGCCATTTGAAAAAAAAAAGTAATAATAATTTAAAAATTTAAATTTACCCAGCAGATGTATTTTAACCGAAAATCGTAAAGCTGTATTTCCCCAATACTTTAGGACTAAAACTATTAATTTAAACGTATTCATAGCTCTGTAGTTTCAAAAATGAATTTCAAAATTTTAAAAATTTTTTGGTTACAAAAAGTAACTATTGATACATGGCTGTATTCAGAATGTCATGTCATGTATTCAGACAAAAAAGGTGAAAATATACTGGGTGTCTCAAAAATCGAAAGTTTATATCACTTCCGGTGAGACCGGAAGTTGCATGAAACTGAGTTACTTGTCAAAAAATCCTCCAATTTCATTCCATCATCTTAGAAAAAAAAAGTTACAGGGGCGAGCCACCTTCCGTGGTAGTACACTAATATTTACTTTAATTTAATTTTTTTCAGATCGTGGAGGAAAAGAGGTCGAAACCCAGGAAAATTTTGGTTTCTTAGGAACGGAATATAAGGTAAGTCTGATAGCAATACAAAATACAAAGTTAGACAAACGAATACTTACAGATGAAAATGACCCCGCACAGATCTTATGGGAATTTTCTTACTATCGAAATGACATGTGAATTGTTGGACTCTGATTGAAGTATAGTTATGGGTTTATGTTGGATACTTGCCGACGAATATAGAATAAAGGGTTTTTTGTGGAAGATTAGATTATACATATATCCATTATTAGTTTTTGGTCTTCCAAGTTATATTGCCCATTCTTCGTGAATATTATAAAATTCCGACTTTAATCTCGGTATTTTATTAAATTTTGACTTTCAACTCGGAATTTTATTAAATTCCGATTTCAAAGTCGGAATAGTAATTTATGTATTAAGTGAGTGAAGTGATACTTTACTCACGAGTTTCATACTGTATTTTTTCTACAACTGTCAAAAAAATGACCAATTAATATTTTTTTGCAAATATGAAATGTTTTTATTGATTCATTATTTGAACAAAGTTCGAAGAGTATGCCGGAGAGTTGAGTTTCAAACAAATGAAACAAATACTATCGACAGAGTCGAAATCCCTTTTTCGTCACACTATCCAGCAAAATGAAAAATTTTAAGCGAATATTTAAATAACATATTCATCGAAGTCAATATTATCATTATTAATGTTGACTTGACTTTCGAATAACTAGTCCATCGAAGTAACTTTTCATTTTCTTAGATTTGTATTCAAAATAAATAAACAATCCTCGTGAAGCAACGAATACCTTTTGCTTTCTTTGAACTATGCCAAGGAAATCTGATATTTGCACTATCCACGATTTTCTCCGTTCAATCTTCATCACTTTTCATTTCTACTTAAATTAAATTCATAGTTATCAAGAATTCGTTATGTGGATAGATGCCAATTTCACAAATTTCATTAATTATTGTTGTCAACTAGTTTCTGATTGCCAAACAGCCATAGCTACCTAGGATTACACCGTGTAGATTAGGTCCAATAGTTCCTTAGAGGTATATGCTATTATTTTGAATATATTCGCCGCGATAGTTTGGAATTTTGATAATACTTATTTAATAGTAAAAATGCTTAAGAATATTATTGGTTAAACCTTTGTATATCAGATATTTATAGGTTATTAGTTGCCAAAGAAAATGAGAACTGGCTTTATGACAGTATTTCGTTATCATTCGGATCTTTCACTGTTGTTGCATGAAATTGTCGGTTGCCTAGCAACAGCCGTTAAAAAAAGTGCATTTTTTTACGCTTTTCCGTTTAATAATGAAATCGTATGTTGATAGTAAAATATTGTAATACTTTACGCACACAAACCACACAAAAAAAGTGGATTTTTTTGACAGTTGTAGAAAAATTATATTATGGCCCTTCTACGCATTCGTAGGGAACAAATGAAATCTTGGTATAAAAATCACTTGTCTTATATGATTCAAAGTAGATAGTAATGAATTCTTTCAGCCAGAACTGGCTTTCGACTGAGACGGTATTATGAAGTTCGACAACCCAAGAATCTTGATGAGGGTCACCTACCTGAAATTCCAACCCTTATTCGTCGAAGTACCCCCTGAATACGAAGGTAGCTAGGAAATAGGTCGCACTCGAAAATTAGTTCTTCAAAGACTTTCGTCCGCATTTCCATTAGTAGTTTTCGTGATTTGATGGTGCAGTTCATAAAACTGTCATGAATACTGAAAGCAGCGAACCATTTACCCGCATCAAGAATCTAGAGGACTGTGTTAACAAGATCAACAATGCCCTCAAATCTTTTTCCAGTGAAGTAGACGGCATCAAAAACAATTTACAGATGATAAGCGAAATAATCAACAAATTAATTTCGGAAACCAGAGATATAGGAGGAGGAAAATATAAAGTTTTCGGAAAATTTGTAGAGGAGAGTTTGGAGAGAATGGAAAAAAGCGATGCAGAGTCTGCCGTTTTGGAAATTGTTGAAGTGTTACATAAACATAAAATCGATTGTGGAATGTAAATATTACTTAACTGTGCTTGGTGTGTTCAATAAAAGATGTTCGCTCAGTCCTGGTATGAATTTAATATTTTTTTCTGAAGTGTATTTAAAGATTGGAAAATTCAGTACTCAACTTTGTCGGCCACAGAATTAATGGTTTACAAAGATAAGGTAATAGACCTAAATATTTTCAGTTTTAGCCTAATAAGAATGTTTAATTATAGCCGAACTCACTTTGATATTTCTTGGCATAGGTTTTTTAGCGTTTCAAAAAATAAACAAACGAAATTTCAAAGAAATCAATACAAGTGTATATATGTAACTGCATTTACAATAAATCAATATATTTCATCATTAATGGTGAGTTTATACAGCAAGTAAAATAAAATTATATAAAAAGATAAAACTGCACAACATCCATAACAAGTTCATACAAAAAATAAAATAAGAGAAGTAAAATAAAACATGGTTATCTTTTTTTTATTTTAAGTTGACAATTGACAGATGACAGAACACATACATATAAATAATATGGCTGAGTACTTGTTTTTGTTTATTTTCTCATTTCATTATTTATTATTTGTATTGTCAATATTGAAAATCGCCATTAAACTTCTGTAGCCTAGTAAAGATGCCGTTAGAGGACGAAGATTTCATTATACGGTTAATGATGGCAACGGTGGATTATAAGTAATCTACAATAAATCAATAGAATCAATACATTTAATCATTAGTGGTGAGTTTATACAGCAAGTAAAATAAAATAAGAAATAAAATAACGTAAGGTGTAAAGTAATAATTTTTGGAGTGTTTCTACAGCAGAGTAAAATATTATAAGAAATGAGAAGCTGTCAATCAAAATTTGGAATTTCATATTGGTACCACTTCAAAAACACTTCTATTCAAAGGTCTTATTTTATCTTAGTTTTATCTTTTTATATTATTTTATTTTATTTTACGTGCTGTATCAACTCACCATATCTTATCGTATTCTGAAATTTGTCTCTCTGTCAAATTAATTAACTAAAGAATACTTCTCTTTTTCTGAAAAATATGCACTGAATACATGTTGTATTCTTGATGCTCTGCAGGTTTATTTTTTATTTTTGGACAAGGTTGAAAAGGCAACATATTTTTTTCTGACCCTACAAGGTGAGCAACAAAATGGGTTGAATGTATAACATCAATTATGAAAAATACTTCCGCAAATAGATTTTTCTTGATTTTTGGGTATGTGACAGTAGGTTTATACAGCAAATAAAATACAATAAGTTAAGAAAGTTGAACATATGCAATTCAATAGGAACTCATGTTGAAAAGGGGAACATTCTGCATGAAAATTGAAAAATATGATTTATTGTGAAAGTTATCTAACAGAAAACAACTACTTCTCCGGCTAAAGTCACGCTGGACATTGAAATATATCTAATAGATATTGTGAAAAGACTCTAACTGAAAAGGAAAAATCTGAAAGTGAAAATTCGCAATTCATTCAGAGAGTTGATTTTTTAAAATTTTCTCTAGTTTTCATTGAAAATTCATTAAATAAATAAATAATTCTTCATATGACCTTCCAAACTCTCTTTTTTTATTTCTGGATAAAAAAATTGTTATCAACTGGTTTTCTTCCTTTTTTTTTCAGTAAAAAATATTTCACTAATGGTGATGATTCAAAAAAAATAAAACTTTGATAGAATCCATAATCAGATCATACCTACTGTGTTCGTATGAAATGAACTCATCCAACAAAAAAAAAATATTTAAAAAATTTTTATTTATAAAATATTTAAAAATATTTAAAAAAATTTTTTTTTCGCTGTCGTTCCAGATAGTATAAGATTTATGAAGAAACAATTTCAACAAGGTGGAAAATAATTCAATTCTCCACAAGAAATACACTTCTCACAAAATGCGCTCGTTTTCTCAGAAAATCTGATTGAAATCCGATATCAAATTTCAGGCTCGCTTCAATCCGCCACTGCCATATCTGGCAGGGTCGAAAATTACTTCTGTCGTAACGAAAATTCATATTCACCTGGAAAAAACACTCACAAACAAAAAAAAAATTCAATGAATTGGTGGGAAAATCGCCATTCTCACGAACCTTTTTACACAAGATTCAGAGTTTATACATATACATTGAACAACAATTTCCACAATTATCCTATTATTGATTTTTCATCAACAGCTTCTCTTTCATCCACAAACAATTATGTTCACACATCACAAAATTAATTGTAAAGAAACAAAATGAACTCGAACGCGAGTATAACAAACATGTCGGTTTTCATTATGATGAGTTGAAACTGAGTTAAATTATTGAACACAGACCTGACAGTTCAATTCCTGGTTCTTAACTACTTGATTTATTATGATAAAATAGTGATTAACGTGTATTTGAGTTCAACAACTTCACCAGGGTTGAACCCTTCTTTTTACCAACTGAAAGTTTTGATTAGTTCTTCGATGTAAGCATCCAAATGAAAATGTCTTAGGATTTCTTGGTGGAAATTTTGAATTTACCAGAATGAAAAGTGAACAGTATGTTAGAGGCCAATAGTATAACTGTGTAGGTGTCATATTGAGTAGACGTTATAGTCTGTCAGCCAGCTGCCAAAAAGTGTAATGATTTATAAATAATGTATGCTCTCTTGGAGTTTGGTAGTTATGAATATAATGATCATTAAGATATTTGGAACGGTACGGTATGCGCCAAAAGTTATCCATTTACGGCCTATTAGACATACGTCGATCATAAAAGTAAATTTGGTGTTCTGACTGTACGATTTTCCCACCATTCAAACCATCCTCTTGTATCAGAGGCGCTAGGCAACACTGCTCTGTCACTAGTGTCAGTGTCAGTAACTTTTATAGTACTGGCGATCAGTGAAAGTGATTGAAAACTGATAAATTGTTAACGCGATGCCTCCAACCAATTTTGTTCACAAATAAGCATGTTTCATGCGAGCCCACTGACAAACATAGTTTTCCTATTAATTTTCCATGTATGAAACCATTGGAAAATTTTCCGAAATCCTACGCTATCTAGCTATTTTTAAACCGTATTATTTGACAGATAATTTTCACTATTTTTACGGGTTTTTTCGATTTTTATTTTGTGAGTTTTCTCAATTTTTTTCGTGACAGAGAAGGGTGGCGAGCACCCCCATTTGAATTTTTTTCCTAATTATTTTCCATGTCCGAAATTGTTGATGAATTTACTGATTGCCTTCGCGTTCTCTATCTAGCTTTCAGGGAGGGAGGGTGATTTTTTTTTAAACCAAATCATTCGACGATCAGATGCTTTTCACTATTTTTACGGATTTTTCTAATTTTCATTTCGCGAGTTTTTCAACTTTTTTGAGAAAAGAAAAGGGGGATGAGCACCTCCTACCAATTTTTTTCTCTTCGTGATCAAATTCGTCAAAAAACTTTCGAAGCCCTACTCTTCTGAATATAGCTTTCGGGGAGCAAAGGAGAATAATTTTTTTGAAATTATGTTATCGGAACTGAAACAACATGTGAAATTTCAACTACGTAAGATATTATGATTTCCTACGTGAATGCTATTGGGTCAAACTAGAAAGTGAGGTGAAATATATTTCGAAAACCAAATGAGTTATCACAAATTGCCTTTGACCATTTTGTTCAGAAAATCTTTTCCAAAATTCCCCAATTGTTATATTCTGACGACAATATGGGCAAGGAGGATGCCCAATTCTCTATTCTCAATTTTCTATATTTCCTCGTCTATTTATTTGGGATATACTTCTCAATTTCCGTACCAGCTGTAGCGCGTTGTTGCCAATACTCTGGACGTGGTATTTTTGTGCTCTGATCGATCAAAACATTCCGACTTTGGAGGCTTTAATTAAACGGACGAATTTTTCCAGATTTGGTTATTAGCATTGTTATCAAGTTTATTGACTTGTGTTAGTTTTCCACCAAATTTGTAAGACGCATTTCTTCTGTACAGCGTGTTATTTGAATCAATGATTGCATTTGGCCTATGGTGCTATGATATAAAAGTCTATTGGGAAGCAACTTTGAATCCAATTATCTCCGATTCTAAACGGACGAATATTCTCAACAAAATTCAGCTGATGTAATCACTGTCTAAAAATATCATATCAAATTTTTATTGAATTTGTAAGAAAACGATTCTAGCGTTCCAAATACCTTATACAAGCAAAATTTGAACAAACACATTTGAGGGCATATGGTGACTTAGGACCCAAGTGACACGTATGCCGATCGGTTTCTGTCGGATTTTTATTCAATGAAATATTGTTTGGCATGCTTGGCATACTAGACCAGGGCTAAAACGATTCCCAATTCCCGAATTTATAAAAAAAAATTAGCAGTATATGGATGGTCGGTAAAGTTAGGGTAAGTTATAAGTAAACTAGGAAAAATCAAGACGAGAAATATACTTTTTGAAGGTTAGATCTTAATCCAGTACGATTGGGTTTTGAGACGAGGATCGATTGTAGCACCACTAAACTTGGTATGCAAGTAGTTGGAACCATGATAAACACGAAAAAAAAGTGGTGGAACATATATTTTTTTTTCGTTTAAAAATACCACAATAGATTTTGGCTGTAATCTTGGAAAGTATATGATTTATCGGAAAAACAACTTAACGTGTTTACAGATGATCCAAAAATCATGAATAATTTAGTAAGTATGGAATTATTATACTGAAGCAGCAACCCATAACCTCTTTGGACTAGTTTGACATTTTATCTCTGTTGACAGGCACTAAAATATGACTTTTCATGAAATTACTTTTTTCCCATGTCTCACTAGTCTAAAATCGTTGCATATGGTCCAAAGAGGGTACTGATTCCTGCTTCAGTAAAACTATTTCATATCAACTAAAATATCCATCACTTTCGGATCCTTCGTAAATATCGTAGAAGGGTTAGGTGAAGTGGAACAAAACACATTTTGGGTACTCAGATACTCACTTGTTATATTTGCATGAGGAAATACAAGTCTTCAGGAACGATATACACTTTTTCCTACGAGCGTGCGGAAAAGTAACTTTTCCGCACGATTTTTCGTTTTGAAAGTTGTACTTTTCTGCACGATTTTTACTTTTCCGTACGATTTTTACTTTTCCGCACGATTTTTGTATTATGGAAAATGAGGATATTTAGGACTAACTAAATGATCTGTGTAACTATTCTGTCTTATTAGTCATTTTGTAGCATTATTATAAAAACTTGTTTATTAAAAACCTTGTTTTTTCATAAATAAGATGGACAAAAACACTCGTAGGAAAAATATTGTACCTAACTCTTACGGAAAATGTCTTTTCCACCCTTAACGGCTTGCTCCGCGTCGTTCGTGCAACTTCCGTTGCGTGCGGAAAAGTACTACTTTCCGCACTTATTAGGTAAATAACTATTTCTTTTCCTTCTGCTATAATTTTCAGCAAAGTTATGACAAATCTAATTTTCGGCCGAGCCGGAAATGCCAGTGGCGGATTAACGCGAGCCTGAAATTTGATATCCGAATTCAATCAGGTTTTCTGAGAAAACGAGTGCATTTTGTGAGAAATTACTAATTATATTTCTTGTGAAGAATTGAATAATCTTTCGTTTCGTTTAAATTGTTACTTGATAAATGTTATACTTTTGATAATTTTTTTAAATAAAATTTTTTTTGGTTTCCACCCCTGATTTTTTGGTAAACAGTTTTTTTTCAACAATACATAATGTCACAAAGTTATGTGCAGAGATTCAAAGTTCTACGATTCATTCTTACATTTGTCTGTGGTTACTGTACTATCTTTGCAAGTATTATTTACGACATTTGTGGAAACCCGTTTGTTTGTCAAGTTGAGATGGATTTTCTCAACTCCTTCAGAGATAAATTCCGTTTGTGTTATCAGCCATAGGACTAATGTCCCATTAATATGCAGTCAACCATTCACCGCTATAAACTTGAATACACAGACTTGTTAACTCGAAACAATAGTTGGTATGTAGTTATATTATATTGGCTCGGGGAAGACTGCTTTTAGAGATCACAGGGATGCAAATTCCAGTTGATGCCTATGAGCGGTTGACGATTCGCAGTGAGACCCCAGACGCACTTCTGATATTTATTTAAACTAATGTTGTTTCTTCAACAGAAAAAAATTGACCGAACTTGCCGCGTCAATTGGAAATATTTTGTAATGAATTATTATAAAACTCACACAATCAAATTGCTATATATTTACGTTCATTTACAATGCAAATCCATTCACTATAATAGTGTTAAATTTACTTTCAAGTCCTTGTCTGCATACCGGGTGTCCACGGAAAGTGGCTCGCCTCTATAACTTTTTTGGTTTTGCAGATATTGAAATGAAATTTTAAGGATCTGTATGAGACATAAAACTGCATTTTTTGACAAGTGACTCAGCTTCATGCAACTTCCGGTCTCACCGGAAGTGATATAAACTTTCGATTTTTAAATGAGACACTCGGTATATTTTTACTTTTTACATTCTGAATACAACTATATATCACTTGTTACTTTTTGCGACCATACTTTTTTTTTTATTTCGATATTAAATTTTTAATCTAAAGGTCTTCGGTACAAGCGATGAGTCTGAATCTTGTCTGAAGTTGATCTGAGTGAAATACACTGCTCGCCAGGAGCGATGGACTGACTTACCCAGCGTTGCAAAAAATCATATTAGCGGACGTTATAAACCCAAAACTCTAACGGATTCAGAATCAGGACACCAATTTTACTAACAGTACAGATTTTTGCTGAAAAATATCCACCTCTGAAAAACCAAATTTGTCTTAATTTTCATGGAAACACCCCCTGGTGAGCAGTGTATGTCACTCAGATCAACTTCAGGCAAGATTCAGACTCATTACCTGTATATCTACCGAATCCGAAATTTACAGAGTTCCACTCCCATAGTTACGGAAGATACGGGGTGTTTCCATAAAAAGTGAGACAAACTGGGTTTTTGAGAAGTGAAAATTTTTCATCGAAAATCTGTACTGGTAGTAATATTGTTGTCCTGATTCAGAATCCGTTGAAATTTTGAGCCCAAGTATATTGTCCCCTAATGTAATTTTTCGCAAAACTGGGTAAGTCTATCGCTACTGGCGAACATTGTATTTCACTCAGATCAACCACAGGTAAGATTTAGACTCATCTTAAAATTTACACAGTTCTTCTCGAATAATTACAGAAGATACAATTCACTTCAGCAAAACAATTTTTTCACTATTAGTATGTTTTCATAAAAGTGCAATTATCTTGAAAACGAGTGATTTTTCCGGGTTCAAGCAATTATACATTTTTTAATTAAAATGAAGAATGAAGAATGAAGAAGCCAAGGAATAATAATTTCCCTGATTTTACCAGTGGTGTAAAAAATAGGGGAGGAAAGGAACCAATATACCCTTTTTGTACGCCACTGGTGGCAACTAAAAATATAATTCTTCTTTTAAAATAAAGCTCTTACTAAAAAAAATATTTCTTCGAATTAAACTTCAAAATTTCCAAATCTGTGGAAGTTATGAATAAAAAATAGTTGTAATTGTATCGTTAGAGGTTATATCACTTTTCACCAACATACCTATTGACCTAACCATACAGTTAATTAAAAAAAATTGGTTCAGAATAAATGATAACACAACATTAGAACTAGAAGAATTTTTAAGTCTCCTTGATCTTTGTGTGAAACATAGCTATTTTAATTTCGATGACCAATTTTATGAACAAGTATTTGGACTAGGAATGGGAAATTGTTTGTCACCAGTTTGCTCTGACCTTGTAATGACCTTATAATGACCTTCAATCGACCTGCCTAAACAAACTTTCCTTTGAAGTTTTCATGTTCAAAAGATGTGTTGACGATATTTTCGCAATCATACCAAAGGAAAAGAAATACAAACTTTTGGAAATCTTCAATTCGTACCATGATAAGTTACAATTTACATTAGAAATCGAGAATCACAACTGTTTGCCTTTTCTGGATACACTAGTCATTAGAACTCCTTCAAACGAACTTTTAGTGAATTGGTACCATAAACCAAGCTTTTCCGAAAGGTACTTAAACTTTGATTCGGAACATCCATTTTCTCAAAAAATCAATATAATCAAGAATTTAAAACAAAGAATCATAAGGATTTGCAGTCCTATTTTTGTTGATGATAACCTTCAACTATTGAAATCATATTTGCTACATAATGGTTATCCAACCAGGCTGTTGAACAGGTTAATATTTTCTACTACAAATAATACACATTCACACCATAACGATAAAACTAATAATATTCATCTGAAAATACCTTATGTCAAACACCTTTCCGAGAAACTAAGAAAAGTACTGAACAGCGACAGTATAAAGATTTCATACAAAAATGATAATACAACAAAACAAAAATTCTTCACAAAAATTAAAACTCCCACCCCATTTGAGCAAAAATCAAATGTCATATATAAAATTCCTTGTAGTAGTTGTGAAAAATGTTATATAGGACAAACTAAGCGTTACATAACAACAAGAATGAAAGAACACGAACGAGATTTGAAGAGAAAAGATAGTCTAAAAAATCCCACTTCTCTTGTTGATCATGTTCAAAAAACTAATCATGTTTTCGACTTTGAAAACACAAAAGTTGTGGGAAATCAGAGCTATCTTTTTAAACGCACTTTTCAGGAGATGGTTAACATCGTGAAAAATGATTCGGTCAACTACAGAAAGGATACTGAAAATCTATCTCAATTTAATCCACCGTGCAAAAGAAATGAGGCGCACCCTTTGAGTTTTTGTACCCATCTAACGATACACCTGATTCGGTTCAGTAGTCGTTCGAACTTAACTCGAATATATATGAAATCGTGGAGAGGAAACTTACCGAATTTAATTTTAATTTTAATTTAGTGTCCAGTCATCTTTATTTTTGTTTTATTGCTGTGTTGTAGTGTGACGAGGAAAAAGAAAAAAACCCAAATCATTCATGTAAGTCTACCAAAAAAACACTGTTTTCGGAATTTGAACTGGTATCAAAATTTCAAATGTAATTTCAACTACAAACGTTTACACGTTTTTACTTTTATCAAATTGTTTTTGTTTAACACATTTTATAATTTGTAATTGTCCATAATTATATATTTTAGAGCCCTGAGGATGGCAAAATATATTGCCGAAACGTTGGCTTATTGAAAAATAGTGGTTTTTCTATCGAGACCTAACCCCAACAACATATTGTCAAAATAAAAAATAGATTTAATTATTCATATTCAACACCCTGTATCTGTGCAACCCACCGCTACTCAAGAGTCAGAAGACTGATTCCGTGGTGAGTATCACATGATCTACCAACGATAAAGAATTCAGCATACATCCTATTACTTTTTTTTTCAACTTTTTTTGACAAGTTGCACAGCCTCCCACCACTCCACCGACCGCAGTCGCGCGGTCTGAATATTGGTTTAGTAATAACTGGTATGTGTACTATAATAACAACTAAACTTCATTGTGCATACTGTGACGTATTCCAAAGTGACAGTACCTCCCGGACTACCAGTTATGTTATGTGCTTGCTGGGAGTTGGTCATTTAACCGACCTCGTATCTCTCACCGTTAAAAAGACATCCATGGTGAGCATGGTGGGACACACTGTATAAAGTGGTATTTAACTTTTCATCTCTAGGGTGATATTTGTCATTTTCGAAGTAACTATACCTATAGTGTGATATTTGTGATTTTCGCATGTGGTCTAAACACATTCATGTATCTGTCGAATTCCAATTGAAAAGTTTTAATTTCAAATCTGCTGACTGATGTATTTTCATATCTTCAATAGATTGGAAAGTTTGGTAATACAACTTAAGATGCCTAAAAACCCTGGTGTACCGACTTATACCTGTAAATCTGTGGGATAAAACGGGAGACATTCGCCAACTTGATTACGAGAAAACAAATGAATCCGTGGGCTGTTTTTCGAATATCCCGCGACACTTGAGTGCACCGCCACCGTCGGTTTTCTTGTTAGGGTTAATTTTCATGAACGGAAGTTTGAAGTTTTGCCCACCATTCACGAACATGAAATTAATAAAACAATATAATTATTGGAATATACGGAATCACTATCCCCAATCAGTTCTATGAGTTACATTTTCGACATGATTTATTAATTTTTTTGCTGAAATATAATTAACTCAAATTTCACATAGAAGTATTGCAGTTCAGCTGCATCGCATGGAAATTCACCATTAGCACCTGTCAATCTTATGCGCAGCGTGGATATCTGTGCATTTGTGCCCGAGTTTTCACTATAAACTTTTTTAAAGAAATAAAGAATAATTTTATTGAGTTTAATTGCATTTGGGATTTGATATTTGTGATGAGTTGAAGTGTTATATTGTTCTTCCACTTTTAAAAAACCGTTCGATATGACATTTTAATAGTGAAAATATTTCTATTGTGCAATTTTGTTCGACAGAAAAGGGTATTTTTTGACAACTACACTAAAAAGATTTCCCCATTTCAAAATAAAAGGAATGCATGGAAAATAACCAAAACTTTATAAGCTTACTGAAGACAAAACATTGATAGATTTCAGTGGGAATGGAGAAAAATTTATATTTTTTACTTTATCGCGGACTTTCGCTACTTATGGAAGATTTCAATAAACGGTAAGATATAAAAACGCATCCAGAGTTGATTGAATTTATTAGAAAACATTTTTGCCATAAAATATTGTCAACATGCGTGGCGTTTTGAAATAAAATGTCTGTTTCAAAGTATGTTCAGATTCTAAGTGGTGAGTACTCAATTTCTGTACTGAATATAAATGAGTTACCTACTTTGTTCATCTTTCTGGATTGTCGGCACGAAAACGGAACATATCAAATTATTAAAATATAAGGAAAATGAAGAAACACATCAATAATATAAGAAAATTGCACATTTTTTTTATTACACCACAACTATTGACTTTCAAATGGTTTTTAGATTTTTTTTGGAAAAAATTATATAATTTTAGTAGTGTTATTTTTTCAATAAAACTTTTGATCTTCCATTTCGAGTATGGACTACTAATTCATTTGTTTTGCCTTCAAAAAATTCTAAACAAAATCTAATCAGTCGGCACGCCACGGTTTTTAGACATCTTAATACAACTGAAAAAAACAACGATGCGTCTCTGTTTATTTGGTATCCTTCCAGTGTACTAGATATTCGTTTCTGTGAAATAATGTTCGTATTTGTGAAATATAAGTGGCCCTTTTCACTTCCTTCCCCGTTAAATCATGGCGTACAGCAGATGCCGATAATTTATCACCCTTGCGTGTTCTTCTTCGTGTTGTGGAGGCTGTTATCCATTGAATTTCTTTTTCGTTCGAGTGGAGCGCAGAAAGTAAATTTTTCTCGATCGAATCATAGTTATATTCTAGGTGATATATTGCGGGACTGTTCAAATTGACTGATCTATGTTTGCGGAAAAAACTATATATGCTTCTCGGTATAATAAAGTGGACGTGATGTCGTGAATATTTCAGATTTTCTATAAAGGACAACGAAGGAGACGAGGAGAGTAGGATTGTTTGTTTCGGGAGAAAATGATTTATTTCCAGTATCATCCTTCACTGAACTTTGAAGGAAGTGAAACATTCCCGGTTGATAGTGAAGGGGCTAGGATTATTCCGCCTTTTTCTCCACGTCACGTGGATCGTTAAAATCGTATTGACGTATGGAGTATAGGAAAAACATGGTAGATGTTATACAGGGACGTCTTTGAATTATTCGTTTTAGTAATAGTTATTTATCTAACAAGTGCGGAAAGTAGTACTTTTCCGCACGCGACGGCAGTTGCACGAACGACGCTGAACGGAGTTCGAGCAAGCCGTTAAGGGCGGAAAAGACATTTTTCGTAAGAGTTAGGTACAATATTTTTCCTACGAGTGTTTTTGTCCATCTTATTTATGAAAAAACAAGGTTTTTAATAAACAAGTTTTTATAAAAATGCTACAAAATGACTAATAAGACAGAATAGTTACATAGATCATTTAGTTAGTCCTAAATATCATCATTTTCAAAAATACAAAAATCGTGTGGAAAAGTAAAAATCGTACGGAAAAGTAACTTTTCCGAACGATTTCAAATCGTACGGAAAACTGCAACTTTCAAAACGAAAAAGGGTGAGGAAAAGTTACTTTTCCGCACGCTCGTAGGAAATAGTTATTTACCTAACAAGTGCGGAAATAAGGGCGGAAAAGACATTTTCCGTAAGAGTTAGGTACAATATTTTTTCTACGAGTGTTTTTGTCCATCTTATTAATGAAAAAACAAGGTTTTTAATAAACAAGTTTTTATAATAATGCTACAAAATGACTAATAAGACAGAATAGTTACATAGATCATTTAGTTAGTGCTAACTATCCTCATTTTCAAAAATACAAAAATCGTGCGGAAAAGTAAAAATCGTACGGAAAAGTAAAAATCGTGAGGAAAAGTTACTTTTCCGCACGCTCGTAGGAAAAAAACATTTAAGATGCAGGTGTGTTGTCGGGCGTTGGGGAATTGGATGGTGTTGTATCAGGGGTGAAAGTTACTACTTAGTGGGGCCGTTGTTGAACGCCGGATCTAGGCAACTTTTCTGGGGGCTGAAACATATCTAGGCGGTGCACCCCTATTTTGGAAAAAATAAAGATATCGTGTTTCAAAGTCCATATTGTAAAATGCGAAACATTAAAACGATTTATTAATTTATCAATTTTCGTTCGTTACCAAAATCAATAAATACATTTTGTTCAAACATTTTAAACATTAAATACAATTTTCTACAAACGTCAAAAAATGACAAGGTTCGCGCATTGACAACAATATGCGAAGTGACACTTTTTTTTTTTTTATTTCGTTGCCATTACACCGTGCGTGAAGTAATGTCTGAAACACCCATTTCGCACACTGCATGTAAACTATATGGGATTTTCATATTCTAACCTATATAGTCCTCAATTAAGCAAAAATCCAAGGAATCATTTAATTTCCACAAAATAAACAATAAGTCATCAATCACACAAATCATTTATTTCTAACTTTATGGTCCTCAATCAAGCGAAAATCCAAAGAATCATTTATTTCTGAATGTTTAACAATAATTAAATAAATCTTGTTAAAACTTTTCAAATTGTGAAAAAATTGTATACTACCTAGTTTTTTTTGACGTTTGTAGAAAAAAAATTGTTTGCATCTTGTGCGCGAAATTCTTTTTTACAACTTTCGATTTTTAAATGAGACACCCGACATATTTTTACTTTTTTTGTCTCCATATGACATTCTGAACAGAACCATGAATCATTTGTTTCTTTTTGTAACAAAAAATTTTTAAAATTTTGAAATTCATATTTGAATCTAGAGGGCTATGAATACATTCAAATTATTAATTTTAGTCCAAAAGTATTGAGAAAAATACAACTTTACAGTTTTTGGTTAAAATGTATCTGCTGTATGAAATTTAATTTTTAATTTATTCTACTATTTTATTTTCAAATGACAACATAGTGGCTGGTCGAGTCAGGAAAAAAAATGGAGGAATTGTATACGATTCAAAACTGCCTTTTTTGACAATTAACTCTGCTTCAGCAAGTTCTAATATTTTTGCGGAATATAGTTTTCAGTCGAAATATTTCTGCTATGTACATACAATTCAATTTTAGAATTTGTCTTACAAAATTTTTTAAATTTTGTTAATTTCATTACAAGTGTCAAGTAGCTCAGTGAAGCGTTCAAAACCATTGACTGCTGGTCGGCTAGGTTCGAATCCTTAGCGACTTCAGATTTTTATCTGATAGCCCGAGAAAGTGCTAGGAATCGCACATTAAAAGGTAAGACCTCGTTAATCCTTGGCTCGCACAAGTTTCGACTTTTAGGGCTGCCGTTCGTAAGGGGACGACAGCTGGTTAACGGAAAAACCAATTTTAACAATTTTTTTTATGTTAATACCGCTTTACTGTTATAGGTTTCAAACTTACTTTCTTTAGAACAACTTGAAAAGATTACTTAACATCTTTCTTAAAATGAAACAACATTTAGATTAAAATGAGATTCAAATACATCGGATAACTTGTGACCTACATAACTGATAGAACAAGGTGATTAAGGCGTATTGAAAAAAAAACATCGATATGTTATCTTACCTCACTTCTCCAAATCTAAATAAGGAAACTATTGTGTACGCTCTTGATTGAAAAACATGTTAATAATATCATTCATGCAATAGTAGGGGAGCCCAAAAGGGATTTTGGGATTCACTAAAGCGCGGCAGATTAACATACAGGGAGGAATCTAGTACTCCATTAAATACCTCCACCAAGTATTAGCCCCGTATATATGGCCGCGCGTCAAGGATAAAGGATCAGATTAGTAAAAAAAATTGATCATCTGAAATTCCCGAGCGCGTCAGATTAAGGTAGGGTAAGTTAGTTATATGCTAAAAAGTGTATATTCCACTAATCTGACAATTTTCGATTGACGATAAGAAGTAGGTGGGTTACAAACTTGTAAAAAAAAACGTCATCTCGACTTTCTCAAAAATAATATATAATCTGACGATTTCCGTAAGCCGAAGTAAGGAGAAATAATCGATAAAGTTTAATGCATGCAGCTGCGTGATGCCGGTATTCCCCTTCTCGCGTTTCTATTCCTCTCTCACTCTTTCTCTATCTATGACTCTCTCACTCCGTCCCCACTTTGGGCACAGTATAAGACATATGCAGTAATATTTCTCCGGCCAAATTATGGAGCCAGAAGAGGAAGATGATTATACCGACGAAGATGATGATTAAAATAAAAATTCTCAAAAAAATTTATATTTTTTATACTTATTTTCTCATAAATAAAAGTTTTGTACTTCAAAGAATATATACTGTTTTATTTGCATGCTATTTTTTCAGCTCTTTAATTTGTTAAGTTAAAAGATTTGAAAAAATACAAAAAAAAATTCTTTCCATTGTCAGGTTAGGCGAATCCCTCCAGATAATCGGCAGATTATGAGACAGCACGTTTAAGGTATATAAATGAACCATATATATCTTAATCTGACGCGCTCGAGTATTTCAAAATGGCGATTTTTTTTTGCACATTCTAATAATGGCCGCGAGTTTAGGTCACATCCAAATCGTCAGATTATTATATAAGAGCCTTCTTTTAGGTTCACTTAACATCCCCTTTGAAAATCTGACGCTCGATTAATTTTTTTTTTCCGTTTTCAACCCTTACGCGCGACCACCCCCATCATGGAAACAATCAGATTAACATACGTATGTTTTCAAAAAAACGTAGGACATGGATGCTATTAATATCTGACGCGCTCGAGTATGTCCATGCAACTGTTTTTTTTTACATTTTTGAAAATTTATAGCCGCTCCCCCCACCGATGAAAGTGTATATTTTATATGACATTTTTTTCTTCGTATCATCTAAGCTTCGCAATCCAATAGGTCTCTTCGACGCTCGAGTAAATCCCGATTTAGCATCCTGGGCTCCCTTATGACAAGGAGATATTAGTTTTTGCATTGATGGTTTTGTTATATCATTTGTGTTGGTCACAGGTTACTCGATGAATTTTAATATTATTTTTATCTCAAAAAGAAAGATCTACCGTAATATTTTCAAGTTTTTTGAGGAATGTTTCTTCGAGACCTGATAGTTGTGCGATATCAAATTAACCGTAATGAAATGCTCTTTTTTTTTTCGACCTGACGAACCACTGTGTTGCCATTTGAAAACAAAAAAATAATAATAGTTTAAAAATTAAGTTTTACCCAACAGATACATTTTAACCAAAAAACGGGGAAGTTGTATTATTCTCAATACTTTATTAAAATTAATAATTTGAACGTATTCATAGCCCTCTAGATACAAAAATAAATTTAAAAAATGTTTGTTTACAAAAAATAACAAATGATACATGGTTGTATTTAGAGTGTCATATGGAGACAAAAAAATGAAAATATACCGGGTGTCTCATTTAAAAATCGAAAGTTTACACACTTCCGGTGCGAGACCGAAAGTTGCACAAAAACAAAAAAGTTATAGAGGCGAGCCACCTTCCGTGGACACCCGGTATACTATTATAAATGAGCCGACTACTGAAGTTTATTTCCTACAGTTCTTTTACAACTTCCCGAGGATCAGAAATCTCCGGTGCAGAATATGATCGGACGAGCCGTATACTCATTTCCTTTGAGAGTATAGTGACCGGAAACATGGCGAGCGACTTTAATTTTGCCATACCAGACAAAGGTTGGCCGTCCATCAAGTAGGATGCGAGCTTCGCTCGTTTTCGAGACATAACAAATAGAAGGTTCGATAGGTGGAGACTTAATTGAAATAGGGCGCGGGTTTCATTAGTGAGATCTAGTGCGAGGTCGTAAATAAACGATACAATGCCATAATGCGACCAGCAATATGACGGGTAGATACTGTTATTCGATTATATTCACAAGTCAGTGATGTTCCAAAGGACAAATGAGGAGTAAAATAAAAATTCTCGTTTTTGATTATAGTTTGTGGGAATCGAGCATAGAAATATATTATACAGTGCGGCTTTTTATAGTCCCCCCCCCCCCTGTTAACTTTTGAACGGTTTGCCGTAGAGAGATAAAAAAAACCGTTTCGAGGGTTTCACCGATACTACTTTTTGAAATTGTGATTGCTCGATAGATGGCGCGGGGGGGCACAAAAACCTAATTTTTTTATATGGCATGGGGGGTCGAGTGACACATCGTTGAAGAGAGAATTTTATTCTCTTTTCAACCATCTAATTTTTTTTAATTTCGTTGACACGTTTTTTCACAATAAGCATTTGAAGTGTCAAGTGTAAGAGCGGATCTGAATTCGTTTCCTTACCTTACCTCAATAACTTGTGAAGGGTTTGATGTGAAATAATGGGACGGAAAATATTTTGGGTGGTATTAAAATAATAATGTTTGAAGAAAAATACCTTAATTGTTCTAATGATTCACAATTGCAATCAATACCACGAAATACGGTCAATAAAGACAATTCACAACATTAATAATTATTCATTTTAAATTCCTTTCAAAGCTTAATTAGGTATTAGGATATCGAAATTATACCCATTTCATTTATTTTTAATGACAAAAGTAATAACAGGTACTACGAAAGGACTATTTATTGGATTTGTTTAAATGACAATAATTAATTAGTTACCTATAAAAGTACAATGGATTGATGAATTATTGTATTCATATTCACTGAGGAGTTTTGTCTACTTATAATTATTATTTACTTTGAATATTTGATATAAGAAAATATTGAAGAACATGAGAACGAATTTCAGGAACACATCACCTTCCAGCAAGATGGGGCCCCTCCTCATTTCCAACGTCAAGTTCGAAAGTATTTGGATGTAACATACCCTATGAGATGGATTGGACGTCGTGGACCAAAAGAATGGCCGGCACGATCACCAGACCTTACACCTTGTTACTTCTTTCTGTGGGGATACGTCAAATCCGAAGTGTATGAGCAACAATCCAACTCTTTGGAAGAACTTAAAGAACGAATAACACGGGTTTGTGCTGGTATAACTGCAGACATGTTGAATAATGTTCGGCTGGAATTTGTGAATCGAATTTTTTATTGTAAGAAGTATTAGGTGGAAATTTCGAACACCTGCTTCGTTAATTGACAACAATTTTGCTTCTAATTATTTAAATACTACATGTCATAATAGTTTGTTTTCTTTTTGTTACATTGACACTTCAAATGCTTATTGTGAAAAAACATATTAACAGAATTCAAAAAAAATTAGATGGTTGAAAAGAGAATCCAATTCTCTTTTCAACGATGTGTCACTCGACCCCCATGCCATTTAAAAAAATTAGGTTTTTGTGCCCCCCCGCGCCATCTATCGAGCAATCACAATGCGTTATATTTCAAAAGGTAGTATCGGTGAAACCCTCGAAACGGTTTTTTTTTTATCGCTCTACGTCAAACCGTTCAAAAGTTAACAGGGGGGGACTATAAAAAGCCGCACTGTATATCTTACTCTAGAATGCTAATACCATAGGCCGAAGCCCGAAAGTGATGTAAAAAGTTTAGACTAGTGAGCACTGCGCATGTGCGTCATCAGTGATTTCTGTAGCAGATCCGGTTTCAGCAAATTATTATGGTACTGGTAATAGTGAGCGTTATGGAAGGAAACATTCACGAAATGTATGTTGTTCTACTACTATAATTTGTGCATACATATTGTTAATTCTCAATCTCAGGAAGTGTTCTTAGTTTATTTTACAAGCTTTCATTTAGTTTCATCTGTCCCGGTGGTAATGTCTGTAATCAAATATTGCAGGTTAAATATCACACACTTCTAATCGTACAATTGATTTGAAATTTGGCAGATGTAGATGTTTTTTTTAGCAACAAAATTAATCCTAATTCACGAACAATAAAAGAACTAGCAACAAATACACACACTACAAAAAACAAGACAAAATCTGAAACACTGAAACATAGAGATCACAAACAAACAAGTAGGCGGCTATCTGAAATATCATAAGCATATAGCATATACCTATAACCGTCTCTGAATGCTGTCAAGTCTGCCTGTTAATGAATAAGCGCTGTTGCACGATCATTATAATTATAGTAGCATCGTAGGATACGTTATTGTATTTGTTTCCTTCGCGCCTAAAATTGAGAGTAATCTATCTCTATACGAGTCTTTCGGTTTCACAAAGTCGTGAATATGCTGAGAAATTTTTCTCTTTTACATTGTATGGATTTTATTCCCTCATGACCCCAAACTTTGAATTGGAACGACGAACAATTTTGAAACTTGGCAACTACCCTGTTGATGAACATGCGTACAACGGTTTTCAGGTTGCATATGCGTCCCGCTTTTCTCCGTGAGTATTGGTGGGATTGGCATTCTAGAGTAAGATATATAATATATTTCTATGGAATCGAGTGGAACTGGAATGATTTGAAAACCACAGTCCCTCAAAACATCTCACAAATACCACAGACAAATGTAAGCCACAAGTGAAGATGAATCGTAGCAGTTTGAAACTCGGCACATGACTTCTTGACATCATATATTGTTAGAAAAAAATTCTTTACAAAAATATCAGGGGTGGAACGAATAAAATTTATCAAGAAACAATTTCAACAAAAAGATAAAGATAATTCAATTTTCCCACAAGAAATATACTTAGTAATTTCTCACAAAATGCACTCGTTTTCTCAGAAAACCTGATTGAATTCCGATATCAAATTTCAGGCTCGCCTTAAACCGCCACTGCAATTTCCGGCAGGGCCGAAAATTAGATTTATCATAACTTTGCTGAAAATTATACTAGAAGGAAAATAAAAAGTGTATATTGTTCCTGAAGACTTGTACTTCCTCATGCAAATATAACATGTACCCAAAATGTGTTTTGTCCCACTTCACATAACCCTTCTACGATATTTACGGAGGATCTGAAAGTCATGGATATTTTAGTTGATATGAAATAGTTATACTGAAACTGGAATCAGTACCCTCTTTGGACCATATGCAACGATTTTAGACTAGTGAGACATGTCTCACTTAGGCCTGCCAAAGAAAACACTGGGTTTTACTCCTGCCTCAGTTTTCATCTCACCCATAATCCCGGTAATTTCTTCAGTAAATGTTGAAAATAATCTCTCATACACACCCTACATGAAAAATGAAGTATGTGATTTCAAGCTTGAGGTTTGCACTTCACAATAGTGTTATTAAACATATATGCAGGATATGAATAAGCGATTATTTTCAACATTTACTGAAGGGAATGCCGGTTTGGGTAAGTTGAAAATGAGGCAGGAGTAAAACAAAGTTTTTATTTTGGCATGTATAAGTAGGACCTGTCACGCTACTTTAAAATTTGTTGCATATAGTCCAAAGAGGGTATGGGTTGCTGCTTAAGTATAATAATTCCATATTTACTAAATTATTCATGCTTTTCGGATCATCCACAAATATTTCCGTGAAGTGCAACAAAACACATTTTAGGTAAAAACAGAATTTTCAGCGTCGGTTAAGGGTGAACCTAAAAGTTGATATCGGCGTTCAATCACGTTTTCTGAGAAAAGGAGCGCATTCCATAAGAAGTTACTAGGAATAATTTTTGTGGAGAACTGAATTCTCTTTCACCTTGTTGAGTTGTTTTTTCGATGAATCATATACTTTCCAAGATCACAGTAAAAATCTATTAATTTATTTTTAAACGAAAAAAAATCTGTTCCACCCCTGGAATTTAAGTAAACAATTTGTTTTCGTGTTTATCATGATTCCAACTACTAGCATACCAAATTTGGTGGTGCTACAATCGATCCTCCTCTCAAAACCCAATCGTACTGGATGAAATAGATTTTACCTCCAATATATGTAATATCAAACATTACGATACTGATATGAGTTTCGTAATGAGATACTTTACCGCACTAGTGCGGTAAAGTAAAATTCATTTGTTTCTCTTTTTAAATGTCAGTCTATTTAATGGAAAAGGATAACAAGAACTAATTTTTTATAAATTTGAGTATCTATCCCAGGATTTATCAGGTAATAAGGTTTGAATTTTTTAATTTGTAGCGGATTCTATATCTGAATCTATTCTCTGATGGTCTAAACTAATGTCGATGAAATTTTACTGAACGTGTCAAAGTTGACAGTTCGCAAAATAAATCAACAATGGGCGCAACGCTTGCTTGTTGCATGATACTAATATCATGAATTTAAGGAATATTGACTAATTTTTAGTAAATAATTAACATTATTGATAGTAGGTAAAATATTGTACAATATTTGTGTCATAAATTCATATTACGATAATCGATCTGTTATCAAACTCGGCCTAAAGACCTCGCTTGACAAATGTTCCATCTCAAATCGTAATATGAGTCTTTACGACACTTATATCGTAAATATCTATTATGAATACTCTATTCATATTTTCGAACAAAAATCAAAATTCCAGATATAATGTTTTGCCTATTGTTATTATCATTTTTATGTGAACTCCAAGCAGCATTAGGAGCATACAGGGCATTGATTTTTTTTCAAACGCCTTTGTATCTCAGAAACGAAGCAACTCCGGACATATGTTCATAAAAACTTTTTTTCCCAAAACGACTTAACGAATCACCCTCTGTAGTTTCGTACCGTAAATAGAAACACGAGGGAAACAAATAAGCACTGTTCTGAAAAATCGAATTCTCGGTATATTATCCCCAGGAGCCACTCGTAAAAATATCTTCATTTTACTCCAAATCGATATACTTTTAACTTTTCAACCCTATTCGAGGCTTGTATGCGAAAACGGGGCACCTAAATCTGTCACTAGCTGACGGTCTAGAAGAGAAGATTCAATGCGAACATTATTATGTGATAAAAACTCAGTTAACGATTTTTATAGCCTGCCTGGGTCATTGTGGAATCGATTTTCAGCTGAAAACGTTGAATTAAGGTCCATTTGCTTGGCTTAAAATGGCAATTTTGCGGATTTTTTGCAGATGAAATTCCTTTTATGGAAGATTTCACAGAGTTATGGAAGTTATTTGAACCACATTTGTATTAACACAACTGAACCCGTGAAAACATGCACGTCCATGATGCTCATTCGTCGTATAACGGACTATAGTCCGTAATATATCCAGTGCTAAGGCACTCAACGTATAATCCAGTAACGACAGACAAACTCGAGCAAAAAGTGAAGAATGAATTGTAGCACTCTGAAACTACGGCACATAACATCTTGACATTATGTATTATTAGAAAAAAAAATTGTTTACCAAAAAATTTTCATTTAAAAAAAATATAAATTTTTTTTGTTATTTCAGAAAATATGAGATTTATCAAAAAACGATTTCGGTAGGTTGAGAGATAATTCAATTCTCCACAAGAATAATAGTCAGTAATATATATGAAATACGCTCGTTTTCTCAGAAAACGTGGTTTAACGCCGACGTCACATTAACCCGCCACTGCAAGTTCAGGCAGGGCCGAAAATTAGATTTGTCATAACTTTGATAAAAATTATAGTAGAAGAAAAAGAAAAAGTGCATATCGTTCCTGAAGACTTCTACTTCCTCATGCAGATATAACACGTGAGTATCTGAGTAGCTAAAATGTGTTTTGTCCGTCCTACTTCACATAACCCTTCTACGATATTTACGGATGATCCGAGAGTCATGGATATTTTAGTTGATATGGAATAATTGTAATGGAGCAGGAATCAGTACCTTCTTTAGACCATATGCAAAGATTTTAGACTAGTGAGACACGTCTCACTTAGACATGCCAAAGAAAAAACAGGGTTTTACTCCTGCCTCAGTTTTCAACTTCAGTAAATGTTGAAAATAATCGCTCATAGACATCCTATATAAAAAATGAAGTATGTGATTTCAAGCCTAAGGTTTACACTTAACAATAGTGTTATTAAATATACCGGGTGACCACGAGATGAGGTACGTCCCCCAATTTTTCTGCTTCAGTATAATAATTCCATATTTACTAAATTATTCATGATTTTCGGGTTATCCGCAAACATCTCCGTGAAGTGCGACAAAACACATTTTAAGTACTCAAATACTCGCATATTATATTTGCATGAGAAGGTAGGAGTCTTCAGAAATGATATGAACTTTTCCTTCTCCTTCTGCGATCATTTTTAGCAGTTATGACCAATCAAATATTCGGCTCCGTCAGAACTTTCAGCAGCGGGTAAGGGTGAACCTGAAATTTGGTGTCGGCGTTCAATCACGTTTTCTGAGAAACGAGCTCATTTCATAAAAAAATTACTAGTTATCATTTTTGTAGAGAATTTAATTGTCTTTCATTCTGTTGAGTTGTTTTTTTGATAATTCATATACTTTCCAAGATTAAAGCAAATATTTATTTATTTATTTTTAAATGTTCCACCCCTGGAATTTTGCTTAACAATTTTTTTCGTGTTTATCATGGTTACAACTACTAGCATACCAAGTCGATTCTTGTCTCAAAACCCAATCGTACTGGATTAGTGAGCGTTCGCGCAATAAATGAGAATTTCACATGTTCAGCAATGTTGGTAGAACTGTTCTCTAAAATTCTTCTGGTAATTTCACCAATACTTGAAGGCCACACCCCATGCCAGGTAGGTCGTCGTCTCACAGGAGATATAAACGTGTGTTCTTAATGAATGTACGTATTTACTGCTGCTCCGGACGACAATCGTATAAATCTGGTTTCAAGGGAACGATTTGTCCCGCTTTTCCCAACCCAGCTTATTGAAAGGGTCTGAGAAAGTTGAAGATTTGGAACGAATGAATGAGGTTGGACCGATTATATTCTTCTAGGGTTAACAGGAATCTCATGATGATCATTTGAAAAGTATGTTGGAGAACGTACTTTCATCCAAGCAAGAAAATAGTACAACTACACTCTAAAAGATTTCGGTGGTAGTCACAACAATATTGTTGTCATTAGAATTTTCATCATCATAACGGGATTTATCACTGCGCTACCCTATTTCTTATAGTTGGAATAGTTACTACCACATATACAGTGACCGCCAAAAAGTATGTACCATATGGGAAAAAAGTTTATTATTAGAGTATTTGTAGTGTATTGATAAATAGAAATAGTTATCATAACATATTGAATATTATGTTTTACAATTAAGTAGGTTAAGGATGATATTGTTTGAAATATTACATAGTGAGTTTTGTCCTAGTTTTAGTTAGAATAGATCAAGACAACGAGCTTGAAAGTAGTACTGTACCGAAGGCATTTTCGATACAATAAATGTAGTAATAAATAATGTCCTGCGTATTATTAGAAGGGAAATAGGATACCAAAGGACCATCCTATTACATGGCGATCCTGCCAGCCGATACTAGAGCTGAGAATCATTAGAATGAAAAATGCTATGAATATCGACGAATAACTGAAAATGGGTAGTGAAAATTCCAAGGAAGAGGTGATTATCACGCAATCAGGAATCAGTGGTGGAACTACTGCTGGAACAAATAGTGGAAATAAGTACTCTCTCCTTGAAGTTGTTGCAGTTGTTATGGGCATCTTGGTGTTGCTAGGAATTGCATTATGTTTGTGGCAAAAATCACGAAAGGCGTTGGAAAAGAAGATAAGAAGAGAAATTTCTAGAAGCAAAGAACTAGTCATTGAATAAGACAGATTGTTGGTGTTTAGACTGTAGGTGATGAATGGTGAAGAAAATATAAGAACAATTACGCATAAATGGTTATTGAATACCAGGAAGGGCCAGCAGTTCAGACGAATGATCAGATAAGTCTAGATTAACTTAAAATAGCAGTAATGTTGTTAGGAACCTACAAATGATTGAATTTGAAAAGCTTTTACAAGAGGTTTGTTTGTTTAAACGTAATATATCTAAAGATAGTTTGCAAAGGCGTGAGAATTTTGAGAAAGTCAACAAAAAACTTGTGGAATTGAACGTCTTTGAAGCTACATTCACTCATTTGAAGGATACTTATAATAAACTAGTGAATAAAAATGAAGATGAAGTAAAATTAATCAAAACTTATGCTAGGGATATAAATAACAATATTAGTGATGCTCGTGAAACATTATTGAATAGATTACATAAAATAAAACAAACATCTAAACTAGTCAATATGTCTGAAAAATTTGATTTACGAACAGCTTCATCCCTGTTGCCTCTTATGGATGGTTCTGAAAATACAACTAAACAGTTAATTGACGCAATTGAATTATATAGTGAACTTTTAGATGCTGAGGGAAAAAAACTATTGATAACTTATGTTCTAAAAACCAGGTTAACACAAAATGCTAAACTGAGATTAGATAGAACTTATGCCACCGTGGACAATCTGATAAGAGATATAAAATTGCATTTACTCTCTATTAGGTCTACCGCTGCTCTGTCAGTAGAGTTGCATAATAGCAAACAGGATGGAAAATCTATTGATGAGTTTGGTAGAACTATAGAAGAGATGATGGTTAATTTAACAATATCTCAAGCAAACGGAGACGATAATGCAGCTAGAGTTCTTAGAGGAGTTAATGAGAAGATTTCGATTAATGCTTTTGCAAATGGGTTGAAGAGCCACGAATTACGAACAATAATTAAAGCTAGAAATTATGATAAATTACGAGATGCAATTGTAGGAGCTACGGATGAAGAAAAATCGAAAGTGTCCAGTAGCAATTCACAAATATTTCATATGCGTGGTAAAAATAATTCATGGCGCGGATATTCTAAAAACAATAACAACAACACAATGAATCGTAATTATAAATATAGTAACCAGAGCCAAAACTTTCGACAAGGTCACGGACGGAATTTTAATAATCAGCAAAATAATTATAATGGCAATCGGTCACGAGGCCGCGGAAATATGAGAGATCGAGGTATTTTCAACAACAATAATAACAGAAATCGTACTCACAGAGCTTATTTTGCGGAAGAAGCAAATTCTAATAATGTCGCTGGAAATGAAATAAACCACTCATCATTTGTAAATGAGCGATTTTTTCGTGCCCCCCAATAATGATAATACAATAAATAATGTGATTTTGAGTATGAATGGAATGAATTTTGTATGTATGCAGTATGTAGGTAATAATTTGAAATTCTTAATTGATACGGGTGCTACTATTAGTGTAATTTTCTCAAAGTATGTGAATCAGTTTGAAAACATTGACAGTTCAAAGAAAATAAGAATAAATGGAATAGCTGGTTCCACGTACTCATTGGGATCGGTGAATATTTCATTGAAAACAGATGGTATGAACGTTTCACATTCATTTTTGGTTATGAATGAGTTTACGAATGATATAGATGGAGTATTAGGTGCTGATTTTCTAACCAAATATTCAGCTACCATAGATTTTGAGAAATTTAGTTTTTCCTTTGTGAAGGATGACAGAAAAATAACCGTCCCATTGCAATCGAAATATGATTGTTATACTACCATTCCTCCGAGGTGTGAAATTGTTAAGTATTGTTGGGTGAATAGTAATGAGGATTGTGTTGTTTTGGGTGAACAGTTGACTGAGGGTGTATTCACAGCAAGTGTTATCGCTAGACCAGATAATAATATGATTCCCGTACGGATACTCAATGTCCAAGATAAGGAGATAAAACTTCGGAATTTTAGGCCAAAGAGTGAAAAGCTTTCGGATTTCGAGTATTGTAAGTTTGGAAATGATGAAATGTCTGTTGCACGAGTGGATAGACTGTTAGACCTTATTGATACAGAGTCATTAAATAAGGAAGAGAAAGTGTCTATAGAAAAAATTTGTGCTAAATATGCTGATGTTTTTTATTTAGAAAATGACTACCTTACGGTAACTAATGTTTGTACACATAAAATACAGTTACAGCCGAATGCAAAACCTGTATATGTGAAGCCCTATAGGTTACCGCATGCTCAAAAGGCAAATATACATGAACAAGTTGAAAAAATGCTTCACGATGGAATTATAGAGGAGGCTAAATCAGAATGGTCCTCTCCATTGTTGATAGTGCCAAAAAAGGCAGATAAGGAAGGCAATAAAAAATGGAGGGTTGTAATTGATTACAGGCTTCTTAATCAAAGAATAGAAGATGATAAATTTCCATTACCCTGTATAACAGAAATATTAGATTCGTTATCAGGTGCTGTTTATTTTTCCCACTTAGATCTGTCGCAAGGGTACTACCAAGTAGAGTTGCACCCTAGTAGCAGACCATATACAGCGTTTACTACTGATCGTGGCCAATATCAAATGAAAAGGCTTCCAATGGGTCTCAAAGTAAGTCCGAGTGTGTTTTCTAGAGTGATGACAATAGCTATGTCAGGTTTGAATTATGAATCATGTTTCATATATTTAGACGACTTGATTTGTTTTGGTAATAACTTGGTGAATCATAACATCAATCTTATCAAAGTTTTGGATCGTTTGAGATCTGTGAATCTCAAACTCAACCCCATTAAATGCGAATTTCTAAAAAAAGAAATTTTATACTTAGGGCATATAATTTCGTCCGAAGGTATATCGCCTGATCCTGAAAAGATTGAATCTATAAAAAACTATCCAGTACCCAAAGATTCCAGTGAAACGAAACGATTCGTAGCATTTGCCAATTATTACCGGAAATTCATAAAAAACTTTGCCCACATTGTCTATCCTCTGAACAAACTGACCCACAAAAGCGCAGAATTTAATTGGACAGAAGAATGTCAAAATTCATTTGACAATCTGAAAACGTCGCTTTCTAATCCACCTTTGTTACAATACCCAAATTTTTCAGAAAATAACAGATTCATACTGAGGACGGATGCATCAAAATGTGCTGTTGGGGCCGTGTTGTCAAATTCAAATGACCAACCAGTAGCGTATGCAAGCCGTTCATTAAATAAGGCAGAGAAAAATTACTGTACGATAGAAAAAGAGCTTCTGGCCATTGTATTTGCTGTTCGACACTTTAGGCCCTATCTGTATTGTCGAAAATTTGATATTTTCACAGATCATAGACCATTAGTATATTTATTCGGTATGACTAATCCATCTAGTCGCCTAACCAAGTTCAGACTAGCATTAGAAGAGTATGACTTCACAGTAACGTACCTAAAAGGTACCGAAAATGTTGTTGCTGATGCTCTTTCAAGAATTCAGATTGAGTCGGACGAACTCAAATCTATAGGTGAAAAAGTTTCTGATATGTTCGTTATGACACGAGCTCAAGCAAAGGAAGAAAGTATTAGAAAAGGGGATGAAATTATTTCTACATACCGCAGGATTGATCACCCTGGAGTGGTAGAATTACTGAAACGCCCTGTAGAATCGGTTGAACTCAGACCAATTCTTAATAATAATTTCGAAAAGATTTCAAAAATAAAGGGAAACGAAGGATTTTTTACTGATAATTTAAAATATGATGTCAATTCAGGAACTATCTATATAAAACAGTTATCTCAATCAGTGTCAGCATTTGGTGCGTCACTGAGGGAACTGAAAAAACTTTGCGAAAAACACAAAATTCCTGAATTATGTATTGTTAATAACGAAAAAGCTAAAGAACTGATAAAAAATATAATAAAAATTAAAGACGAATTGAAAAATGCAGATATAAAAATCTCTATAATAAAGGACGTACAAGTAATTGATGATAAAGAAACCAGAAATTTAATAATGAATGATTTTCACATGTTACCAACAGGAGGGCATACAGGTATTAATAGAATGTACAACAATATAAAGAAATACTATTTCTGGCCTGGGTTGAAAAATCATGTTGGAAGGTTTGTGAAGCGTTGTGATGATTGTCAGAGGTATAAGCATTCAAGGCCGAATAAAGAACCGATGACAGTCACTACTACGGCGGAAACAGCCTTGCAAAAGATTTATCTCGATCTCGTAGGTCCTCTGAAACCAGATGAGAGCAATAATCGATATATTCTCACCTTACAATGTGAACTTTCCAAATTTGTTGAAGGTTATCCTATACCGAACAAAGAAGCGGTCACAGTTGCGAAGGCTTTCGTAGAAAACTACGTTCTGAGATTTGGTATACCTAAAACAATAGGAACCGATCAAGGAACTGAATTCCTGGCTTCCACCCTTCAGGAATCTTGTAAATTGTTAGGAATAACTTCTCTCAAATCTACTGCATATCACCACGAAACTCTGGGAGCACTAGAGAATACCCATAAAAACTTAGGTGCATATTTGCGTATTCAAGTGGCAAAACACCCAGACAGTTGGAGCTCTTGGGTGCCCTATTGGTCATTTTCTTACAATAACACGGTACACACTGAAACACATTACACACCGTATGAACTGGTTTTTGGAAAGAGTTGTCAACTACCTTCAAATATAACAAACGTAATTGACCCCGTATATAATTTTGAGAACTATCCAATAGAGTTAAAGTACAGGTTACAAAAAGCATGGGATGATGCTAAAAATAATCTACTGAAATCAAAAACTAAGAGAAAAGAAACATGGGATGTAAATAGTAGAATAGTTAGTTATAAAAAAGGTGATAAGGTATTGATTAAAAATAATAATCCTTCTGAGAAATTAGAGCCCTTATTCAATGGACCATTCGAGGTTCAAGAGGAAATAAGTCCGAATTTAGTAATAAAAATCGAAGATAAGTTAATTAAGGTACATAAAAATAGAGTAAAGCCTTATTTTAATTAGGCAATTCATAAGTTACCAAATATTTGAGTAGAAAAAAAAAAAAAAAAAAAAAAAAAAATAATAAAATTAGCCAATGTTTATATTTTTTTCTTTGCCCGGGGAAGGTGTAGTGTATTGATAAATAGAAATAGTTATCATAACATATTGAATATTATGTTTTACAATTAAGTAGGTTAAGGATGATATTGTTTGAAATATTACATAGTGAGTTTTGTCCTAGTTTTAGTTAGAATAGATCAAGACAACGAGCTTGAAAGTAGTACTGTACCGAACAAAGAAGCGGTCACAGTTGCGAAGGCTTTCGTAGAAAACTACGTTCTGAGATTTGGTATACCTAAAACAATAGGAACCGATCAAGGAACTGAATTCCTGGCTTCCACCCTTCCCAAAAAGATTCTTGGCAAAAGTTTGTGCATGTCTGATAACCTAAAAATCGATTTTGACACATGCCACGCGATCGCTGGTATGGCGGCAAATTGAAAAAAATTACCATAAATAGTCAAAGAGTCGGATAAAATGGCAAGTGATAAAGTGATTTGAAATAGTTGCTTAGAATTCAATTTTATACACATATACAAAGTTTGAGAAAATTATGTGGGAACATTGAAAACAGCAATTTTTTTTAAATAGTTTTCTAGCTGTAGAAAAATATCAAATTATATTCTTATGAATTGCTTGACCATACTGAAATATTTGTATTCCGATGATAATAACAAAACTTTCTCATTTTCTCCACACCAGAGAGCACTAAATTGAAAAAATTGAATTTTGTCAGAACCCTTGCTGTTACATTGGTTCGTATCTAATAGATATATCACAATTTCACTATTATTGCGATGATAGGGAGATCCAAAAATATCGTGTTTTTTAGATTATAATCAATTTTTGATGATTAGCGTGCACGAACGTTTCACTTCGCACATAATCTTAAAAATAGTGCGTCAAATTAAAGAGGCTTGAGTTTTCACCATTGCATGCGAAGTGAAACGCTCTGGCAAACATCATGTTTCTGGATTGTCATGTCATCACAATGGTCGTGGAATTCTGATATAACTGTTAGATACGAACCAATGTAACAGCCAGGGTTTTAACAAAAACCAATTTTTTAATTTAGTGCTTACTGGTGTAGAGAAAATGAGAAAGTTTTGTCATTATCATTGAAATACAAATGTTTCAGTATGGTCAAGCTATTCATATGATAATAATTTGATATTTTTATACAGCTAGGAAAATATTTTAAAAAAAAATTCAATTTTCAATTTTCTCTCATTATCTTTTCAAACTTCGTATATGTGTATAAAATTTAATTCTAAGCAACTTTTTCAAATCACTTTTTTTGATATCTTGCCATTTTACCCGACTTTTTGCCTATTCATAGTAATTTTTTTTAATTTGCCGCCATACCAGCGATCACGTGACATGTGTCAAAATCGATTTTTTGGTTATCGGACATGCACAAACTTTTCCCAAGAATCTTTTTTCAAATACTCTAATAATAAACTTTTTTCCCATATGGTACATACTTTTTGGCGGTCACTGTATAATATTGTCACAAGTAGATCTTCGCTATGACTTTACTATTCGTTCAATTAATGAGCTATGCGCGTTATCTTGACTATTCTAAAACGTTATTGGCAATTTTGTGATGATAACTGTTCACCATTGTCAAGTTAACTTCTTATTTTAGCGTTGGTTCTCTAGGCAGCCAATGAACTTGTCTAGAAGAGGCACGTGACCGTCTCCCCAAATCCACTACGATTCACGATGCCGCCGGCGTAATCAGATCCGCGCAATAGCCGCTATTGTCGCCATATTATCGTGAGTTTTCGCTTTGCCATTCTAGAATTGGTAGATGCAATTAAAAATTAAAAAATTATCCAAGGTTTATGACAATTATGTACATTGTGTGTGACAATACCTGCTTCTACTTCGTAGTCTTGAAGTGTTGTTATCTACTCGTAGCCTGAAATTATGGAATCGAAACAATAGAACATGGACAACTTCATCCCCATAATTGAAAGTAACAATATTTTTTGTTTCTTTTTCACAACTCAGAATTTAATCTGTGCCAGTTCAACTGATTTTTTAATTCGAATGGTATTATCAAAATTTCTAAAAATTAGGTAATTTGTTTTATAAACGAGTCCTCAATTATCGAAAAAACGATCACAAAATTATCAGTACCTAGTCGTTCATAATCAGAGGATGTTCTTTATTCATAAACTACTTTTTTGATAAATAAACGAACTAGATACAGTGCGGCTTTTAATAATCCCCCCTGTTAACGTTTGAACGGTTTGACAACATGAAAAAAATTTTTTTCGAGGGTTTCACTAATACTACTTTTTGAAATGAAAAATATGGTGATTGCAAGACAGGGGGCGCAGGGGTGCCCATCAACTCAAAATTTTCAAATGGCATGGGGGGTCGAGTGTCGAGTTGAAAAGAGAATTCAATTTTCTTTACAACAATCTAAATAATTTTTGATTTTGTTCATAATTTTTTTCCCAATTTCGATTTTTATGCTTTTCGAAATTTTTTAGTTAATGTTCCCCCAGCGCCATCTGTCGAGTAATTGTAATGTTTTTTCTCTCAAAAAGTAGTATCGGTAATACCCTTCAAAAAATTTTTGGTTTCATTGTTCCACATTGTTCCACATCAAACCGTTCAAATTTATCGAGGTATTCAGATCCGCATTTATATTTGCTATATCGATTTTGAATTGCAAAAAAAATATTAATAATCCAGTACGATTGGGTTTTGAGACGAGGATCGAATGTAGCACTACAAAACTTGGTACGCTAGTAGTTGGAACCATGATAAACACGAAAAAAACTTTTTTTCCACGGATGGAACATAATTTTTTTCGTTTAAAAATAAATAAATAGATTTTTTTTGTAATATTTTTTGTAATTTTTTTTGATATTTTGATTTTGAATTGCAAAAAAAATATCAACGAAATAAAAAAAAATCAGATGGTTGTAAAGAGAATGGAAATTCCTTTTCAACGATGTGACACTTGACCCCCCATGCAATTTAAAAATTTTGAATTGATGTGTCCCCCTGCCCCCCTGTCATGCAATCACAATTTTTTTTATTTCAAAAAGTAGTATTTGTGAAACCCTCGAATGAGTTTTTTTTTTCATGTTTCTACGTCGAACCGTTCAAAAGTTAACGGGGGGGGGACCATTAAAAGCGGCACTGTAAGCAGTATTGGAAACTTTTTATCTGGGGTATAGACAGAAATCTACGCAAGCAACAAGTAATACAATGATATGATAATACCACATAAATAAGAGACACGCACTACTGCACCCCTCTCCTGTTCCCTCGCCCGACGAATTAACAGCTCAGTTGATCCTTCCTCGAGCGAGTGAAGGAAAAATTGTAATGCTCTCTCAACATTTATAGCAAGCCATTCTTCACGCTCTCATAAAACCACCATATCCAGATGAAAACTTTCTTATACTTGGATTCCTCAAACCGTACATTATGTAACCGATTCTTTTCCGAAATATAGGGTATTTATTGAAACAAAAAACAGTATTGTTCTAAGAAAATTGGACTGAACATTTCTACTCACCCTATATACATGAAATTACTGTGTGACGTTATCAACAGTGAAGAATGTTTGATATATTAATGACATGCTCTCCTTTATCCGAACTAAAAATCTAGGGGTTGACGTACCCTTATTTTCGAACCACCCTGTATAAAAAAATAATATAATTTAGCTTTGGTTGAGATTGAAGGAGTTCATCATGCCTATACTGAATATTCATTTCTCATTAGAAAATTCACACCGGTTGGAATGAAATTAATCGAATGAATGTATGTTCACCCTGTTGTAGAGCACAAAACGAAAACGTATAATGGATACGACATCAAGGTAACATTGTCCATCATTGAGGCATGGTATTAGCAGAATAAATAGCCGTTTTGTTAATTCTTAGAATTGTTAAAAATTCTCAGCAAAAAGCTTTACTTTTCATCTTTGACATATCCTGTATCTCGAAAACTAGTCGGCCGATTTTGTTGTGCCCATAAACACTTTTGCCGAGGAAGTCAAAATCTACAACATACCAAAAATTCACGGAATTTAGTCGAGAGCCATTTTCCATAAGGATTTTGCGAGGTCCAAACAAATAATTCCTTCAATACCCTAGTAATACCTAGTAATACCGAGTAATACCAGTAATACCTATAATTTAAATAGCTATCATTGAAACTAATAGAATTATTATCAATAACAATTTCAAAAATAACGTATGTGGATTCATTGATATACCTGATATTGATGTAATCGATATATAATTCCTAAGATATACTGTCGGGAGCGAAGAGAACTATATAACTCTTCACATAAATTAAAAGTTACTCAATTACTGTCTCCTCATTTCTGAAACAGGATGCATAATGAACGAAGTTTGTTTTAGTTCGAATATATTACAGCTGCCATAAACGAGACTGTCTTCATTGCCCTTTTGATCTAACCACACCCTCAATCTAGAAAAGCCTGTGATGTACACGTGATTATAATGATCAGATCATTGTGGTGAATACGAATCATATCGGGTGTTGGATAACCATAAAGAATGCACTACCAAAGACGAGTCAGTCAAGGGAACGTAATGGAGTAGTTAGGAGCTCCATGAATAAAGTGTTTCCTCAGAAGTGTTGGAGTGAGTGAATATCCAGTGGATATTTTATAAATGGCGACGAGGATAATAAAAAAAATCAACAATAAAGATACAAGAAAAAAAGTATACTGGCTTCTCAAGGTGGGAAAAGTCCCTAGGAATTATAAATTAGCGCCAACACTGTTCCTTCTTCACATCAATGATTTGTTGGGAGAGTTATGTAGTAAGTTCCCATGGATCATGCTGATGAATCTGCGCTGACCATGCAGTATTCCCGGAATCGTCTTATCTAAGATCTCTGGGAGAACACTTTCATAAAATATTAATTCATTCCTATTAAATGCGGGAGAAAATGTCCATGACGAAATTCGCGAGTTAAAGAACACCATATTTTTAGCTAAAGAAAAACGATTGAAAGACTTGTGTAACGATAAAAATCAGTACTCCGATGGCGATAGACTTGTACTAAACGATATCATGAAAATTAAAAAAGGATACAGCCAACAACACATTGAATTTTTGTACAATGAAAAAAATGACAAGGTTAATACCACAAGTGATATGCTGATGCAGGCCTATAATACATTCTCAAAAAAATTCAGTGTACAAAGTGGCGAAGAACGAGAAATACGATGTTTGTTGGCACATATAAATAAAAAAGTAGATGCCTTGAATTGCCAGGAATTAGTGAAGGTCATTTCAAAGAAAGAACTCAGGATAGCAATATCAGCATCAACAAAAAAAAGTGTCCAGGGCCAGATGGACTGACTTATGAATTTTATCACAACAATTTTGAATTAATCTGTGATGACCTTTTAAAGGTTTATAACACATTCATGTTTGAAAACCAAAAACCCCCAGACGGATTCAGTGATGCCGTAATAATACTCATACCTAAACTTAAAAACCCCAATGAACTTGAACAGTTCAGACCATAGAAATTATAATATATATACTTACTCTAGAATGCCAATCCCCTCTTCGTGGGACACTGAAAAGTGTTGTAAAATTCCAAATGTTTTCATCAATGCGCATGCCCATAACCAGTCTCCTAGCTCTGCAGCGTTGACAAATTTCAGAAAATTTTATCTTTGTAGTCGAGATTCTGTCGAAAATAACCTAGCATTACTGTGAAGCCTGCCCAAATTCCCGTTGAATTGTTGGGATCGTGCAACAGTGTTAACAGTTTTCAATTGCCGCAGAGGAAGGAAGGTAGTTTGCCAGAGCCGGTCTGGGTTAGTTTGGTGGTTTAGGCGATTTGTGTTCATTGTGAAATTAACCATTAACGTTATTGTGTTTATTTAGATGTGCTTTTCTTATTACTGTTGTTTACTTCAATTATTCATCGGTAGTATGTATGTTATTGGTTTTCGGGTTTTTCTGTAGTGAAATTTTAATTTTGACAATGTTGACGTGCTTGGTTCTATGGTGTGGAAATAAAGGAAATATTTATTCCTGGAATCCATTATTTTTAGTAAGTACCTACTTGAACCCAGCAAACACAGTTACATCACAGAGATATCGCAGCGATGTAACAATTGTGACCTGCGATATCGCATTCTATGTCTCATAGACGTCGCTGCGATATCAGAGGGATGTTATTTTGTCCCACTCAAGCTTCATCCATGCGACGTCGCTGCGATAAGTTCTCTGCGATGTAACAGCGATATATTTTTTGCGATATGTTATCTGTGATGGAAAAGCGATGTGTTCTTGCGATAAAACTACGATGTTATGCGAGATGACATCGCAGGGATGTAAACATATGACATCACAGCGATGTACAATTTTTATGCAGAGGTGAGGTAATATATAGGAAAAAATGTCAGTGAAGAAAAGCCTTAGATAAAAAATATAAATTAACATTTATTTTCAATAAACAATGAACAAAACAAAAAATAAAAGGTGATTCTCTAGCAAAAAATATAAAAGGCGATTCTCTAACGAAAAATATAAAAGGAATAAAATTTATGTGTCTTTTCTATTATTTCTGGACATCCTTTGTTTTGAATGCCTAAACCAATTCGAGCATATTTCCTCTACTTGTTTATTATTTTCTCCATGCACCTCTAATATAACATCTGAAAATGAAGGAAACAATAAAAATAGTGATATACAGTGATCGGCAGATTTTTTTGAAACAAATGGGGAAAAAAGTTAAATTCAAATTTCTCAGATTATTTCATGCACTTTCCAAATGAACCAATCAGGAGCTCTAGTCAAGTTCGGATTATCGATAACACTGAACTTCACTCTTTGACTTTAATAATAACAACAATATCTCGAGTGATATCAACAATCAAATGATCAATTATTTTTCGTTTGAATTCGCCCATACTATTTTTCAGATTTGTGTAGGTATGTGACTGTTATTATTAAACGTCATATATAAGTAATAATTGTGCACGCATTTGAACATGAGCAAATTTGGAATGAATTCTATGTTAAATAATCAACGAAAAAAATTTATGAAAATAAACAGATGTGTATTTCGTTTGATGTCAATGTTTTCTGTTAATCGTGTTTATTGAACTTTATTCTGCCGAATTTCAGATTGTTTACTTTTCACTTTGTTTGTGCACTTTGTGAAATAGTCTAATAAAATTCCACTCTTGATTGAATTTATTTCGTGAGTCTGTCCTTCATTTCTGAGCTCCACTGAATTGCTTCGTCCAGAAATGAATCAACAGACTTATCGCGAAAATTCAATCACTTATGGTATCACTACTGAACATTCTATTCTTCATTAAAGTACCTATACAGAAGACACACAAAAGGTATTTTGAATTCACTGTCAGATGAAGTAAAAAAAACATTTGGATGGAATAAAGAAAAGATGGATTTCAAAAACTATAATTTAGATTTTTCCCAACATTTATTATTGAGAATCTCATTATTTCAAATTCATAATTTCCCAAGACTCGAAAAATACTTACTTCTTAAAAGATTCGTAACCCTCAAATCTGCAATTCTGATGTTGTCTCGTTGCCCCAACCAAGAACACTTCACTGCAAAACTATCTTCAAAGAATGTCTTCAATATTCTGTGTATATGTTCTTTTGAATCTTTCCCTCCAATCGATTTCAGGAATTTTACCTTCAAAATAAAAAAAATCAATGAAATGATACACAGCAAATGTTGAAAATAGCCCTTCTGAATGCAACATGCTCTTGGGATTCTCATTAGGTCAACATAGTATTATTATTCATTATGATATATGGACATTTATTAAATTTTTTTAAAACCTTCTGAATGTGAGAATAAAATTGACCAGCTTTGGTAAATGGATCAGCTTTGATAAAAATACAATGAGGAAACAACCACCCTCTCAGATTGGTTCAAAAGTGGATGCTGTTTATGACAGGTAACTTACCAAAGTAAGATTGTTTTCTTTCTTGCCACAAAACATCTCAAAATATTCCATTTCGTCCAAACTTTTTATGGGAAGCATATCAGTGATGACTTTAATTTGATCACCGGCCATTTTAGTTTCATTCAAATTTTTTTGTATTTCTCCGACCAACAATTTGGTTTCAGTTACAGAATATAGTATTTTTCTCAAAATGGTACTATGATCTACAAGCAAATAGTGATGTATCATTGTGAGAAGAAAACAACAAAACATTACCACAGTTGGAGTTTTCCATTGCTATTCTCGAATTATCCCCTGTTCCCAAATTATCTTCTGGTCCCAAATTGTCTTGGGCTTTTTGTCCAAAGGATATATTAAGTGGGTCCTCATTGACTGATTTAGCTGTTGTCTCAGAAAAAATATCCTGCTGTCCCATTATTTCTGGTGATATTAATTCAGTTCTGGTTTCCTGAGAATGTGATTTTCCTAAAAGAAAATTTGTAAAATCGTATGAATAGAAAAAATATTTTCTCTTACTGGGAGTTGATATAAATAAAATTTGGCTCTCTTCTTGTAAGTTTCCTGAAGTAACTGAAAAAAAAAACTTAATAAATGATATATACACAAGAATAAGTATATTCCAAACTGAAATAGTGTATGATATTAAAGGAGTCATTCACAAAAAGTTTTCTTACGCAATTGAGATTCCCACGGCAACAGTACTTTGGGAGGAGGCAAATTTCCTGAAAATATAAACAACTTAATTTGAAGTCTCATTACCTCCAACTGAAACATACTTTTTGAAAGATTTTCTTCTTCAGATGTGTCACAAGATTTTTTTCTTCTTTTCTGCCTCTTTTCTCTACCTATCTCCATTTGTGTTTCATCCTCGGTTTCATCTTCATCAGTCATGTGGCTTAATTGCTTTTTTTTCTTAAGTCTCTTTCCTCTACCTTTGTCTGTGTCTGTTTCATCTGTGTATAACATATCTTCTGCCTTCTTTCGAGCTTTTTCCAAGCTATCTACAATTATACCATATTTTAGGACATAGTTGGAAATATCTCAACAAAACAAAAGAACTAACTACAAAAACACTCTACAACAACTTCATGTTGTTCCCAGTCATCTGAGGGGCTGATTCTTCTACTAATGTAATTTGAAGCAACTTTAGTATTGGGCCAAAGGCATCTATTATTTTCTTTGCTCAACCAGCTGGTTGGAATTTCTGACACCGTTCCATCATTAAATTTAACCACAGCATATTCCATTTTCATCTGAGAAAAAAAAACAAAGACAGATTTTTTGAACCATTATAGATTAATTTGTCGAAAAACTTGTGAAAATTGGAGTACCTATCCTACCATCCTCACATTATTCACATTCATTCCTGCAGAAATTCAAAATATAATTCATCACAAAAATTTAAGCAAATCAAATGCATAAATTAATAATAATAATAATAATAATGATAATAATGATAAATGCACTAATAAAGTACAAAAGGCAATTGACCTTTTCTTTAAAAATGTCATGTCTATTTCATAAACGTTAACTTGTTACCTAAGTAAAAAAAAAATTAAAAAAGGTGATGGGTCTGACAATGTGCTCTGAAAAGATTTGAAATAAATTACTGAGGCTGATTAAAAATGAACTATTCATTCACAAATTATTCAAAAATCTTTAAGAATGACTTAATGATTTCATGATGAAATTTTAGAATGTTTCCATATGCATAGGGATATATTCATAGAAATTCAAAAATATCTTTTTTTAAACTTATCAATTCGTGGCGGATAATTCATAACTCACAAAAAAATCATATTAACCAGGTACCTAGTACACAGCCAAAAACATTAAAAAAATAAAATTGCATATTCAGCTTCAAACTCTGCGAAAGAAATTCAAAAAACTACTAGATACAGTATCAAAGTTTATCTTTATGTATCAAGGGTATAATTACATACTGGTTTGAATCTGTACCCATTATGATTTTCAAACATTTTCCATTGATTTCTGATATGTTGATCTTATGGATTTCATCACTTAATGTTGTGACAATGACAATATTCAGAAGTTTTGATTTAAAAGGATAATCAAATAAAGATTGAGAGTTGATAAACTCTTTTGCAAAGACAATTACTTCCCCTTCTTGATCAGTAATATCACAAATTTCATAATGTGTGCCATTTTTATGTTCAAAGCAATTATTGAAAGGAGACACACTCAATGAAAAACTTCTGAAAATTATTTCCTTCACATTATTATTGCTGGAGTATTTTATAACAGGATAATTTTGTTCTGTTGTTCTCACAGGCAATGCATATTCTTCTGCCAATCTGTTGTGAAATTGCTGCAAAGGATTACTTGACACTCTAATTTTATTTTTAATATATTGCATGTGATTCTCATATTTGAATGCGCTAAAATTTTCAAGAGGCCCAAATAATCTAGCATCATTTGTCAAATGTATTAAATTATGCACATTATAGCCAACATATTGTTGTCCATATAATTTGGAATAATTGGTTACAAACCAATTTAACAAACATTGTACATTATCACCAAGCTTCGAATGCAATCCATTGTGTGACAATATTCTGATAGCAATACTCAATATAAGAAAATGATCATAATAATCTACAGCTAAAATATTTTTCATAACTATGGGTCCAGTATAGAGAAGAAATTGACGCAATTCATTTGCTTTCCAATGGTCTATTTCATAAATTGATCTAGGTTTACGGGCAAATTCACCTGTGATACAAGGTTTGATTGTATTCAAATGGTCAGAAATTCTTTCCAGGTCATTTTTCTTCAATCTCACATTCATTTTGCCATGAACCCAAAATTTGATCAATTTTTTCATTACTCCCAGATACACCAAATGCATTGGATCATTTGGAACTTGAGATACCATACCAATGTTCAAATTCTCCAAATATGATATCCGGTTATGGTGCTCAGGATGACTTTTCAATTTGAAAGAAAGATCAGTTCTTAAATCAGAACTAGTATCTAGATAAACCACTCTGTTATCAATGAAGTTTCCCTCTGTTATACACTTGGAACACCCAAAATAAGCACCATGGCCTTTGATACCTGTCACAAATGCTTTTGCTGGAGCATCACAAATTATTGCATTCAAAGTCACATTAACTCTATAATTATCAATGTGGATTCCCTCATTAGAAATTATTTGAAACTCATCAACAAAAGATTTCAAAAATTCATTTGCACAGGATGGTTTGTGAAACCCATGAAAAATACTTATTACGAACGGTTCTGTGTGAAAATCCTCAACCAAACATCCTAATAGTGGCCAAAACTGGCTTCCCGAACTTTTGCACAAGGGCACTCCATCTATATTGATATTCAATTTCACATTTGTTGGTACTTTCTTATAATATGTTAATATAGACCGTCTGATACCTTTTTCCATACCAAAATGTATGAACTTTCCACCAGCCAATTCTAAAATATGTGGAGCCACTGACCTAGGAGTTTTCATCAATGTCCTGGAATCTTTAGGTAAATTTGCCAAACTTTCTGTATTTCTCAAAATTATTAATAACCCATTCAGCGCAGATTGAGATATATGGAATTCAAGAGCCCATAAACGTAATGACTTTTCCAAATCAAAACGTTCATCAAGTGAATTATTTATATTGTTTTCTTCAGAGGAGGCTGATGGAATGGAAATATTAGCTTTAACTGCTGAAACTTCCTCAGAAACACATTCTGAGAAAGTTTCAGCATCAGCTTCCATGTCTCCTGAAGAATCCGTAAATGCACAGGCGGCATCAAGATGTAATGCATCTTGGGCGGCATCAAAATCTGTTGATTCAGAGACAAATGAATAGTTTGGTCGACTACCATGATCAAATATATTCAAAATACCAGATGTTTCCATTATCATCCGTCTTTTATGACGATAAGAGTAAGATGAAAAGGAACGCTTAGACATGGTTTCAAGTAATTCCAGGTGAAAATTTAATAAATCTATACTTACTCACGTTTTGTATTAACTGTGAAACGAAACGACTGAATTAGTTGAAATTAATGAATATGGGTAATAGGAGCCCTATAGGATCCGAGCTAAGATGTCTATATTCACCAAGCCAAGCCAACGAAAGATTTTGTTTTGGAGCGAAATCCGGCGAAATGTCTATAACCTATACTATAACATAAAATATAAAATAAAATTACCTTCAGTGTCAACACTGTCAACACTGTCAACAGTGTCAACTGTCAAGTTCAAGTATCACGACCACGCGGATCACGAATCACCTCACTCTGTCACTAGTGTTAGCTAAACATCGATAGACTATCGATAGTAATGCAATATCGAATTTATCGATAGTTTTCAACGATAGTATCGAGAGTTTCATGCAAAAAATGGCATACGGTTTATCAAGTTTGCCAACATTTAATTGATTTTAGAGTGAATAGTGAATCGACAAGTACTAAAGTGAACTTGCGAACAATTATCCCCATCCGAGAACCGAGTATATTTGGTATGTGATCCGTGAAAAATGTAGATATGCGAATGGTTCCTATTGGTTGGTCACTGACATTACATTGACAAGTGACATATAAGACATTTAAAGTTCAGTTAAAAACCAAATAAATCCACTTCTCAAAAATATCAATTTCCAATTCTTGGAGAAGGTAAAATTAATCTGAATGAAAATTCCCAGAAATATGTAAATTTCAATAATATATCTGCTTCTGTACATCGCAGTGATGCAAAATTCCTGATATCGCAGTGTTGCCTCCTCATGACATCTTAGAGATGTCATATCGCAGATGTGTTTGCTTCTGTACATCGCAGTGATGGAACATTCGTGATATCGCAGTGTTGTCTCATCGTGACATCTCAGAGATGTCATGTCGAAGATGTGTTTGCTTCTGTACATCGCAGCGATGGAACGTTTGTGATATCACAGTGTTGCCTCATCGCGATATCTCAGAGATGTTATGTCGCAGATGTGTTTGTTTATGTACATCGCAGCGATGGAACGTTTGTGATATCGCACTGTTACCTAAACGCGACATCTCAGAGATGTCATGTCACAGATGTGTTGACTGGGAATATGAATTGTTGATGGTAAATATAATAAATAACATAAATAGAGCAGAAATAACTCCCATATTTGATAAAACTGAGAATATTAATCCTTTCTTTACGTTTGGCTTATATAAATAATGTTAAGCTTGACGAGAGCAAAAGGCATGACATGGTATGGTGATCCAACAACTTCACTCACAAGCTAGCTGACTCCTCTGGAACATCGCAGAAAGGTTGGCGATCTGCCTGTGTTTTATAGATATTTCCATGAACGATGCTCTTTCCGAAATATTATCAATGGTTCCACCGTTAGCGGTCCCTTCGAGACTGACCCGTCGAGCTCCAGTCTTCAGCACATCCATATGTCGAACATCTGTTTCCCAGAAAATCAATTCCTACCTACCTTGCTTTGGTTCTCACGATGTTCTCTGAACAATACAGGATGTTTCTTTCCGTGGGAATCAGAACTTCACCAATAGTTACCTACTCAAGATATATTTTTTCATTGTTATTTTATTCGATGAATTTCTCGGATATAATCAGTTTCACAACATAGGTATGTCCACCAAAACTTTTCGTGTCTCATAGACTGCCCTGACACCAACGTATTATTAAATCGATTTTACTCAATATCATGAATCATTTAAAAATCTCACTGAAACCCACCCTGGTATCAATGAAACTGGTCCTGATCATGCGCACTAAATAATGCATCGAACTTTTTACAACACTTTCGTCCCATTGAATTGGCATTCTAGAGTAAGTATATATATTATAATTTCTATGGTTCAGACCAATAACCCTATTAAATACTGATTATAAATTATTATCGAAAATACTGGCGAATCGTTTCAAATCTGTTATGAATATAATGGGACTCGAACAATCTTGCGGAACAGACAGATCTATTTTCAATAACCTAATGATAAACCGAGATATCATATTGAATGCAGAGGCAGCGAACACTTCAGTTGCAATACTCAGCCTAGACTTCAAGGAAGCCTTCGACCGTGTAGCACATAACTATTTGTGGAAAGTACTAGAAAAGTTGGGAATACCCGAGCGCCTCACCAACTCCCTCAAAAACATATATGCAGTAGCAAAATCCCAAGTAATAATAAACGGGCATTTGTCAAGAGTTTTTCCAGTCAAAGCGTCCATACAGCGAGGGTGTCCCTTATCAATGATACTGTTCAGTATTTCACTGGAGCCCTTCATAAGACTCTGCGACTTCACACTAAAAGGGATCTTGCTTGACAATACCTATTTTAAAGTCAGTGCGTATGCGGACGATGTCAATATATTTCTGCAACACGAAAATGAATTGAACGCGATTGAAAGAAATATTACAATATATGAAAAAGCGTCCAATGCTAAAATTAACGATCAAAAAACGAAAATACTTCCAATTGGCAACTGGAGAAATCAATTTTCACTGCTCCTTAGATTTGAATATGTCAATAACATAAACGTTTTAGGAATAACTTTAACCCCGTCCTTCGGTGAAATGTTGGAAAAAAATTGGGAAAATATAATAAAAAAAGTACAAATGAAAATGTTTGCCGATAACTCGAGACAAATGAATATTATTAAAAAGATATGGTACTTGAACACATAGATACTCTCGAAAGTTTGGTACACAGCACAACTCCTACATATAGAAAAAAAATATAGCCAACAACTTGTACAGATAACAGGAAAATTTCTATGGCTAGGTCACCTATACAAAATTTCTCGTAAACAGCTATATAATAGTCGGGGTAAAGGCGGTATTGATTTGATAAACATTGAAAACAAAGCCGCAGCGCTAATGATAAAAACCCAATTTAACTCATGGACGACCGGAAACTCAAATATATATTACAAATCGACACTGAATGAAATCTTCAATCAGAATACACAAATAACCACAAATCAATTCTTTAACAATGCACATAATACAATAAAAAACTTTGAAATTGATGAAGCAACAAACGTAACCTCAAGTAGTGTGTACCAAAGTATTATGGAATCAGAAAACAACACCGCACATATAGAGGAAAAACATCCAAACAAAAACTGGTCGAAGATTTGGGAAAACTGTTTAAACAATAATACAACGTACAAGGTTCTTAATGATATTTACCCAGTACAGGCCAAATTACATAAACACAAACTTTCGTCATCAATTTATTCTGATAAATGCAACTGTGTTGACGATATTAATCACAGGCTAAAAGAATGTGGGCATGCTAAAGATGTATGGTGCTGGATAAAAAACATACTAATGAATATTTTTAGGATTCAGATCCATCAAATAGACATTTATGAAATGTTTACAGTAAATTTCCAAAATAAAAATGTTCTGAATGTATGGATTTGGTGATATACTTTAATTTTGAGAGGAAAGGCAACATAAATGATTATAAGAGAATGATTGAGTACGATAGATATTTCAGAATAAGGTCAGATCAATTTAGTAATAAAATCCTAATGTTCTAATACTAAGTCAGTAGATACAATTTACAAGTTACATTAACATAGAAATTAAGGAATATTGTAGATGACCCTGAAATCGGTCGGTATGTTAGTATGTAAGTATGTTAGCATTATGCTTGTAAACAATTCATGTATGTTGCTTATCTGTGATAATAAAGTGGGATAATAAAAAAAAAAAATCCTATTGTAACTCTTGTAAGAGATCGTCCGTCGACTTGTGTAGTAATAAATTGTTTTTTGAAAAAACATTTTTTCATTCGAAGTATTCAACTAACGCAGTCGTGTGGAGTCTCATTAAGAAGACCAAGATAGACAGTGCGCTCTGAAGCAAACGGAGTTCCCAGTGTCGTAGTGGACCAGGTCAAAGAGCTACCTCCAAGTTTCCACTAACAGAAGCTCCAGGAAACTTAGGGGTCCACGGATAGTAACCAAGGAAGGAGCAGGAAAATCACCAATATGGCCAGAACTCGTTTAGAGAATCCATGAAGAAATCGAAACTCAATATGATTGGGCTTCAAAAAAGCTGGGAATATATGTATTCCTCTTCGTAGATAGGCTCTTAACGGGGTACAATCACCTGACCTGACCTGACCCGCATTGGGATCGGAAATCGTGGTGCTTAGAATATGACGAAATGTCCTGCACTGGTGAGCCACGAACACGTGGGTGCACAATGGGCCCAAGGTAAGAGACCTACCTACATATAGGAACTTCACATCCCTCCCACCTATTTCAGAAAGTCAGTAAGTAACTAGGAAAGTTAGGAATATGGAAGAACGAAAAATCACATTAGTCAAGTAAGTGACATCAAGCAGTTACAGTATATAAAAGCCTAGAAATAAGAAAAATATTTTAAAATTGTTGTAACAGCTGCTTATATATTTTACAGTTTATATGGTATTCAACAAATCGAGAGCTATTTTCGAGAATTGGATATCCGTCAACCACTTCTGTTGAAAACAGTTCGTAATGTAAGAGACCGGGATAAAACGAATAAAGCAAAAAGATAGCATTACGATGATAGAGGAAGTGAGGTCACAACATTACGATCAGAACCAGGAGATCGAGTTCAGTTTTGAATATCCCAGTCAGGCCCTGTTTCTGATATTATTCTTTACGTACAATTCCTTGTTTGTTATATATTTATATCAGTACTCATTTTACTTGTGAGGATTAGATGAATTTGATAATGAAAATATATATAAAAAGTAAGGGATGTAGGGTATACATACCATTAGAAATTACGGTATCGGTGTATGAGGTCATCCCGAATTGTGAATAATGTTGTTACCTAACTCTAGAGAGGAGAGAGCTCCGTTCTGTACAGACATCTGAATAAAGCGGTACATAGTAACGTAACGAGTGTTTATTCATTATTCTACATTGAGTATTCTATATCACTTATTCCCAAGTTGTGGACTCTAGTGAGGATTACAAAGAATAGTGAACACTAAACCCTTCATACCGCTTTCTCTTCTAAAGCTCCGATATCAGCCAGTGAATGTAGAAATGAACGAGGAGGGATGGTGAATAAAATGAATATGGGCGTAGCAAAAATTCTGGAATGGGGATCTAACAATGCGAATAAAACCAATCACAGTGGCCAACGTAAGTATGTCAGTAGTATCCACACCAATGAAAACTTCCATTTCAATGCTCGGTATTACCATCAGAAGTACCCTTTCAAGGGAGGTCCATTGCCAAGAGTGCCTCTCAAAAACTTGTTTTTTCCTGCCAAGAAGTATTTCACTTCCAGTAAACTGATTCTGATTTATGAGGCACAAATCCGACTTGTTCTGGAATACTGTTCCCATATATGAAATGCTGCACCCAAACACCCAATGAAACTTTTAGATTATGTCCAAAAGAGAGCAATTCGTCTCATCGGTGATACTCCGCTCACTTCTCTGGAAACTCCCTGTCTCTTTTTAATAGATATTTTCATTGACGATGCTCTTCCGAAAATCATCAATCGTTCCAACGTTAGCGGTCCCATCGACACTGACCCATCGAGCTCAGTCCTCACATATATGCCGTCATCATGCCTAACATATCTTTCCAAGGGCGCGCTCTCCCACCGAACTGCAAAGATTTGGAACTCGCTGCCTTAGGAGTGTTCCTTGAGGCATAGAGTCTTCATAAATTGAAGAACGCCAAGTCCTACCCCATGTTCTCTGAACAATAATACAGGATATTTCTTTTTGTGGGAACCAAAACTCAAAAAAAAAAACATGTAGGCATACAGCGGTACAACCAAATTAGGCATTTAAATATGTACTACTCAAGATAACAGCAAACTGAATAAATGGAAATCTACAATTTTCAAGGGCTACTGACTGGTTTGTAGGCATATAATATATGTTCGAAGTCACAAGGCAGTATATCTCAAAAAATACTCTCATTTCAGAGTATATCGAGCCAACAAAATGTCAGCATCAGAAACAATAAGAAAATGCCGGGAAATGGAAAAGGGCGTAAGGATATAAAATTTGCAGGTCATCCTAGATGTAAAACGGTGGAAGAAAACAAAATTTGCCGGACACAAGTGCACATGAAACTAAAGTTTACCGGTTTTCCAGGATGGAAAAATCTTAAGAAATAAAATTCGCTGGTCCTCTGAGTTTAAAAAGGGTGTAAGAAAATAAAATCTGCTGGTCCTCCTAGATGTTGGACACACAAGAATATAAAGTTTGACGTTCTTCCAAGATGGAAAAGTTGGGATTGGGATCGGGATCGGGATCGGGATCGGGATCGGGATGAGGATCGGGAATGGGATTGACATGGATTGGATTGGATACGATCGGATTGCAGGCATGTAGGCCTCTCAGTCGGGCCCGTTATGCACCCACCGCTGCTGTTGGAATTATTTTCTGTTCCGGGAGCCCGTCGGAACAGCAGTGGCGGCCCCTAGAAGGAGCCCGCTTGGATGGTGGATGGGAGGACGGGTAGACTATTGGGGTCGGGAAGATTGTGGGGTGGGTTTGTGGAGGAGCCCATCCGCGCGAGAAATAAATCGAAGTTGGTTATACAGCCAGGATAGGTTAGATCAAAACTATCTAATCCAACATGATTTCTTTAAATCAACTTGCCGGAGGCCTATCTGAGCCAAATTTCGGAAAATGAAAAACGAAGACAAATAAGAAATCGAGTTTTAGTTCGAAAATGAATAGGACATTCATAAAATCTGTTGTGGAATCATCTGCGACTGAAAGACAAACTTTAGTCGCCATTTTCCATCGTTCAAGATAACCTCTTTATTCATTTAATGATTTTTTCAATAGAAAATTAAAAAAATCAGTTATCGGAATAAAAATGCGAATTTTCACTTTCAGATTTTTTCTTTCCTTTTCAGTTAGAGTCTTTTCACAATATCTATCAGATGTAGTTCAATGTCCAGCGTGGCTTGTGCCGGGGAAGTAGTTGTTTTCTGTTAGATATTACAAATAAATCACATTTTTCATTTTTCAATTTCCATGGAGAATGTTCCCCTTTTCAACATGAATACCTCCCAAGAGGTTATCTTGAACGATGGAAAATAGCGACTGAAGTTTGTCTTTCAGTCGCAGATGATTCCACAATAGATTTTATGAATTTCCTATTCATATTTTCGAACTAAAATCAAAATGCTCATGACAGGTCTAGGTCAAAAAATAATTTTCAAAGTGTCACCGCAGAAGAAATGTTTCTCTCATATCCATCCCTGATGTGTATGCTTCTGAAGAGCCTGTTTTATTCCAATCCTATATCAATCCTCCTGAAGAGCTTGGCAAAGCGAAATAGATTTTTGTCGACCAAAATGTATTGGGGATTAAATGCGAGAGAAGCGAACCTTGCTTCAATGAAATGAACGATTTCTGTGAGTGATATTTTTTCAATAACATTCTCCTTATCTAATTTATTTAATGATTTTTTCAAGGAAAACTAGAAAGAATTAAAAAAGTCAGTTATCTGAATGAAAATGCAAATTTTCACTCTCAGAGTTTTTCTTTCCTTTTCAGTTAGGGTGTTTTCACAATATCTATCAGATGTAGTTCAATGTCCAGCGTGGCTTGTGCCGGGGAAGTAGTTGTTTTCTGTTAGATATTACAAATAAATCACATTTTTCATTTTTCAATTTTCATGGAGAATGTTCCCCCTTTTCAACAAGAAATCGAAGTTAGGTTAGAAAAACCAGATTGGGTTAGATCAAAACTATCCAATCTTACACTACACTACACTACACTACACTACACTTCACTACACTACATTACACTACACTACACTACACTACACTACACTACACTACACTACACTACACTACACTACACTACACTACACTACACTACACTACACTACACTACACTACACTACACTACACTACACTACACTACACTACACTACACTACACTACACTACACTACACTACACTACACTACACTACACTACACTACACTACACTACACTACACTACACTACACTACACTACACTACACTACACTACACTACACTACACTACACTACACTACACTACACTACACTACACTACACTACACTACACTACACTACACTACACTACACTACACTACACTACACTACACTACACTACACTACACTACACTACACTACACTACACTACACTACACTACACTACACTACACTACACTACACTACACTACACTACACTACACTACACTACACTACACTACACTACACTACACTACACTACACTACACTACACTACACTACACTACACTACACTACACTACACTACACTACACTACGATACACTACACTACACTACACTACACTACACTACACTACACTACACTACACTACACTACGATACAATACTCTACTCTACTCTACTCTACTCTACTCGACTCCGACTCCGACTCCGACTCCGACTCGACTCCGACTCTGACTCGACTCGACTTGACCAGGCTCAGACTCCAAATAGAATTGCTGAAATCAACAGTTTGACTCCGACCCGACTCCGATCCGATTTCGATCCGACTCCGATCCGACTCCGATCCGACACCGACTCTGACTCGACTCCGACTCGACTCCGACTCGACTCCGACTCCGACTCGACTCCGACTCGACTCCGACTCGACTCCGACTCGACTCCGACTCGACTCCGACTCGACTCCGACTCGACTCCGACTCGATTCCGATCCGATTCCGACCCGACTCCGAGCCGACTTAAAAACGAACAAATCCGACCGGATGGGGAAAGAGAAGTGGCCGCACGTGGGGGCCCACATGTGCGAAAGGCTAAATGAAACTGGGTGCGTCCGGTTCCCAGAGTGATGTCGCTAGTGGTTGTGTACCCCTCAACCATGCATTAGGGTGGGGGGTTTCAGAGTGTCCCCAACACGCAGTCCGGGCGATCAAGCCAGAACTACCGTACCCCCTGTGACACGTCCTGTAGGACACTAGGTGTTCCACGGTGTCCTTGCATCTCAAGCGGTTTACGGTTTGAGTCGTCAGGATTTGGTTTTTAGGCCACTGGGTCGCGTCTGATAGGTAGCTCAACCTTCCTATATTGGGCAAGACAGTTATTATATTGAATATAGAATTGTCAATTCTGAAAGTGTCGTCGTATTATTAATTGACGAACTCCCGGTAAAATTTGACGCCAAATACCGTCTTTTCCAAGACTGCGAAAATGTATAAACTGTCTTCAAGAAATCACTTTACGCACTGTTGTATAAAATAGCTTTTTATAATGCAAGTTCGTAAAGTAAGACTTTTTTTTATGAGCGTGAGGTTTGTTCAATTAGGCTTTGAATTAAATCGAAAACACTCCTTCCACTATATTATATGTGTTCGGATAGGTTCCATTCCTTACGGTCTACTACATACACAGCAAAAACTGTGGAAAAGTTATCCGTCACAACAGAAATTTTCTGGAACCTATATCGAATCGAAATGGACCATAAATAATTACACTCGTCCGCCTGCTTGGAGCCACTCATATTTATGTCCTAAGATATTGATACAGGACATATTAGCGTCGTCAATTATAGTGAAATATACCATAAAAACATACAAACATTTGCAGATGAGTGATGAAAAAATGTATCAACGATAGAAGCCGTTTTTGACAACTTTAAACATTCAAACGTAATCTCATGCTACCCGCTAATTGAGGATGAGCGATAAACTACAAATTCCGCTTCCTTTCAGATCCTACTTGCCAAAATAGCGAATTTATCTTCTAGAGTTATCCCCTCTAGGCAATAAATTAGTGAAAAGCCATTATGTCGCATCCCCTTTTTCCGCAAGGAACACAACACATTTTTCACGCAAATTAAATGTCGCCTGAAAAACCAACTTCTTTTCAATTTATGTTTGCTTTATCTTGGAATAATGTGTTTATCTGATTCAGACAGCTATTATTTCGTGTTAACTTGAATTTGGTTGTATTGAATGCACAAGAAGTGACATATCTGGACAATGGCAGGGATGGACGAAATTTCTCCCGCATAGCGGGGCTGATGCAGATGGAGTAATTCCAATAAATGCTGGTGTTCCGCAGTGATCCATTCTAGCATCAACACTGTTCCATCTTCACCTGTGCTTTTCATATTATTGCGTTTTCTACTATTTTTCATTATGTTCTTTTTTTTTCCCTTTCGGATGCTATTCTTTTTGCCAGCTGCATCTCAGGCTCTTGGACTTTTTGTGCTTTCCAGCATCCACTTCGTAACTACAGTTCCCTGTACCAGTCCATACAGGTTCTTCACCGGTTGGCTGTTGTATCCTTCGGGAGTTTATCTGGGTTTCCTGAATATTGCCTGTCTGTTGGGGTCTAATGCCTCGCATTCTGACAACACGTGTTTGGCTGTTTCTGCCCCTTCACCACAGTGTCTGCAGGAAAGTTGTCCGTTGTACAGCCCCATTTTGTGCACATGTTTTCTCATTGGACTGTGACCAGTGAGACTTTTTGTTCTAACTTGATTCCTGTTCAACTTGAGTAGTTCTTCAGTTTAATGAACGTTTTCCCGTGGTGCATGGGAGGGGTTTCGTCCCACCCCCAGTCCCGAATGCATGAATCCTCAAATGTCAGATTTACTAATCCCGAGTTGATGATCCTTTTCTGGCTAACTCGTCAGCTTTTTCATTGCCTCGATGCCAGTGTCAAAGTTAATTTGTTGTATCCTGAGAGAACACTGAGTTCTTCTCGGCATTCCCACACCAGTCTTGATGTCACTTTCGGGTTAATGAGAGCCTTCAGTGACTCCTGCTAGTCTGTGCATATTTTGATCCGTGCGTTGCGCATTTTCCTCTTATCGATTTCTCTCTGGAATACAGAGGTGTTTGTTCCTAGTGAGACCCTTATTTGGGACTTTCTCCCCTCACTGTATATTACAGCACCAGTTCCTTCCCTGATTTTGGCTAGATTATCCCTCCCTGATGTTGTCATTCGTCCTTTCCCTTCGATATTGTATAATAACCTCGAAGTTAATGTTGAAGAAAAACTTAGGAGAATTCTGGTCCGTTGGTTTAATTTCCTCCCACTATATCCTTTATCTTGTTGTGATCCCATCTATTGTTTCTATTTTGTTGCCTTAGAAGTCCCATTCTTGCCTCTCCCATGATTGTTATATCAAACGGTGGGAGGTCCAACAGTGCTTTCATGTGATATTGGTGTTGTTTTCATAGCTCCCGTTATACTAAGGCGCGGCAATTTTTTTTGTGTTATCTTTTTCCACCATACCAAAGATGATATGTGATCATGGGTTTCACCTCAATATTGTATATTCACCATTTTGGAATTCAACCCCCATGTTCCCCGCTGCGCGCCTGACTATTATTAATGTCGTTTCGGTTTTCCTCTTCACTTTTGCCAGCTGTTGGTCGTTAGTTTTGAGACTTTTTTTTCCAAAATGAGTGATATATACAGTATCGGAAAGTTTTCATCGGGGGTATGCTGGTTTCATGAGAGCGTAATGAATAGCTTGCCACATGTTGAGAGGGCATTACAGTTTCTCCTCCACTCGCTCGAGGAAGGGATATTGACGTGGCTGTTAATTCGTCGGACGAGGTAGTAGGGGAGGCGTATAGTAGTGCGTCTCTCTTATTGATGTGGTATTATCATATCATTGCGTTCCTTGTTGCTCGCATAGATTTGTCTATACCCCCGATGAAAACTTTCCGTTTGGACTGTAAAGCAATTGAAGATGGAGTTGGGCAATAGGAATGCGAAGGCTATTGGGGAAAATGAAGACTTTTTCTTTTGATCGAAAGTGATCGTTTCTCATCCCGTTCTTGCCTTTGCTTGTTTAGTAAAGATTATGTTTTAGTACAGTCAAATTTGCTAGGTACGGCGTATATCTTCAATAATGGTTTAGCTGTGGAATGAAAAAATATATGAATGAATATTATCTGTGTGTATCATAGCTAGAAATCATAGACAAAAGATGGCGCTACAGCCACTGAAACATAATTTAGGCTCTATAAAACCAACAGCATCTTAAGTACATCGTTGATTTTGCTCTGGTAATGAGTGTTTTTTTATGTGTTCGATACTGAAGATTCATAGAGGACCATCAAGAAATTCACAACACTTTATGTATTTGTCAAAATGTTATCGCTTTATTTAGTCAGATAGTGATAGTTGTAGGACATTGATCAATAAGATGCCTGTATTCTTACAGTACAATCTGAAACAGTTTTTGAACAAATTACAAGATATCTTTTATTTTCAGTTCACCAGGTAGATGCAAGTATAAAATCAATTTTTCGAGATGCCGTAATGACGTGCTCGGATCGGCAGAGAGATAAGGGCCGATTCTCCAGCAAATTAAGATGTAATATACTCTCTGAGAATATATCCTCTATTGCTTATTTATCCCAAAAAATATTCCCCAACTTCTTATAGAAGTAATCATCAACGTTCAGTGGGCAGTGAAATCGTATAACTCCGACAGTGTTTTTATTGGATATTACATTCATTGAGAGCGAATATCTGTCAACCATAGGAGATCACTCTGAGTAGGAGGACATCGTTTTCGTACTGAACTCTGACACATCATCTAGTTGATGTTCTACTCTCTGAATAATCCTTATATCTGTTCAATATACAGGGCGTTAATTAAGTACGTTGACAAACTTCGGGAGGAAATTGTTTGGAAGTGTTCAGAACGAAAAGTACATTTGAACATATGTCCCAAACGGCTTGGTTTTCAAGATACGGGGTGATAAACATACATTTTTTCAAGATTTTTTGGAGTTAACTTCGACATTTTCGACAAAAATCAGTTCAAATTAGTCAAGTACAATCCATTTAATAGTACACACGATACAAAATAATTCATTTCTCAAATATTTCACAGGGTCCTCCTTTTTTCAGAGTCAAGCCTTGTTCAACACTTCAGAATTTTTTTTCTGCAACCACTGAGAGATGATAGGACATTCAAAATTATTGTAAATTGGAATAAATATTTTTTCAGAACAATTTTCTACGATAAATACTGCGTTTAGAAGATTACTGTTTTGAAAAAATAGTGCAATTTCGTCAGTTACTTTTCCTATCTAAAAAAATAAGTTCAAAGTGTTTGAATATTACTTCTTCTTTTCAAACTACGTTGACGTATCGGAGACCAAATCTGTCTCCGATATCAAAACCTTTGAAACAATTTTTTTTTATTATCGAGTCAAATTGTTATTTAAGTCAAAAAACGTCTTCGGATGTGCGGTATGTCAATTACCAATTCTGTTATTTCAAACTTCTTTTCTGTGTAACCATATAAGGCCCATTTCGATTTGATTTTGATTTACACGTTTTGGTTTATTTTCAGACTGTCCGAGGTCTGAAAAACACAAAACCAAACATTCAATATTTCTATTTTATTGGAATCAAATTGTTGATTTCAGCAATTCTATTTCAAAATAGTATATTATGTTAGCAGAGTTATACACGTCCTTTAACATATACCGTACTTTTTTTACGAATTCATATTATAACCACAAAATTGTATGTTACTAAGTTAATATCATTTTTGTCACAACAGTTCCAATTGACAGGTCAAGAACTATCTACTCTCTCATGGTTTTTAAACACTGAAATCAAACAGTAACCCTAGCAATGTACTTAAAAAATGGAGCTGCTATGGTAATAAAAAAAAAAAATCATTAAATACAGATTGTGGAATATGTGATTAATTGATCATTTATCGTGGTATGCTGAATGCCATTTTAGATATTTGAGTGGTTTTAATTGAATCGGTTGTTACTTGATGGAAATCTATAGCACTTCTTAGACTGTTAGAAACGTGAGTAACTGAAACTTGATTAACACGATAAGATTTCAACAAATGATATTACATCAAGACATGTGTAGTGTAGTGGTAGTGTCGGTGTCAGTGTCGTCTCGTGTCGGTGTCGTGTCGGTGTCGTGTCGGTGTCGTGTCGGTGTCGTGTCGGTGTCGCGTCGCTGTCGTGTCGGTGTCGTGTCGGTGTCGTGTCGGTGTCGTGTCGGTGTCGTGTCGGTGTCGTGTCGGTGTCGTGTCGGTGTCGTGTCGGTGTCGTGTCGGTGTCGTGTCGGTGTCGTGTCGGTGTCGTGTCGGTGTCGTGTCGGTGTCGTGTCGGTGTCGTGTCGGTGTCGTGTCGGTGTCGTGTCGGTGTCGTGTCGGTGTCGTGTCGGTGTCGTGTCGGTGTCGTGTCGGTGTCGTGTCGTGCCGGTGTCGTGTCGGTGTCGTATCGGTGTCGTATCGGTGTCGTGTCGTGTCGTCTTGAGTCGTCTTGTGGCGTCTCGTGTCGTGCTTTAAATATACCGTACCTATTTTACGAATTAATATTATAACCACAAAATTGTATGTTACTAAGTTCATATCTTTTTTTGTCATAACAGTTCCAATTGACAGGTCAAGAACTCTCTACTCTCTCATGGTTTTTAATCACTGAAATCAAACAGTAACCCTAGCAATGTACTTAAAAAATGGAGCTGCTATGGTAATATTAAAAAAAAAATCATTAAATACAGATTGTGGAATATGTGATTAATTGATCATTTATCGTGGTATGTTGAATGCCATTTTAGATATTTGAGTGGTTTTAATTGAATTGGTTGTTACTTGATGGAATTCCATAGCACTTTTTAGGCTGTTAAAAACGTGAGTAACTGAAACTTGATTTAACACGATAAGATTTCAACAAATGATATCACATCGAGACATGTTTCGCTACACTGTAGTTTTTCAAGCGGTTAATATAATAACTTGCTTGAAAAAGCGACAGTGTAGCGAAACATGTGGTGATGTAATATTATTTGTAAAAATATTACGTGTTTGATTAAGTTTTGGTAACTTAAGTATCTAACAGTCTGAAAAGTGCTTAGGGCTTATGTGCTCTCTGACTGGAATTACTTTTTGAAAGTGCTTAGTAATCGCGAGCATTTCGTAAATAAAAGTGCTTAGTGCTCGAGATTCCGGAGTACTTTTCAAAAGTGCTCAGAGCTTAGTACTCGAAGCACTTTCTGTCAGTGCTCGGCACAGCTCTGTCACAGAATAACCTAGATCAAACGATTTTTATTCATCCTAGACTATTCTAATTCTGAAAAAATATTTTTTCCAATCTACAATAATTGAGAATGTTTTATTTTCTATGTTATGGGACACTGGAAAATAATTGCATCTTTTTTCATTACAGCTTCTGTACCGCACTTCAAAAAAACAAAATGATGATGAACCTTCATTGATTTTTTTTCTCTCACAATCTCTCACTGGTGACAAAAAAAAATTCTGAAGAGTTGAACAAGGTTGACTCTGAAGAAAGGAGGACCCTGTGAATTATTTGAGAAATCAATTATTTTGTATCATGCGTACTTTTGAATGGATTGTACTTGCCTAATTTGAACTGATTATTGTCGAAAATGTCGAAGTTATTTTCAAAAAATCTTGAAACCAAGCCGTTTGGGACATTTGTTTATATAACTTTTCGTCCTGAAAACTTTCAAAGAATCACCTCCTGAAGTTTGTCAACGTACTCAATTAACACCCTGTATAGTGTTGTTTATACACTATATTCTTTCATCAAGTTGAAATTTTGAAAGCTATTTTGGAGTATGAGATGCATTCAAATAAATTGATTCCTCTGGATAGATAATCCGTGCCATGATTCTTAAACTTGTCGATATTGAGCATAAAGTATATATTTTGATAAAATATTCCTTTTCATCTAGAGGTATAAATTCATGGAAAATAAAAAATCGTTGTAACCACAGAGCAATTTAAATCATATTGGTCCTTCTTGAATATTGCCGATAGTTTCGAAATACAGCTCCTACTGAAATTCAACTGTCGCCAGAGTTTCAACACGATATTCAATAGATATCCTCCATATACAGTGTCCGGTATAAAGTTCGCAGCATATGGGAAAAAAATTTGTTCTCCTAAAAAACAACATTTTTGATTAAAATATCTGCTTCATCCCAAACCTGAATTTCAAATCACCAGAATTTTGAATTTGAATTTGAAAACATGCATTTTTTCGAATAAATAAGATCCCATCTCTTTATTTTTCACGGTAAAATTGAAAGTCAAACAAAAATATATAAACTCAACTCATTTCATATTATAAGTATGAAATAAAACATACAAATGCAACATGAAATGAAACTAAGTGTGATGTAGTGCCTTCCTCCTCATAGAAGAGAACATAGGCATTTCCGCTCATGACGGATTTAGATGAAATTGGGGTTACACGTGAATCATCATATTCATGCCACGTGCTCGCATATGGATGTCTTCAGTGGGCTATGTAGTGTCCGTTGTGGGTAGTTCTCAAACAATGCATACAGACTATAGCGACAAGGGCTTACGTTGTCTGCTGTATAATTACTCATGTCCAATCCCTCTAAAGGAAAATCGATGGCAACATTTCAACTTTGGAATCTTTCTGTCGAAGAAAATCGTTTTAAATGGATTACTTACATTTTCGGGAACTTATGAATTGATATGGATTTCTAGCACTTCCTTCTCTCTTTGCGTACATGTCAGCTTTTCGTCACCATCCAAAGTTTTTTCCTGTTTGAATAAATACAAGCATTGTGATAGTCTAAGTTGGCCTATTCTTCGAGGTATTGGGAGGAAAGATCCCAGAACGGATCGAAAGTGACTGAACAGTGACCACAATAAGTACATTTTAATGTATATTTTAACTGGCCAACTAAGTTATCTACAATTTTGGAATTGTTCGTCCTTAAGTATTTTGACCATGACTCTAGAGCCTTCTCATTGTAACTTTCTCATCTATCTCTGTCATGATGTGTTTCGGCTTCTCCGTTGCTTTGTTGACGTCTGAATGTAGACCCTTTAACAGGAATCGTGAAAACTCCTGAGCATCTTCCTGGGCTTAACCGATGAAATTAGGAGCGAATTTTTGGAAATATTATTCAGAATCGAATGTCGATCCAGAAATTCGATCATAGCCACTTAAGGTCGATTTAATTTTTCAACTTTTTTCTCCATTTTTTCTCCATCGCCCTGTACGACATGAGGAATTCTTTGTTAGACGGATGGTATATTGTTAGATATGATGATATTACTCTCTGCATGTTCTCTTCTTTCTCCATACAGTAACCACAGACAAATGTGAGCCACAAGTTAAGAATGAATCGTAGCGCTTTGAAACTCGGCACATGTCTTCTTGACATCATATATTGTTAGAAAAAAATTAGTTTACCAAAAAATCAGGGGTGGAACCCAAAAAAAAAATTATATAAAAAAATTACAATTTTTTTTGCTGTTGTTTCGGAAAGTATGAGATTCATCAAGAAACGAGGCGAAAGATAATTCAATTCTCCACAAGAAATAAACTAGGTTAGGTTAGGTTAGATTAGTTTACTGTCAAAAATGTTAGGGCAATTTCAAATGAATAATGACAGCGTACGCAGCGCCCTCTGGATGTTACATGAAAATTTATGCGAAATTATGATTTCCCACGCAAAAAAACCCCGGATACCAAATTTTGTGCAAATAACTTATTTCTTGCAATATGAAGCAGGAGCAAAACAAAGTTTTTTTGGCATGTATAATTGGGACCTGGGTATGGGTGCTTCAGTATAATATTTTCATAATTACCAGATTATTCATGATTTTCGGATCATCCCCAAACATCTCTGTAAAGTGCGGCAAAACACATTCTAGGTACTCAAATACTCGCATATTATATTTGCATGAGAAGGTAGGAGTCTTCAGAAACGAAATGAAATTCTCCTTTTTCTTCTGCAATCATTTTTAGCAGAGTTATAACCAATCAAATATTCGGCACCGCCAGAACTTTCAGCGGCGGTTCAGCGTGAACCGGAAATTTGATGTCGGCGTTCAATCACGTTTTCTGAGAAAACGAGCTCATTTCATAAGAAATTACTAGGAATCATTTTTGTGGAAAATTTAATTGTTTTTGATATTGTTGAGTTGTTTTTTCGATAAATCATATTCTTTCCAAGATTACAGCAAAAATCTATTTATATATTTTTAAACGAAAAAAAAAAATATGTTCCACCACTGGAATATTGGTAAACAATTTTTTTTTCCTCTTTATCATGGTTTCAGCTACTAGCATACCAAGTTTGGTGGTGCTACAATCGATCCTCGTCTCAAAACCCAATCGTACTGGATTAATAGTAATTGAAACTGAATTGTCGCCAAGGAATGATACCAGAATGAAAATGCTTCGAAAAACATTATTTTTTTTATTATTCTCTATATCTTGGAGATAATTTAGTTTCAGCAAGATTTTGCGAAATTCCCCCACATATTTCGATGAATATGATTTTCTGATAGAAGCGAGAAAGGACATCCAGAGAGTGATATCATCATATCTTAGAATTAGTCATAGGTCTAGCACAGTATTTCTTATATCGTACAGGACAAGTATGAGGAAAAAAGTTGAAAAATTATATAGGTCATATTCTTTTCATTTTTGGATCAACAGTCGATAATAAAAAATATTTCTTCTTAACTTTTAAGTCTACCGTGAAAAATAAAGTGATGGGATCATCTTCTTTGAAAAACAAAGTATTTTTTTTAATCTCTCCCGTAAAGGGTAGTGAAAAATTCAATTCTGGTGTATGCAATTCAGGTTTGGGATGAAGCAGATGTTTTTATCATGAATAATTTTTTCTGACAAATCAATAATAATAAAAAAGTTTTCCATGTGCTGCGAACTTTAAGCCGGACACTCTATATGGACATGAGCCATTAGGATACCCGTTAAACTTTCATAGGAGAGACATATTTCCACAAATAGCATGATTTTTCAATTTACCACAAACCTTCCCACACGTATATTAGTATTCATTGCGATTCTACACAATTTTTCCAACATAAAGTAGCAGCATATAACAGAATGATTAGTCAATTTGCCCCTCTCAGCAGACAATTTCAATAAAAAACTCAACATTATAAAATAAATTGTAGTGAACAATGGATACAACAATAAATTAATAGATACAATACTGTTGCGACTTCGGGTTCAAAAATAAGTGTACGCTGGTATAGACTTGCCTTTATTATTCAAACTTCACTTGACAACACTGTAATACAAGTCACTGTCAAAACTGATACCAAAATACTAGTTTCCAAGGTAACTCAAGGTAACTTTCTAACTAACTTACTTCATCTCACAAATGCCTTGCTTATATATAAAAATAAAGTTCTAGAAAAGTGAAGAAATCAATAGAACACAATAAGAATGTTCGACGATTGATCCAGAACAAAAGTTAGTGCTTCTAGATTTTTCATTCTAATTCATCGAACGATCTCGAACAATTCGACAAGTCTTTATCAAATTTCAGGTCTGTAACAATACTTTCTGAAAAACTCCACGCAAAAACTGTTCACAATGTTTTTTCGGTTACAAAAACAGATAACCAGAGTTATAAAGCTTTAACATATTTTGGACAACTAACAAGAAAGGTGGCTTCATTTTTAAATAAACAAGATATAAGGGTCACATATAGAACAAATAATACGTTGGGAAGGTTTGCCAAAAATAATAAAGACAGAACTTCCAAAATATAAAAATTGAATTGTGGTACTTGTCCTGAGGTATATATTGGTCAAACTGGTAGATTATTTAGAAATCGCACCCATGAACATAATATGAGTTATCTGACTAAAGATCGGCCATTTTGCCTATAGATAAGTCCCAGATAACTCTACCTATCATATAAGGATATGTAAACCTATGAACTTTATCCGATAGATAAGATCTACCATAAGAAAACAAATTCAACATATAAACATATTCAAATCATCTTTTAACTAGAAGAAAATCACACTTTTGATGAGGAATTTGAGATTTTACAAATAGAAAATGAAGGATTAAAGCTAAATCATTTGGAATCATTAGAAATAAATAAACTCAAAATTTCATTACAACAACTGACAGTTAACTTGATGCCCAGCTTATTGGACCTTCACAAAACAGTATCACAAGGCCCGTTGTACTTTTTCTTGTCTCGGTGTTACCAGCGAAATCGGAATCACAATAAGCCTTCAGTTCAAGTTTGCAATTACTCTCAAAACGAATTCCCGTATCCAAAGAAACGTTGAGATATCTTGAATTCCTTTTGATTTGAACAGAACAGAACTTCTGTTCCAATTATTCAAATATCATCCGCTGCAGTAAGCAACAGAGAAACTTAAATCAGGTCAAGTTTCATTTGAAAGATATAACTCTGAACCGAACCCCGCCTTGAATAAGGACACTTCATTATTATAACGGACTACTCCTTCTTGATACGGAAAATCTAACATTTCTTCTTAGTTCAATCAAATCAAACGGTGTTTTGGCCAGTTTTACCTAAACTGGCACATAACTGGTGTAAGGATGCGGTCAAAGGGTAGAAATAGAGCACTATCAGCTGACGTCACAACATGGCGGTCATGGCAGTTGACATTTGATGAAATGAAAATTTGTGTTTCGCGGATGTTAGTGGATAATTGCGATATCTATAAATAATCCAGTACGATTGGGTTTTTGAGACAAGAATCGATTGTAGCACCACCAAATTTATGCTAGTAGTTGGAACCATGATAAACACGAAAAAAAATTGTTTACCAAAATTCCAGTGGGGGAACATATTTTTTTTTCGTTAAAAAATATATAAATAGATTTTTGCTGTAATCTTGGAAAGTATATGATTTATCGGAAAAACAACACAACAGGGTGAAAAACAATTCAATTTTCCACAATTATTCCTAGTAATTTCTTATGAAATGCCTTCGTTTTCCCAGAAAACGTGATTGAATGCCGACATCAAATTTCACGTTCACCCTTACCGGCCGCTGAAAGTTCTGGCGGAGCAGAATATTCGATCGGTCATAACTCTGCTAAAAATGATCAGAGAAGGAAAAGGAAAGGTTCATATCGTTTCTGAAGACTCCCACTTTCTTATGCAAATAGAATATGCCAGTATTTGAGTACCTAAAATGTGTTTTTTCTACGTTCATGCAAAAAACAAAACTTTATTGAACTATTTGGTGGAAAAACTGTCTATTCATTGCACTGAGTGCAATAAAGACTTTATTGCACTCATCTGTCATTCTACTATAGCGTTCTGTCATCATGACAGACATGAACTTTCAAATCGACGACAAATTTAGCCCATTTTCTGTGAGATTGTATTACGTTTTAAATAGTTGCATGTTTCATCATATTCATTATATAATGGACAATGAAATTACTAGAAAATGCAATTTGTTAAAAATAAAATTATTTCCTTCGAATATCATCAGAATTACACAAAATGTTTTTGAATTACTTTTAGCAGATAGATTCAAACCAACAATGTCTTCCTTACAGTTTAGTGCCACCTAAATGAAACATTTTCTGGTTTTTGCATGAACGTAGAAAAAATATTGTATGAAACTCGTGCAAAAAGAGTTTATTGCACTCGACGTGAAATTGTCCAACGAGGCCATCAGGCTACTTTTTGCACTTGTTGCATAAATAACTATTGTCGCACTTCACGGAGATGTTTGCGGATGATCCGAAAATATGAATAATTTAGTAAATATGGAATTATTATACTGAAGCAGCAACCCATACCCTCTCTGGACTATATGCAGTAATTTTAAAGTAGTGTGACAGGTCCCACTTATACATGCCGAAAACAAAACTTTGTTTTACTCCTGCCTCATTTTCAACTTACCCATAAAATCAGCATTCTCTTCACTAAATGTTGAAAATAATCGCTTATTCATATCCTACATATATGTTCAATACCATTATTGTGAAGCGCAAACTCCAAGCTTGAAAATGTAGGATGAGTATGAGCGATTATTTTCCACATTTACTGAAGAAATTGCCGGGATTATGGGTAAGTTGAAAATTGAGGCAGGAGTAAAACCCAGTTTTTTCTTTGGCATGTATAAGTGAGACTTGTAACACTAGTCTTAAATCGCTGCATAGGGTCCAAAGAGGGTACTGATTTCTGCTTTAGTATAATTATTTCATATCAACTAAAATATCAATGACTTTCGGATCCTCCGTAAATTTTGTAGAAGGGTTATGTGAAGTATTGTGAAGTGGGACAAAACACATTTTAGGTACTCAAGTACTCGCATATTATATTTGCATGAGGAAGTAGAAGTCTTCAGAAAGAAATGACAAATCAAATTTTCGGCCCTGTCTGAACTTGCAGTGGCATAAAATGTGACGTCGGCGTTAAACCACGTTTTCTGAGAAAACGTGCGTATTTCATGAGGTATTACTGAAAGTCATTCTTGTGGAGAATTGAATTATCTCTGAACCTCAAGTTCCACCCCTGATTTTTTGGTAAACAATTTTTTTTCCAATAAAACATGATGTCGAGATGTCATGTGCCGAGTTTCAGTGTTCTACAATTCATTCTTCGCTCTTTGCTCGAGTTTGTCTGTCGTTAATGGATTAAAATCATTTTTCGCAGAAAATTGACCAGAGAGATTCACGTAGCCTTATAGAAAATGGGTTTAATGGGTTTGTTTTTGTACAGTTTGGTTTGTTTGTCCCCCCATCGAATGTTTGACAACTGTCAAATTACGTCACTAACTGTGCTCTATTACTCGATAGTACAAACTTTCTATTAACAAAAGTGCAAAAATATTTGTTCTACTAGCGTGCGGAAAAATCCCCTTTCACGCACTCATTTTAGTTTTGAAAGAGTCACTTTTCCGCACTAGTGCTGAAAAGTCTTTTCCGCACTCTTTTTAGTGCGGAAAAAACATTTTAGTGCGGAAAAATAGATTTGTTTAGTTTTGCGGATTATACTGACATTTAAATATTGCGTCGCAGAAGGTTAAAATAGAAAGCTTACCAAGTATGGTTGTATAGTTTAATATATACTCAATAATAATAGTTATTTATGCAACAAGTGCAATAAACTCTTTTTGCACGAGTTTCATACAATATTTTTTCTACGTTCATGCAAAAACCAGAAAATGTTTCGTTTAGGTGGCACTAAACTGTAAGGAAGACATTGTTTGTTTAAATCTATCTGCTAAAAGTAATTCAAAAACATTTTGTGTAATTCTGATGATATTCGAAGGAAATAATTTTATTTTTAACAAATTGCATTTTCTAGTAATTTCATAGTCCATTATATAATGAATATGATGAAACATGCAACTATTTAAAATGTAATACAATCTCACAGAAAATGGGCTAAATTTTGTGTCGATTTGAAAGTTTATGTCTGTCATGATGACAGAACGCTATAGTAGAATGACAGATGAGTGCAATAACGTCTTTATTGCACTCAGTGCAATAAAAAATATATAATAAATTGCACTCAGTGCAATAGACAGTTTTTCAGCCAAATATAGTTCAATAAAGTTTTGTTTTTTGCATGAACGTAGAAAAATGTTCTTTATGTTAACTTTTGGGTGTTTTTTCCGCTAGTAGAAAAAATACTGTACCTAACACGGGCGTAAAGTGTCTTTTCCGCACGCGATTTCTGGCCGAACTCCGCTAACGCGTCGTTCGGCCATCTGCAATCGCGTGCGGAACAGTATCACTTTCCGCACTTGTTAGGTAAACTACTATTTCATGTCAAAAGTAAAAACGTATCATATAAATAGCAGCATAAACAATACAATGCTCCTATACAGTGTCTTCATTTCTTCACAGACAGGAAAAAATATAGTAGTTTTTTTCTTACTCGTTCCATATGTTTTTGGTGTGCTGAATCCGAATTTCAACTTTGCTACTTCCCATGGATATGGCTTCACAACGAAAATTGAAAATAAATGCACTTCTCGAGTTAGGTAGTTTCATACGGAAATGAATTAAGTACCGTAAAACGGGGTTACTCGAATTCCCGGGGCAACTTGGTAAATGCATGCGCCATGATATGTTAAAATGTATTGACTTATTCTAACTATTAGTAGTAGTACTCATCTGTTGGTATCTACATGCATATTGGTTACCAGGATAAGTTGATGGATATCTAGTTTGGGTGGAAAAAATGTATTAAAAAATCGAGTTTTTTGTAGCAAGAATACTTTTCAATGTGTTTAAACTGGCAATTATAATTTTTTTTGTTTAATAACAAAGATACAGTTGATGTTTTAATCGAACAAAGTTGGCAATGAAATTCAAACTTAAATCATCACAACTAACAAAACGACATCAGAAGTTACCAGAGGAAGCTTCAAAGTGCGGTACAGTTGAAAATTGAGGTTATCATGTAATATGTAATATGTTCCACCAGTTATCAAAAATTGTCTAAAAATGGAATAGTACCCATAAAAAAATGCTCACAGCTGCCATTTGCCAAATATAAACAGGTACTTTTTACTTGGTCTGTGGTCATAATGAAAAATTATAAATTATCAGCTTAGTCGTGTAAAAAGTTTAGGAGCATTTTTAAAATTAACGAATATACAATAAGGTTTCATGATGAGTGTTCCAAAAATTAATGTTCTTCAACGTAGGCGGCTTAGAACATAATTGAGGAAGCAATACATAAAAGCTCATTTTATTTCAACGAAGTCACAGTTTGTTCTACTTATTTATCAATGCTGCTTTTTTGTTTCTCTTTTTTATGTTCATGGCCGCCTTCGTTGAAGAATGTCTAATTTTGAGAACACTGAAACATTTTGTATTTTCGATTTCTTTTAGAATTCTCCAAAACTTTTCACACGAGTAAACTGATAATTTATAATAGAATAAATGCGTGAAGCTGAATACACTTGTTTGAATAAATGAAGCCAAGTTTTGTATAAAAATGTATAAATTCTCTTTATTGCAAAGCGCTTTCGACTTTCGTCATCTTCAGTGCTTCCTGAAAGTAAATACTCAGTTGAGGGTACCGAAATTGAATTGAAAAAGAGGTTATAAAATTTGGAAAAATTACGAAATTTAGGTGAGTATTTACATGTCAGGCAACAGGAAGTTTCGAAATATGTAAAAAACATTGTTTAAAATTACAATATCATGTTATACTGAATAAGAACTAACGAAAAGCATGTTAGAACTCAGACCATGTGGCTTTTGTAAAAGCGAAGAGGAAGGACAGGACAGAATGTGTCAAGTCAAATGTCAAATGTCAAAGTGAAAATACCAGTACCAACTTGAAGAGTGGTCTAGTGAATATTAATGAAGTATTACCAACGTTAATTAATGAAGAAGGAAATCTCTGTCCAATTTTACTTGTGTTTAAAAAAAAAAAAAACTTTGACATTTGACATTTGACTTGACACATTCTGTCCTGTCCTTCCTCTTCGCTTTTACAAAAGCCACATGGTCTGAGTTCTAACATGCTTTTCGTTAGTTCTTATTCAGTATAACATGATATTGTAATTTTAAACAATGTTTTTTACATATTTCGAAACTTCCTGTTGCCTGACATGTAAGTACTCACCTAAATTTCGTAATTTTTCCAAATTTTATAACCTCTTTTTCAATTCAATTTCGGTACCCTCAACTGATAATTTATAACTTTCCATCATGAAAAATGGTAGTTTTGAGCATTTCTTTATGAGTACTATTCCGTTTTTAGTAATTTTAGATAATTGTTGGAATATATGGGTGCTGCAAATGAAAACTAGAGAAAATTTTGAAAAAATCCACTATCTGAATGAAAATGCGAATTTTCACTTTCAGATTTTTTCTTTTCTTTTCAGTCTTTTCACAATATCTATCAGATGTAGTTCAATGTCCAGCGTGGCTTGTGCCGGGAAAGTAGTTTTTTTTTGTTAGATATTACAAATAAATCACATTTTTCATTTTTCAATTTTCATGGAGAATGTTCCCCTTTTCAACATGAATACCTCCCAAGAGGAGAGTCCTCAATCGAGCAAAAATCCAAAAAATCATTTATTTCTAACTTTATGGTCCTCAATCAAGCGAAAATCCAAGAAATCATTTAGTTCTGAATGTTCAACAATAATTAAATAAGGCTTTTTTAACACTTTTCAAATTGTGACAAAATTTTATATCACCTATTTTTTTGACGTTTAAAAATTGTTTGCATCTCGAAAAAAAAAATAGTCGAGATAGTCGAGCATTTCGCGCACTAGATAAAAAAATAACTATTTTATCCTTTATGGACTGAAAACTCAGAGTAATAAAAGACCATAGAGATGCCTTCTCCATCCTTGTCTTGAAGTCAACATAACTTTGTTTGTTTACAAGCGAGGGCCTCATACATGTTAAGTCCGTATTCATTCGGGTAGTTTCGTGTATGCCCGCTCATTTCATTCGGATCAAGTTGTCATTCTTCGTTTGTATTATAGTCCTTCATACTATAAATGTTAACAAACTCTCGTAACATTTCACCACCCGTCGCCCACAAATTGTATAGAAGAGGATAGTTCATGTTCACTTCAAAACCGGTATTTGTGTAGGTATAGGCAGGGCATCTCTATGTCTTTTATTACTCTGAGACTGAAAGCTACAATATAGTTTAGTCATTATTGATTTGATAGTTCATGTTTATTTATAGGGTGCAAAAAGTGGTGAAGGTATAATGCAAAACTCAGAGAAAACCCAGTGGGTGGATATATTGTACAATTATTTTTGGACATGCCACATACAACTTGAGCAAAAAGTACTCTTAGAATTCGAGTACTTTTACTCGGAGTACTGTACTCGAGAGCATGTGTAATGAGTAAAGTACTTGGTACTCTGTTCTCGTTCATCAATTATTGGAAGTACCCGGTACCCAGTACTCGAGTATAATTTATCAGTTCCCGGCCCAGCTCTGCCAAGAGGTTATCTTGAACGATGGAAAATAGATGATTCCACAACAGATTTTATGAATGTACTATTAATATTTTCGAAATAAAATCACATGAGATTATCTTTTAACTGTATCGCACTTCGAAGCTTCCTGGTTACTTCTGGTTACTTCTGAATTCTGATGTCCTTGGTCAGTCATGGCCAACTTTGTTCGGTTGAACTGTATCTCCGCTGTTTTTCAACCGATTTTCAATTTTGAAGATCATTGTTATCACAAATTACGTGCTCTTCCGGATAACGAAAAAATATGAACTGAGTGTCGTTTGAAAAAATAAGTTTGGTGTCACTTCCGGTTAAACCGGAAGCGGTTAATTTTCAGTAGTGGAGTCAAAATATGCGTATTCAAGTATATAGTGACACAATAGGCCATTAGCCGCAGTGGAGGGCCTGATATGGGCTCACTCACATTTAAACCTAACCTAACCTATAGTGACGTAACAAATTTGAAATCTTTATCTTCATAACTATAGAAAAATTGGGGGGCGTGGTCACCCGGTATACCTTTCCTTAGAGTTTTTTTTTTCGTGGAACCTGAAGAGATGAAAAAGACAGATTAGTTATTTGTTTAACAGGAGTTTTATTACCTGAAGTAAAAGCATAGACTAACACTGCAAGCCAATGAAAATATAGCTCTTGAAATACTGAGAGTATCTGTAGTTCCATAAAATACCAAAATTTTCGATACTAATGGAAATGTCTTTTGAATATAAGTCTATCGAAAACTTTCAATGAATCCAGGAAAGGAATATCCTGGTATTGGTTTGACAATCATACCGTAAAACTTGATAAAACTTCTTGGAAATTTTATACTCAAATTATGAAGTTTTTTTGAAAATTTCACACCTCACTTTTTCAGCCAATCAAAAAATTGGTTTTTATTTAGTTGCCATCGCAACCCAAAAAATTTCCGGAAATTTTTATCCTCCTGGGTACCCTGGGCGAAATTAATAAGTGGAAATTTTTCTGTCAAATATTTGACATGTGATAGTTAACATTTTGCTTTTATGTACAAATGGAATGTTATTTTTCATATGAAAGGAGATAATATTTCATAATTATATATTCACTAAATATTTCGAATGTGTCTGAAAATATTTTGAGAACTTGCATTTCAACGATGAATAGGTCCATCGGTAAAAAATGTATATCAATCAAATCTACCTATGCTTGACTTGATGAACTTAATATTTGAAACAATTTTATTCAACTTATCTTTTCGTGAATACTCGGCTGAAGTTTGCAAGAATTCCTTTTCGCATCACTTCCCAATAGACAATCCGCATGGACCAGTCAAAACTATTTCAGTTCTGCGTGATGTGCAATGTAATTTTAGGTTGAAAATGTCGCAAAATGAATTTTCCTTTCTCACATACAAACACCGCCACTAATACCAACGCGTAACTGTCATTATATCAACAAAAACCATTCATGGCCCACTGATGTTACAACTTGTTTTCTCTCAGAATAATCTACAAGTCAGTTGAATTAACCATTAATTTAATATATTTTGGTGTGAAATTTTCTTACCGAATCCCCCGCGTGCTTGAATTAATTGCTGAAAATTTTTCATGTACTCGAAAAATTTCCGGCAATAATTCAAGCACTAGGGAGATTATAAATGAGAATAAAAATTACTGTGATGGAATTTCGTGCAAAGGAAAGCTCTTACAGTAATCAAAAAAGTTCCAGCTCCCACCACTTTTTTAAAAAAATAGGGCTCATTTTCAAGTAGCCCCGTTACTTGAAAATTGACTTGAAAATGCTGCGGCGTTTACTTCTAGACCTGGTATAGGGGTTAAATGAAAGTAAATAGAAGTAATACAGAGTTTTCTGCGTTCGTTTCATCAAAATTGGTAATGAAACACAGATTTTATTGCAAAACGTGTAAATCTTTATTTTTCATAAATATTCGTCTATCACACAACTAAACAATAAACATACAATTTTTAGAGTCTTAAAAATAAAGAATAATATCGAGAATTCATTAATATTTCTATGTAATATATGTTATATTATATTCCTCACTGATTTGTATCAAATTATCCTTATTGTACTTATGTACAGCAGTTTTCAAAGTATCCTCGGTATAATTGCAGTACAGCCTAGTTCTTACCTTTTTCATTTATTCCCTTACTATTTTCAAGAAGTCCCTGAAATGACATAAAAAAATAAAATCTACGCCACTGGCTTTCAAATTGGCAACAGCGATGAATTGAAGTTATTTTAGTGTTGACCGGTTATGATACTATTGAAAAAAAATACATCGTTGTACTATTAATTCTCAGTATGTCCAGGCAATAGGAAGTATTCATAAAAAAAACATCGTATTTCACCGTACATTTTGTTGAGTTCCACATGCAAATTTTTTCCCCAGAAACAAGCAAAAATCAACGTTATCACTACTTGTTGATCTGCTCTACCGGACTGACTATGAATTATGTTTCCTAAATAAGACGTTAAACAACAGCACCTCTTAATTCAGTCAGTTGTGTTAATTTTCAACTAGCCCCTGTATTTTCATGTAGCCCCGTTTTACGGTATTTCGAAACACTTGGTATCCCTTTCGTGATTGTTATTGGTGGTCTCTCATGAGGTTGAAACATACGGAGTGGTTGAAAAAATTTATATTCGCGACAGATATCTTAGTGTGGATTTATGCAGCGTCAATTAACATGTATCATGAAACAAGGATCGCGTAACAATTTTCAAATATAAGTTGAACTTCTTATTTTCCAATGAGCGTGTTTATGCAGACAATTAAAAATTATCATTTAACAAGTAACAAGTGACAGTTGGCCAACTTTCAACTTTTTACATTAATTGAACCAGATTTTCTTATTGTGCGCAACTAGTACGCAGATGGCCGCGGATTGGCCCGTCAGGCGACGAAATTAACCTAACTTCTTTCAAAACAAAAGAACGCGTTTTCGTTAGAGGTTTGGTTTTGGTGCAAAACTATTTGAAAAATGGAAATTGATGATGCTATCCTTGTGGATCAATACCAGAGGTATAAAACCATCTACTGAAAACAAAGTATGTGCACACTTACTGTAGAGTAATCAGTAATTTGTGTACTGGTGATAAGGGATTTTTCGATGGGCCCTTTTTAAGTTTTGGTCGCACTTTCGGCAACAATATTTCAAATAATTTAGGACTCATCGTTGTATATGAGTAATATCCTTCATGCATGGTCTTGTAAAATCATAGTTTTAATTAAGTTGTCAAAAAATCCTTTATCTTTTCTATGCCTATTTATGGGCATAGAAAAGATATTTTTTTTGTTGTTATTTCAGAAAATATAAGATTTATCAAAAAACGATTTCGATAGGGTGGGAGATAATTCAATTCTCCACAAGAATGATTTTTCAGTAATACTTTATGAAATACGCTCGTTTCCTCAGGCTCGCTAAAAATAATAGAAGAAGGAAACGAAAAAGTGTATATCGTTTCTGAAGACTTGTACTTCCTCATGCAACAATAACATGTGCGTATCTGAGTACCCAAAATGTGTTTTATCCCACTTCACATAACCCTTCTACGATATTTACGGAGTATCCGAAAGTCATGGATATTTTAGTTGATATGAAATAATTATACTGAAGCAGAAATCAGTACTCTCTTTGGACCATATTTAGACTAGTGAGACACGTCTTACATAGACCTGCCAAAGAAAAAACTGGGTTTTACTCCTGCCTCAGTTTTCAACTCACCCATAATTCCGGCAATTTCTTCAGTAAATGTTGAAAATAATCGCTCATACACATCCTACATGAAAATGAAGTAAGTGATTTCAAGTTTGAGGTTTGTACTTCACAACAGTGTTATTGAATACATACGCAGAATATGAATAAGCGATCATTTTCAACATTTACTGAAGAGAATGCCGGTTTTATGGGTAAGTTGAAAATGAGGCAGGAGTAAAACAAAGTTTTTTTTTCGGCATGTATAAGTGGGACCTGTCACACTACTTTAAAATTGTTGAATATAGTCCAAAGAGGGCATGGGTTGCTGCTTCTATTATACTGAAGCAGCAACCATATTTACTAAATTAGTCATGATTTTCGGATCATCCGCAAATGTCTCTATGAAGTGCGACAAAACAACATTTTAGGTACTCAAATACTCGCATATTATACTTGCATATGAGAAGGTAGGAGTCTTCAGAAACGATATGAACTTTTCCTTTTCCTTATGACCATTCAAATATTCGGCTCCGCCAGAAATTTGGTTTCGGCGTTCAATCACGTTTTCTGGGAAAACGAGAGCATTTCATAAGAAATTAATAGGAATAATTTTTGTGGAACTACTAGCATACCAAGTTTGATGGTGCTACAATCGATCCTCGTTTCAAAACCCAATTGTGATGGATTAAAAGTGATCCGGTGGGGCCGAGGTTGGAAACTAGGATTTTGCATCTCAGTCACATCCTCACCAGAAAAAAACGAAATCTATCACCACCATTTGATGCTGCTCCATGCATTTCCATAACAAGGTTACTGGATTACTAGTCAAACAGAGTTTCTTACGAGAGAAACAAGATGTCCTGCAATACCAGGACCACTATTGCCATAACCCTATACAATAGGAATAATTGGGTCGAAAATCCATCAGAAAACAACTACTTTCCTTAAGTGAAAATTGTCAAGCTGTGTGCACGTTCCAATGTAATTGGATGAAGAAAAGGTTTGTATTTCGTGCGAAATACAAACTACTTTCCTGGCTATTACCACGACGAACGTTGAATTACATCTAATGAATTTTCGTGCAGAGTCCTACAAGGATGTCTCCGCAATTGATAGTTGCATGGAAATGGTTATTGAAACATTTGGACCACCTATAGATCGATTTCTGTCAGTATAGGGTAGTTCTCTGCAGACAATAACTAATGTCTGCAACAAACGATTCAACAAAATCTCCATGTAAAGGCAGAAGCTGAGACACCGCCCGCAGCCTAGCGTTCACTAAACCACGGGCGCCATCTGAACTCCAGCCCCTCAACCAAAGCAATACCCAGAACTTGCGTGATCAATCTAACGACTAATACAAATTAAGGAAATCTGCATTGCATTGTTTACAATAAGCATGTCAAAAGAGAAACAAGATGTCCTGCAGTACCAGGACCACGCTTATTGCCATAATCCTATACAATAGGAATAAAAGTTTCTTATATTATTGTTCATAGGATTATTGATACCATATCTTGTTTAGTGACGGTTCTGTCGTTGACAGTTATCGATGTTTTGCAGTGGAGTAGTGACTTAATGCAAATGTTAAAATTCTTATCATATCTTATGAATAGAATTATCAATACGATGGCATTTCCAAAACCTAGCAGGAATGTTAAATTAATAAATACGTGATTATATTGGATGGTAAACAACAATAGGGATAGTATGTAAATCAGGTTTGGCATCCAACATATGAAAAAAGAATAAACCAATCTGAATTCTAATTTACTTTTTTCTACAACAATACTTGAACTCTTCAACTTGATCAGCCTCATTACAGAGACCACGCTGACTAATAAGAACACTCCAAAGTAACTTCCTATAAACAACAATGCTATCCAATTAAAAAAGACATCAAGATAACACGACGAGGATGCAAATACGATAAGTATAGATAACAAACCCCAAACGGTTCCTATAATCAAATTAGATGAACGTCTGCATCTCAAAGCACAACTTGTTTGACTAAAAAACGTTATCACGTACCAGTCCAATATGATGATGGATATGAAAACCTGATTTCCGATCAAAAACACATGGATGTTATGTTCATACATACATAAAATATCCGGAGACACCAGTGTTTCTAAACTCAATAGATTGAATAAGTAAGGCACTGATGATGTTACCACAAAATTACAAATACACCAATTCGCTATGTAAAAATTACTCCTATTGTGTAATAAATGGTATTTAAATATCGTATATGTTATGATAGCATTTGACAATGCTGATATGAGTGATATCACAGCGGTAAGTACTTCCAAATAGAGAGTAGGGTGGACGAAATATTCAGCGTCTATGTCCAGTGTGGAGTTATGATCAACATTTTCACTGCTTGTATCTACAGTAGTATAGCCACCTGAAATAAATGATTGAGATTATTTCCAAGTTATTAGTAGTTTCAATTTAATAAGAATGTTGAGAAATTATAATTTTGAAGAAACAGATGCCTCTATAACGAAACACATTATTTTAAATACAAAATGTTTACCAACCAAGAAACAATACTTTCCTTAACTAAGTATTAGTTTGAAAAACTACAGGATCGGAAAACATTTTCGTTTCAGAATAATTTGGTAGGAAAAAAACATAAAGAATTGGCAAATTTTATTTTGGATATATATTGTTTGTTCCGTCTTCACTTTTCTCTGTGTTTTGTTTTGTCTGAATTTGTTATTATTTTTCATTATTAGAATTATTATTTTCACATTTCTTGCGCGGTATTGCTGTGCTTTCCTTTTTGTTGTTCCGGAACTTATGGAAGGCCCCTCGTACGCGCGAAAGGTGCAACCAAGAAAACCTCATCGTTCATGAGGGCGCTGAAGTCGAATCTCGACAAATCATGAGGTGTATTTGTGATAGCGTTCGACAACTTTCTAGAAAAACTCTCCACTATTCAGAACCTCAAGGTAACGAAATCACAGCTCGTATTCCATGAGTTTTCTCTTATTTTTCTTTTATCGCTCATTGTATATATTAATTGAATTCATCTCAAAAACTTTCGACTTGAACCAGACAATTTGTGTGATTGATGACTTGTTTATTTTGTGGAAATTCATGATCACTTTGATGAAACGAAAGAACACTCTTTTGTCTTATTTCCACTAGATTTTTATTGTTACGACCGGTTTCGGGTTTTATCCCATTATCAGGTATAAAAACTAACTAATACAATTGAACTCTAAGCCTAGTTATATAGGGAGTTTGCAGGTAGGCTGGATGGAGAGGTAATTAAGAGAACACAGGTGAAACAATATAAATTTAAACCCTAGAGGTGATGGAAATTACCTGGGTTGTCAAATTTATAAATTCAAAAGTGGAGACGTACACAAATCGAGTTGCTCGTTGAGGGTTCTAAATTTCCGGTTTTTAATTGATTTATTAATTTCCATGGCTTCCAACAGATTCATTGTCTTCCCTTTATTACATGTGTGTAGAATTTCGAGGTTATCTTTACTTATCTTGTGTTTGGATTCTTGTAGATGTTCGTACATTATTGATTTTTTGTCTAAACCGACGTGTTCACGGAACCTTACGTCAAAATTTCTACCGGTTTGGCCTGTATATACTGCAGAGCATTCCCCGCATTCTAATCTTTCGCTACTTATGGAAGATTTCAATAAACGGTAAGATATAAAAACGCCTCCAGAGTTGATTGAATTGATTAGAAAACATTTTTGCCATAAAATATTGTCAACATGCATGGCGTTTTGAAATAAAAAGTCTGTTTCAAAGTATGTTCAGATTCTAAGTGGTGAGTACTCAATTTCTGTACTGAATATAAATTAGTTACCTACTTTGTTCATCTTTCTGGATTGTCGGCACAAAAATGGAACTTGATCAAATTATTAAAATATAAAGAAAATGAAGAAATACATTAATAATGTAAGAAAGTTGCACTACATTTTTTTTATTACACCACAACTATTGACTTTCAAATGGTTTTTAGATTTTTTTTGTAAAAAATTACACAATTTTAGTAGTGTTATTTTTTCAATAAAACTTGATATTCCACTTCGAGTATGGACTATTACTTTCGTATGGCAATAACAAAGTTTAATAAAATCCCTTAGAATTCAATTAGGAATAACAATCACCATGTCCTTGGAATGTTGACAGTGTTGACACAAGAAAGAGGACGCCATCTCTGGAGTCGATTACAAAAGTAGACCACTAATTCATTTGTTTTGTCTTCAAAAAATTCGAAACAAAAACTAATCAGTCAGTACACCAGGGTTTTTAGATATCTTAGATCGGATCCAGTCAAGTCAAACCCATTTTGAGCGGATCCAAAGTTGTGAGATAAACGTAGTCATAGATGAAGAATTTTTGTAGAGGTTATACAGTTTCATTTGCTATTCAGTATGTTTCCATTTTCAATGTTTTCTCATTAGTTTCAATTTGAACAAGATCTAGACTAACATAATTTGATTATTATGACGTATAGGTTCATATCATATTCTTTGTGAGTTTCGGGTTGATATTTTCACTCACCTGTTGTAGAAGCAGTCATTTCAATTGCCTTTAGGACTTATTCCATAAATATTTGGGTGATTGAAGATTATTAGAAAAATAACCTGAAAAATTAAAACAGCACTTTTATTTATGGATAATCCAGGCAGGCAAACTCGACCAAAAAGTGAAGAATGAATTGTAGCACTCTGAAACTCGGCACATAACATGACATCTCGACACCATGCATTATTAGAAAAAAAATTGTTTACCAAAAAATCATTGTTGGAACCTAAAAAATTTTTCATTAAAAAAAAAATATAATCTTTTTTTGTTGTTATTTCAGAAAATATTAGATTTATCAAAAAACGATATCGATAGGTTGAAAGATAATTCAATTGTCCACAAGAATGATTTCCGGTAATACCTTATGGAATACGCTCGTTCTCTCAGAAAACGTCGTTTAACGCCGCGTCACATTTCATGCTCGCGCTAACCCGCCACTGCAAGTTCAGGCAGGGCCCAAAATCAGATTTGTCATAACTTTGCTAAAAATTATAGTAGAAGAAAAAGAAAAAGTGCATATCGTTCTTGAAGACTTCTACTTCCTTATCTTCACATAATCCTTATACGATATTTACGAAGGATCCGAAAGTCATGGATGTTTAGTTGATATGAAATAATTATACTGAAGCAGGAATCAGTACCCTTTTTGGACCATATGCAACTATTTAAGACTAGCGAGACAAGTCTCACTTATACATGCCAAAGAAAAAAGTGGGTTTTACTCCTGCCTCAGTTTTCAACTCACCCATAATCCCGGCCATTTCTTCAGTAAATGTTGAAAATAATCGGTCATACACATCCTACATAAAAAAGAAGTATGTGATTTCAAGCTTGAGGTTTGCACTTCACAATAGTGTTATTAAAGATATATAAGCGATTATTTTCAACATTTAGTGAAGAGAATAGAATTTGACGACGCCACTAAATTCACGACATTTTCAAATGGTTTATGTGAAAATAACGTAGGAATGCGTCTATCAATAAAAAATTTATATGGGAATATAATTTGAAAATTATGTCAATAAATCAACCTCACACTTCAATTTCAGAACTTTTATCGGAATTCTGGCTACACCACAGTAATCAGAATATTTAGAAATATGTTTTGTCAGAATTCCATCGGAATCTGTTCATAAATAAACATATTCTAAAATAATAAAATACATTTTTTCTGAAATTCCATCAAAAAACATTCTTTTCAAATTTTATTATTTTATAATTTTTTTTATTTATGAATAGTTTTCGATGAAATTCCAGCCAAATATATTTCGAAATATTCTGAATCCAGTGGTGTGGTCAGAATTTTGATAAAAGTTCTGAAACTGAATCCGGTGGTGGTGTCGTCAAATTCTATTAAAAAAAACCGCTAGGATGTTTTTTTGGATTTTTGACCTTGAAAAAAATTCGAAGTAGGCTTTGAAATTCATTTTTATTTCGAATTTTTGGCTCTGAACTAGAACTATTGATGCTCTATCTATTAAAAAAAAAAACTCTGAATCGGATAATAAATAACAGTTTTAAAGAGGTGGCCCGCTTTCAAATAGGTCACTCTGCATAAGTGGGACCTGTCGCACTGTTTTAAAATTATTGCATATACTCCAAAGAAGGTATGAGTTACTGTTTTAGTATAATAATTCCATATTTACTAAATTATTCGTGATTCGGATAATCCGCAAACATCTCCTTGAAGTGCGACAAAACATATTTTAGGTATTCAAATAGTGGCATATTATATTTGCATGAGAAAGTAGGAGTCTTCAGAAACGATATGAAATTTTCCTTTTCCTTCTACGATCATGTTTAGCAGAGTTATGACCAATCAAATATTCGGCTCCGCCAGAACTTTCAACGGTGGGTAAGCCTGAACCTGAAATTTCATGTCGTTTTTTGAGAAAACAAGTGCATTTCATAAGTAATTACTAGGAATAATTTTTGTGGAAAATTGATTTGTTTTTTACCATGTTGAATTGTTTTTCCGATAAATCATATACTTTCTAAGATTACAACAAAAATGTATTCATTTATTTTTAAACGAAAAAAAATATATATGTTCCACCCCAGGAATTTTGGTAAACAATTTTTTTTGGTGTTTTTCATTGTTCCAACTACTAGCATACCAAGTTTGGTGGTGCTACAATCGATGATCCTCGTCTCAAAACCCAATCGTACTGGATTAAATGTGCAATATAAATGAATGGTGGATGAGGTAATGTATCTGATAATTTTTTCTCAGGTTTTCATTGCATTTAGTTCCACTTAAGCCAATGTAAATGAAAAACCAAAACTCACCCTTCCTCGAATAAAATCAGCAGCACATTTCAAAGTACATATTTTGTCCATGCTAGTGCAAGTTTCACTGAAATTAATGAATCAAATTGTTACAAAGGCCTGACACCTCTGCTCATTCCAGTAGAGATTAAACTCAATTAGGACATAACTTAATAGAGTAAGTTATTCTTGAATGTGATGATAGTACAGGAAATGATATTAATTGCTTCCAGAATGATGTAATTCATCACATCGCCCCGCGTAAACTTATGCGGATGTCTCTTTGCATTATTGTATATAATTTTTCTATCAACTTTCAAGAACTCATTAACATTTTTTTCTCTAAGGATAAACTAAAAACAATTTTGTCCATTTTCCACGATAATTTTATATTTGTTGACTAGTTTCGGTCGTTACACCATTTTCAAAACTAACTAGATTACATCCAAATTTGAATATTTATACCTACATTGCCTAACCTAGGTTATACCTTAATTAGTAGCGGTATCAAAAATAAATGAACAAAAACAATTAATTTGATAATGCAGGTATTGGGAATTGGGTTATAGGTTCAGGAAAGGGCTATTGTTTATCGAGTTTTTCTCCGACAATGCTTGAAATAAGTGTTCACTGTGGTAAAGAAAGCAACCGTGCCCAAATTCATTTTTACAAACTGTTCTTACATTTATACATTCTTTAAAAATACTGTAGTTTGCGTCAAATTTTACTCGGAAGTCATCATTATTTGATAATACGGCGACAATTCAAAATTCCCATAAAACATATCAAATCAATGATAATATAATTTGGTAATATAAGAACTGGGTCTTCTTGGAAGAACGTTGCATAAATATCTGTCAGATGTAATTCAATGTCCGTCGTTGTATTAGCCAGGGAAGTAGTTGTTTTCTGTCAGATGTTTGCCTCATATTTTCCACATGGTGGAAATATTGGGAGAGAAGGGTACTTCGGCATTGTCGACTCTACTATTTCATTCATTTGAAACTCTCCGGCAAAAATTCTCGAAATATAAGAACTGTCGTAGGTAAAACTTTCTATGATACATTTTCGTTAAGAAGTTTTTTGTACTAGCATGTTTGAACTCAGTTGACCTCGGTTGCGTCTCATACAACAAACCACACACTCATACAAAAACATATACAGGGTGTTCATTTCAGGACTTCCCACCCTAATTTTCTCGGAATGTGTGTATTTTTTTGAAAAATCCTGAGACACGTCAACAAATGTTTTGAAGGGGACAAGTTTTCATCAGAAAATGAACGCGCCCCCTTTCATCCCCTGCAAGGGGGAGCTACCAACTTCAAAATCTTAAATGCGAAGGGGTATCGAGTAATACCTTATTTTAAAGGTCTTTTTAATCTCTACACGTCGGTGTTTTTTTTTAAATTGATCGATCCGTTGTCGAGATATTTAGGAAAATCTGGTTGCTCCTCCGTATACCATTGAAATAAAAACTGTAACTGTTTATTCTCATTCCTTTTACTTCAAACCTAAATTACAATGTTTTACACTATTGTCACTTTAATTATTGCTCAAAATGTGTACTCTAAAAGTGTACTTGTTAAAGAAAATAAAAGACATATTGAATTCTTTACCATAGTTTACCATGTGATAAAGCAATGTATTAAAAATGTTTGGATTACGTGGCCGTTACTTGATGGAAATCCATAGTTATGACACTAATAAATAAGACACACCCATTAATGCCAATTATATTCTGGAGGAAAGCCATGACTTCGATGAAAACTTCGAAATTCTTCATGTGGAAAATAAGGGCATTAGGCTTAATTATTTAGAATTCTTGGAAATTAATGAATTGAAAAATGCAACTTGATTATTAAATGATCAATTCGACCTGTAGTAGGTATGTTTTGAGATTTCCAGGTAGGTATATTGTTATAGTCAATTTTATAAGTTGTATGATAGGTAGTCCCTAATTATTTTGATCGATAAGAATAGATATTTAAGTATTTTTCAAGAAAGAATAATTTAGTTTACTACATTCCCTAATTCTGTGGAAATTTTAACTTGTTTTACCTTAGTGTCGTATTAAAAATGGTTTACACTTTAGCTGAAAAAGTCGAAATAGTGTTTATTTACGGCGCCGAAAATCAATGTGCTCGACGAACTGCTGCAATATTTAATGAAAGGCACCCAGATAAGAACACATCTCATAGGTATGTCCTAAATCTTATCGCCAAATTTACTCAGACAGCATCTGTTGCAAATTTAAAACATGATCAGACAAGAATTTTGAATGAAGCCACTCAAATTGAAGTGTTAGGTTATTTTAGCATAAGTCCTAATACTTCGTTACGTACTGTTTCTGCTGCAACTGGAGTTTCCTTAGGCTCTGTCCACAAAATTACAAAAATTAATAAATTCCATCCCTATAAAATGAAAATATGTCAAGAGTTGAGTGAAGACGATTTTGACAGACGAATTGAGTTTTGTGAACAAATGACTACAATTATTAATAACAATAAGGAATTTTTAAAAAATATCTGCTTCTCTGATGAGTGTACTTTTTATTTGAATGGATTTGTCAATAAACATAATTGCAGATATTGGAACAATGAAAATGACCATGTGTTTGTTGAAGGGCATACCCAGTATCCCCAAAAACTGAATGTATGGGCGGGTATACTAGGAAATCAAGTGATTGGTCCATTGTTTATCAATGGGAATCTAAATGGTGAGGTGTTCTTGGATATGCTAGAAAATACGATCAATCCGCTAATTACTGAAGCTCTTGAAAATCAACTGGATAGAGATGGTTACCCAACGTATTTACCGGTAAATGGATAGGGCGAAGAGGACCTACAGAGTGGCCACCCAGGTCCCCGGACTTAGCACCATGTGATTTCTTTTTATGGGGACATTTGAAATCAGTAGTTTACACACCCCCGCCGCAAAATTTACAAGAGCTTCAACAAAGGATTTCTGCAGAATGTCGAGCACTTCGAACAGAAGTGTTTGAAAATGTGCGCCACGCATTTGAACAGCGGTTATACTATTGTTTGGCCAATAATGGACAACATTTTGAGCAATTATTAAAGTGACAGTAGTGTAAAATATTGCAATTTAGGTTTGAATTAAAAGGAATGAGAATAAACAGTTACAGTTTTTATTTTAATGGTACGGAGGAGCAAACAGATTTTCCTAATTATCTCGAGAATGGCTCGATCAATTCAAAAAAAAAAAAACACTAACGTGTAGAGATTAAAAAGACCTTCAAGATGAGGTATTACTCGATACCCCTTCGCATTTAAAATTTTGAAGTTGGTAGCTCCCCCTTGCAGGGGATGAAAGGGTTCATTTCCTGATGAAAACTTGTCCCCTTCGATACATTTGTTGACGTGTCTCAGGATTTTTCAAAAAAAATACACACATTTCGAGAAAATTAGGGTGGGAAGTCCTGAAATGAACACCCTGTATATTATTATACTCTATGAAATTGTATCATAAACAACTATCTGATATCTCCATGGCAGGAACACCGAAAAACTGCTAATAATAACTACCTATCAGAAATAGAATACGAAAAAAACACTATTAAATTTACTATAGTGAAATATCATTTACTGTCCTCGTGAACAAAGATCATAATTTATAATAATTACATATTTTTTGACAATGACAAATGAAATATACTATTTTCCAGATGTCATTTCAATGGGAAAAACGTCACTTTAAAACAATAATGCGAAAAGTGGATCACCAGTGTGAGAAGTAAAATAGTACTACCAAGTACGTTTAAATTTAGTCTGAATATTTTTAATTATATTTCCGTGTCAAAAAATATTCTATGATACACTTCACTAACACCCGTTTCGCAATATTCCCCATTCACAAAATAAAATTTCACTTTTAAAACTTCTATTATAAATAACTATTTAATACTTCTAATAATTCTGAGTGGGATAAAATAGATATTCAACATATCACAACTTGAAATAACTTTATAGGCTTAGTTTCCTACAACCGTTAATTCCCTGCGACAGGAGAAGAATATAATGTTTCTAGGAACAAATATAATCTATCATACAGCTTTCAGCTTTCCCCACATTTTCTCCAAACTGGAAAAAACTCGCATCCTTCACTTTTGTCCAAAGTCACAAAACTGAAACATGTTTCCGGTTTAAAAGAGTAAATCGAACGACTATCGCTAGCAAAATGGCGACTTAGGCAGTCTTCGTTTGTTTACATTTGTTTATGTGAAAATATGGATTCATTGTTATTTGTAGATTCGTTTAATTTTATCGTGTTTGACTAATTATTGTAATCTCCTCGAGTGGTTTTTCATATTCCTAAAGTGTTAGATTGAAGTGTTATTAAAATATCGAAGAAAATAATAAGTGTAATATTTACAGGTTAAGTTGTACACAAAAAACAGCTGACTATCACGTGCTAGCACTTGCAGATTCAAATATTTACCGATAGGGGCATGACCGAATGCTGAACTCTCCAATATTTGAGGGGAATTTTGCTGAATTCTCAAAAATCTAGTTATAATTCCACGAATCGTTTACATATAATGTTTCTCCAAAATGCGAACTGAGTCCAAATCCTCGCAATATATTCAATCACTCTCAGAAGTTGAAGATATTCATATTCATGTGTGGAAACCAGCTAGTAATATCCAAGCCCTGAAAGAGACAGAATAAATTCCAAATCATCCATACTACATTACTTAATCAATCAGTTATCGCAGAGGTCATAATTAGTTGTTACTTTGTTTAAAGATAATCCCAGTCAACACAGAATGGTCTCAGAGATGGCAGTGGGCTTCACATTCATGTTTCAAATCACAGCAATGAATCGCAATGTGACTACCATTATCATCGCATAAACATCTATTCGGTGCCCCGTTGGTCAGTTCGAGACATCAAAATGTGATGCTACTAAATGTTACTCGAAATCAGTGGGTAATGTTAACAAACGTACTGATTTAACTATTGAAATAAAAAAAATCGAACAGAACACTGCGCACTATCAGAAATACCTATAGAACATTCAAAGCATGGCGTCAACCAAATACATACTTGACTCTCGACTCGACAAACAACTCTGGCCATTTTGTGTCGTGTCAGTGTTGTCACGCTCAATTATAGTACCAACCTAATTCCTTCTATAGCGACAAAATCGCAATGAAACCAAAATTTATGTTATTGTGCTTCGTAGTTTTCTTCACATTTTCTGCATCAAAGCGATACTAACGAGAAGATTACAGTGATGTCTAAATGCAATTCATTTTGTTACCACAATAACCAAGAAAGCAACATCTCCTAGACGTTTGTGTTAACTGGGATAATAATGATAATAATAATACTGGAGGGCGCGGATTGACGCAGTGACCGAGAGCTTCCGGGTTCTGTTCCCGGCAGGGCAAGGTTTTTTCAGTTTCAGATGTCAAAATCTGAGTGATTGAATCTTGTTGCTGGCTGGGGGATAATCCTCCACGATTCACTGTTGCGTTAATAATTAACAGTGCTGCTACTAAGGTGGCGTATGGAGTTAGTAACAAGGCCTATACAGAACACGTGGATAATAATCATAGCAGTCGATGCCAACACAAAAAAATGCTAGTCTCTTGAGTTTGGAGTGACTACATAACAGAATGATACTGGATGGAGCATGTAAAGTTATCAGGAACGGGTTATCCCAAACTCTGTCACCAAGATGGAACCCGTTCAGCAAAGAGTTCACATTAAAGTTGCCGAGACTGAAGTACTCCTGCAGTAAATAAGCGAAACGAACATTGTCAGAAAAGAAGAGGAAAAATATCGAATTTACTCTTTGAATTCTCCAGGCTCTATCCAGATTATTCTGTAAAAATGGTAGTTCTGATGTAGTTTCTTTAGCGATATGATGCATTCGCTACTCTCGATCATAAAAATAATACTGGCATGACGCAAGACAGCGGAAATCTTGACCGGACGAATGCAGAAGGCTGTCCTCAGTTCATTGTGTCTGCTCAGAGCACACGATTCCTGGACCCAATATCATTCATATCTGTGAATTCAAATGCATTTTTCTTTGAAATGCTACTTCCGAGCTCCAGACTTTGATGACCCATTCTTTCATGCCATATAAATTTGCAAGTTAATGAAACTCGTTTTGACACTAATATTTAGCATACCGTCGTTTAAAAAACAAAATAAACGAAATGGAAAGGAATCTTTGGAATGTAGAGATTTTAACCAACAACATTGGCACGACTTTGAGTTACTCTACTAATTCTCATATGTAGAACGACGCAAAAAAAATCGACAATACACATGAGGATATTTTTCTGTAAATCTTTACTACAACGCTTTCATGAAGAATTGCCATTCTTCGTTACTACTTGCATGATCAATTTACAGGGTGTACCTGGTAAAGCCAAAGTTGAGTAGACAAATCCGTTTAAGTGGTTCTAACGTGCTCAGTTGATATGTTCGCAGAATATTGATTATAAGATGTTTCAATGGAACACAGCGCCGTCTTCAGGTATATACAATTTTTCAGAATTTGTATTCGATAAATTCTGTGGATAACTGTTGTTGCTATCTCTTAACAAACCAGAAATAAAAAATAAAATTTTTAATTCCTCTAAAGTAAAATCTACACGCTACAAACAGATTACATTTCAAAGGAACATATAAAACATATCCCATTATGAACGGTATTTTCTTATTTCCTTGACCTCCTGCTACTATACACGAACCATCGCCAATTTAAAAAAAAATTGGTTCATTGAAGTAGATCAAATGACACCTTTGGGATTGAATTTATATTTAGTTTTATTTTATATATATATTATCATGATTGTTATTTATATTTATTATTTTGCCACAATCCTAGCATATATGCTTTTGCCGTACTGATGAAAATATTTCTGTTATGCCATGCTATGAGAATGATATTTCTTTTTTCTGAACGAGCAATGTCACGGCAAATGTCCGCGCTTCTTACAGAAATGGCAGGATGGCACAGGGATACCACAATTGACACAATATTCAGAACTTTCCTTATCGTAATTGGAGGAATAAAATTTTTGTTGTAACACATGTAAGGAAATATCGGTCTTTTGTGAATAAACCGTTTCTAGTTTTGGGAACATATCTGTAGCTGATGAACAATGAACTAGCAGGGATAATACTTGTTCGGATATACGGGTCACAATCACACTTTGAGTAGTTGGATCACTCTTTAGCCAGGTTTCGATTTTTTTCTTCTTTTCAGGATCAGTTGGTTTCACAGTTCTACCGACTGCGACATCGTATTTTCCAGTACTTCTCAGTATTATATCAACTTGAAACCTTCCAGTTCGATTAGGTATTCTCGATTTACTGCAATCATCCATGTTGAAAAAGGAGAACAGCTCGAACGGTAGAGCGTGTGGGTCATCGATATCAAAGCCAAGCGACGTGATGCGAAGTTATGGTTTGGATGGAGACTTAACGGACGACCTATCGAGATCTATTCTCTCGGATCGTGATAGGAATCGCACGTTAAAATGTAAGACCTCGCTGATCCTTGAGCAGGTTAACGAAAAACACAAAAAAACACAATATTTCAATACTTTGAACTGATTCCTCCGTAGAATGAGTTTTCAGATACTTCCAACAGAGAATGCTTCTGGGCCCATAACGTGTTGTTATTTAATATAGAAGAAACGTTGGTACTTGAAGTAAAAACTACAGAAAAAAATTACTTTTATTATGGTTTTTATGAAATACTATAGTAATACTTCAAAAGGTAAATATAGATCAAAACAATAAATTTGAAATAATAATTTCAACAATTTCAAATGGTCTTGTATACCGGGTGACCACGAGGTGAGGTACGCCCCCCAATTTTTCTATAGTTTTGAAGATACAGATTTCAAATTTGGTATGTTGCTATAGTACTTGAATACGCATATTTTGACTCCTTTACTATAAATTCACCACTTCCGGTTCAACCGGAAGTGACCCCTTACTTTTTTTAAATGACACCCTGTACATATTTTTTCATTATCCGAAAGAGCACGCAATTTGTGTGTTCTTCAAAATTGGAAATCGGTTGAAAAATGACGGAGATATAGTTGATTGTTCAGCCAAACAAAGTTGGCCATGAAATCATCACAACTGACAAACGACATCAAAAGTTACCAGAGGAAGCTTCGAAGTGCGATACAGTTAAAAACTGAGTTTCTCGTGTAATTGCAGCTCTCATATAATCCAACAATTATCGAAAATTTCCTAAAAACGGAATAGTACCCATAAAGAAATGTTCACAATTGCTCACAACTGCTATTTCTCAAATGGCAACATGTTCTTTTCACTTCGTCATAATGAAAAATGATTAATTATCAGATTACTCGCGTGAAAAGTTTTGGAGAATTCCCAAAGAAATCGCAATTACAAGATGTTTTATCATGAGTGTTCTCAAAATTAGATATCCTTCAACGAGGGCGGCCATGAACTTGAAAAAGCGAAACAAAAAAGCAGCATTGATTAAATACTCACAGAAAAAAATTGGTACCTGAATACAATGAAAAAGTTCAGTGACTCAATGAATATTTTTATCAATATTGGTCCAATGAACGCAATCGTTATGTCAATGTACCACTGGTTATCCATACTATGAATACGGATCTTAATAATATCAATGAATGCTTTCATTGATATTATGATCAAGTACATTAAATAGGTTCGTTAGGGGAATGAATTCCATTCATCAAACGAATGAAGATTGTTCACCCAAGCAATGGATTGTATTCGTTCAGCTGATGAAAGTGTATTCATCAGATTAATTATTATTGTTCGTTCTTCGAATAAATGTTGTATGATTGATATAATGATTTCGATAATTTCGACGATGCATATTTTTCATCAATTCAATGAATGGTGTTTATTGATAATCGTTTACTATAATGCAAGGTTCGTTGGGGTAATGATTTCCATTCATCAAACGAATGAAGAGTGTTCACCCAAGCAATACATTGTATTCGTTCAACTGATGAAACTGTATTCATCAAATTAGTTATTATTGTCCATTCTTCGAATGAATGCTGTATCATGCATATCATTCGTAAATGCAATGAAGACATCCCACTGATATTGAGCATACAGTGAATTTCTGAAAGATATGCAAAATAATTAACATGCATTCATCAGAACATCGCAATCCTGATTGGAAGGCGTATCTCCAAGTTTTCTCTTATTTCGGCTGGCTCCTTTCGGAGCTCTTCGGATGTCTCTGTAGTCTGTGCTACCTGAGAAGATGCTTCAACGATCACTTCTGTCTGCTTAAGTTAACCGGCTCTGTGCAAAGAACGAAGTCGTGCGGAGTGGTCCCTCTAGTGGAGGCGCTGTGTACTACCAGCTAAACCTAACTTGCCAGCAACGGAGATTTCTATGCGGGGATTCGGCTGAACAGATGCCGGCAAAATTTATGAGTATATTTAAACACGAGATGGGTTGGTTCGACATAAGGATTATTATTATATTCATGAACATATTAATTACGGAGTTATAGAATGGGAGGAAACTTCTAGGAGTTGCTTCTATCTGCCTAACAAAACCGGGACTTAGTAACTTCGTTACACCTTCTATAATCCCCAATAAAACCTGTGTGTAGATCTGAAAATAGATTATCATTGATTTCTATGAACTTGGATTCATTGTAACAATAAAATCATCTCTGGGACCATTAATTACGTTCATCGATATGATGAACAATTTCAAATGGATTCAGTGTACCCCTTTCATTACCTAAATGAACTTTTCCATAGCAGCAACGAAATATGTTCATAGGTCTGAAAATAGATCATCATTGAACTCGATAAACTTGAATTCATTGTAACAATAAAAACATACATATTTCAGTGAATTGTCATTCATTGACTCGACGAAAAATGTATTGTGCTAATAAACGAAGAGGTATTCATCAATAAAATGTACCATATTTTTCAAAAATATATACATCAGTGCTCTGGGACCATGAATTATGTTCATTGATGTGATAAACAATTTCAAATTGTTTCAGTGTACCACATTCCTCACCTAAATGAACCTTTCCATAGCAGCAACGAAACCTGTTCATAAATATAAAAAACCATCAACTTTGATCTCAATGAACTTGAATGTTTAATCATTATCACGATGAAAAGTTAATTGTGACAATGAACGGAAAGGTAATAAACGGTATTTATTGATATTATGTACCACATTTTTTTGTTCCAATGTACTTTTACGAAATATGTTCATAGGTCTGAAATTAGATCATCATTGATCTCAGTGTACCCCTTTCCTCACCTCAATAAACTTTTCCGCAGGAGCAACGAAAACTGTTCATAAATGTAAGAAACGGTCATCTTTGATCTCAATAAACTTGAATTCGTTGTATCAATAAATACCTACAAAAGTCAGTGAATATTTATTCATTGCCACGATGAAAAATGAATTTTGCCAATGAACGGAGAGGTAAAAACGGCATTTATTGATATAACGTACCACATTTTTTTCAGTGCTTAGAACAAACTTTGTCTTCGTTGAAATAATATGATTTTGTGTATTGCTTTCTTAATTATGTTCTAAGCCGCCTACGTTGGAGAACATTCAATTTTAGGAACACTCATCCTGAAACTTGATTGTATCTTCGTTTCCTTTACGAATTCTCCAAAACTTTTCACACGAGTAAACTGATAATTTATAATTTTTCATCATGACAAATTGAAAAGTACACGTTGCCATTTAAGAAATTGCAGTTGTGAGCATTTTTTTATGGATACCATTCCGTTTTTAAGTAATGATAATTGTTGGAATATATGGAAGCTGCAATTACATGAGAACCACATGTTTCAACTGTATTGCACTTCGAAGCTTCCTCTGGTAACTTCTGATGCCGTTTGTCAATTGTGATGATTTAAGTTCGAATTTCATGGCCAACTTTGTTCGATTGAACAATCAACTGTATCTCCGCCATTTTTCAACCGATTTTCAATTTTGAAGAACAGTGTTATCATAAATTGCGTGCTCTTTCTGATAATGAAAAAACAGTGGTGAATTTTCATTGGATGCTTCAAAATATGCGTATTCAAGTACTATGGCGACATACCAAATTTGAAATCTGTATCTTCAAAACTATAGAAAATTTGGGGCTTACCTCGCGGTCACCCGTATACTTCATTGGTGGAAGTACAGGGCATTATTAATAGAATGATTTTTTTTTGTCAACATTTATTCTCTCCCACACTGACTTCATTATTATAAACAACTTGATGTTCTTGAAATTCTTCGACGTATTCTCTGCACTTACATGTGAGTACATGCCTGAAAAAAGTATTGAAGTCTTTGTCGAATTTGAACAATATCACAAAGAAGTATACAGGCGTAGATAATGATATGAAATATGACACATAAACGGTACTCAATATAACAATATAATCAAATTCAATAAGTACTCCGAGGAAAAGTGCAACCAAAGTTGGAAGGTAACATACAAAAAATGTGTTTGAGAGTATAAATGGCAAATACTTTTTATTGAAATCGTTTTCCAAATTCCGTTTTTTCATTATGTGCAATATATTCATTATAACCATAAAGATGAAAAACAACAAGTATGACATGAATAGAGTAATTTGTGCCATACCATGTAAACCATTGTAACAGGAGTAAATATCTACGGCTAGAGACATTATACATAATACATACAAACTGACAAAATAAAAGAAAAAGTTCTCAACGATTTTCTGAAATTTGAAGGGGTAATATAATCTCAAATACCAGTATATCATAAGAAACGCAATTAAAAAAATATCAGCTAGGAGTAGAGCGTGTTCCAATTGTTCTATAATGCAATAAACCGTGAAATAGCGTCCAATCAAATGCGGAAAATCAAAAATTATTCTGGAAGTTGTAGGAGTAGTCAGCATAAAGAGAGAATTAACAATTGCCCAGTGCAGGAGTATGATGTTCGACTTTTCTTGTCGGAGCCTTCTATATCTCACAATAACGAAGCAGATCAAAACATTGACGGCAATGCATATCAGAGAGAGTATGGTGAAGACTTCCAAAAATATTCGGACGGCCAGGCCTTCAGCTTCACGATGAAATACAAATTCTCTCTCTAGATCCGATTCGTTTCCAGTGGAATTGTCCAGAGAGAAGTTCATTTTCTGTAAGTAAATTGTATATGATAAATGTTAAACTACAAATTTATTGAATATTTGGGTGGATTTTTCATCAATAAATCGATTATTATAACATTAAATGTTAGAGTCAGGTAGCTCAGTGTTAGGTTCAAATCCTATCGACTACAAATTTTTATACTGAAGACCCGAGAAAATGCTAAGAATCGCACGTTAAAAAGTAAGACCTCGTTAATCCTTAGCTGGCACAAGTTTCGACTTCTGAGGGCTGCCGTTTGTAAAAGGACGATAGCTGTTAACGAAAAAACAACAACAATTAAATGAAATAAGATACATAATATTATATTCCTTGTGGATCTTATATAGGTAGTACAGTGACCGCCAAAAAGTATGTACCATATGGGAAAAAAGTTTATTATTAGAGTATTGGAAAAAAGATTCTTGGGAAAAGTTTGCCCATGTCCGATAACCTAAAAATCGATTTTAACACATGTCACATGATCGCTGGTATGGCGGCAAATTGAAAAAAATTACTATGAAAAGGCAAAGAGTGAGGTAAAATAGCAAGATATCAAAAAAAGTTGCTTAGAATTAAATTTTATACACATATACAAAGTTAGAAAAGATAATGGGAGAAAATTGAAAATAGCGATTTTTTTTTAATAATTTTCTAGCTGTATAAAAATATCAAATTATTATCCTATGAATAGCTTGACCATACTGAAACATTTGTATTTCAATGATAATGACAAAACTTTCTCATGTTCTCTACACCAGTGAGTATTAAATTGAAAAAATTGGATTTTGTTAAAACCCTGGCTGTTGGTTCGTATCTAACAGTTATATCAGAATTTCTCGACCATTGTGATGACATGACACTCCAGAAACATAGTGTTTTCCAGATTATAATCAAGTTTAGATGATAATCGTGCTACAGCGTTTCACTTCGCATGCAATGTTGAAAACTCTAGCCTCTTTAATTTGACTCACTATTTTTAAGATTCTGTGCGAAGTGAAACGTTCGTGCACGATTATCATCAAAAATTGATTATAATCGAAAAAACACGATGTTTTTGGATTTCCCTATCATCGCAATAATAGTGAAATTTTGATATAACTGTTAGATACGAACCAATGTAACAGCAAAAGTTATGACAAAATTATTTTTTTTAATTTAGTGCTCTCTGGTGTGGAGAAAATGAGAAAGTTTTGTTATTATCATCGAAATATAAATATTTCAGTATGGTCAAGCTATTCATAAGAAAATAATTTGATATTTTTCTACAGCTAGAAAAATATTTTAAAATATTGCTATATTCAATATTCTCACATTATTTCCTCAAACTTCGTATATGTGTATAAAATTAAATTATAAGCAACTTTTTCAAATAACTTTTTTTGATATCTTGCCATTTTACTCGACTTTTTGCCTATTACAGTAATTTTTTTCAATTTGCCGCCATACCAGCGATCACGTGACATGTGTCAAAACGTTTTAGAGTAATGAATAAAAAACTGATTTTTACTAAAAACTTTGACACCCTGTATCTCGAAAACGAAGCAAGTTAGGGCACATGCTCACATGAAGAAAAAATCTTATTTTCATCTGAAAAACCGATACTGATCGTTTGGCGGTTTAACCCTGGGTCACCCTGTATAATAAGAGTTAGTAGTATAAAATCGACAATAAAGTATAAAATTATAAAAGTATTAGTATTAAAATATTAAAATGTAAAATATAGGATACTTATACGTATTAATAAAATTAATACGTATAATAAAAATTAAAATTCAAAATCGGGTTTGTATAAATCAGTTGGTAAAAATGAAAGGTGATTATACGACTCAGCTCAAACAAATTAAATTGGAAACCAGCTCGCAAATACATTGTTTTGTGACAGATACAATATTTAATTTAATACAAAAATATATCCATTCTGTTTTATTGAAACAAATGAATAGAAATAAACGCAAGAAAGCTAAATTTGTGTGAGGGTCTTATCTTAGCCTCTAATGAATCATTAAAAGTATCTCCCATCAATAAGATCTGCGACCATCTGCCTTGTCTGCCTGGAAACGAAGGATTTAAGGGCTTTTTTGAACAAATATCGTGCAGTTCATCTGGAATAGTATTATATAGCTTGGGAGATAGATAACTGTATGAGCGCTGGCATATTCTAACTTATGGAATAATGTGTTGATTTTTTTGTCGTGTGTTATAAATATAGGTGGGTAGTAGAAAATGTTTATTCCGATGGTAAGTGATTATGATATTATAATAAAACAGTTGACGGATATCAAGGACATTGGCTTCCAAAAATAAACTTTCAGTTGAGAAGCGGGGTGGTTTGGATAAAATCACTTTTAAGAATCTTTTTTGTATTATCTCAAGAGAAAGAATATGAGTATTGAGTGCTCCACCTCAGCAAGCTATCCCATAACGGATGTGACTTTCTACGAGGGAGTGGTACAGAACTTTCATGTGGCAGAGTGACACGATTTTTTTAATGAATTTTAATTTGTACAGAATACATCGTAACTTAGCATAGCTTATATAGGAATCCCATTTGAGGTGTGAGTCTATTACTACGCCTAAATATTTAACATTTGTTTCCGGGAGGATGTAATGCTGTCCTATTTTCAGGCTATTGGAAGGTGCTTTATTAGTTTCATTACAGCTGAATGGAAAGTAATAAGTTTTTTCGAGGTTGACAGTTAATAGCCTATATCCTAGCCAGTTATCAAAATCAGGTTCCACAATGTTCTTCAGTTCTTGCCAGGTGTCTGCCTTGTAAAATATGGCTGTGTCGTCTGCAAATCCTAGGGTTTTTCCCTTACTCGCTATAATAAAATAAACCGTCAACAAATATATGTTAAATAATAGGGGCCCCGAAACAGTACCTTGGGGTACTCCAGTTTCAAGCGGAAGGAAGTTGCTTAATACATTGCCTACTCTCACACATTGAAATCGTCTACTGAGATAACTTTTGAATACATTTTCAAGACTGCCTCTAATTCCTATCTCTTCCATGCCTTGTTAGAGCAATTCATGATCGACCGTATCGAAAGCTTTCGATATGTCGATAAACACGCATAAACTTGACTTGTTCTCATTTAGAGCTGATGAAACTTCATTTGTGAGAGCTAGTATTGCATCTTGAGTTGAGATTTTTTCAAAAACCCTGGGTGGGCACCCATGTGTCTGAATCGGCCTTAAGAGGTATATGCTATTATTGTGAATATATATTCGCCGCGATATTTAATAGTAAGAATGCTAAGAATATTATTGGTAAAACAATTTTATATCAGATATTATAGGTTATTAGTTGCCAAAGAAAATGAGAACCGGCCTTATGACAGGATTTCGTTATTATTCGGATCTGTTATTGTTGTTGCATGAAACTGTCGGTCGCCTAGCAACAGCCGTTAAAAAAAGTGAACTTTTTTACGCTTTTCTGTTTAATAATGAAATCGTTTGTTGATAGTGAAATATTGTAATACTTTACGCACACAAACCAAACAAACAAAGTGGACTTTTGAAAAAAATTTACTTTTGACAGATTGCGAGAGTCACGTGAACCTGTTCGAGTACACCATTTCACATCTTTTTCCAAGCACGACTTGATGCCAAAGTCGAATTCCATAATGAATTATCATTAAAAATTTGTCTCATATGATGCCAACTCTTTGAAGGACACAGTAGAATGGAACTAGTCCGTTTAAGTTTACTTACTCACCAATAAATACGTCTATCAAGTATCAACAGGAACTATCCAAATATACACAATGAATCTCAATATTTTTTCATCAACACTGCTACTGCTCACAGAACTCGTTTTGCTACTAACACACAGATTCTCTGACTATCAAATAACAATTTTAAGGTCACGCATTAAGAAGAACGAGCATGCACGATGAAAAAATTGTTATATGCACGCTCTGTTAATTGATTGAATGGTGATTATTAGCCTCATCTGATTTCCTTTGTCGCAATTTTTTCACTTAAAATCTTCCTAGAGGTCTGAAAGGAATAATTCTTGTTACAAACATTATACAGGGTGTCCCAGAATAAAGGGGACAAACTCCGAGGATAGAATCCTCACTTCATTTTAAGGCTGAAAGTTTCAATAAACATATACTCTAAAATGAGTATCAACCGAGTTACAGGGTGTTGAAAGTGACAAAAAAAAATTGATTTTTCAGAATAACTCCATAACGGCTTAACTTTTCTTAATGAAATTTGGTATGTCACTTGACAGCATTCAGTTTCATATTTCAAGGCAAATCATGTGTTTGTAACTCTAAACAGGGGCGTAAGGCAGGTGGGTACCCCTATTCGCCCCTTCCCAACTTTCACACCACTGGATTAATATCGATTTCGTCTTCTTTTTCTTAATCGCCAATATTTCCTATACAAAAAAGGAATAAGTTTCGTTTCATAAATATCAACGGTTTTCGAGATATTAGTATATTAGTATATTATAGTATTTTTTTTCAATTTGCCGCCGTACCAGCGATCACCTGACATGTGTCAAAATCGATTTTTAGGTTATCGGACCTGCACAAACTTTTCCTAGGAATCTTTTTTCCAATGCTCTAATAATAAACCTTTTTCCCACATGGTACATAAATTTTGGCGGTCACTGTATATACAAAATGATAAATCTCGGAAAAATGTTCAAGTGAATTTAGTTTCTGTTTGTAGTTATTGAACAAACTCCTGGTTTGGTTCGGGATTTTGTTGCGTTTTTCTTGGACCAAAATCTCCAAACATTTTGACTGCGAATGCGACAGCCATATTTATTGATGAGGACGAAGTACTCTGGGTTATTACATAAGATGTTCACGACTGCGATAAGCGAACTAATTGTTTTATCATTGAAGTAAATAGGAAAAACCAATTACATAATCTATCTTTATTTCTTATTATTGTTGAAACGTCTTATTTCCGTCCGTTTTTCAACTGAGATGATTGGCAATGATTATTTCATTATTTAAAAGTACTGGAGTTTTCTCAACCTGCGCTCGGTATTTCAATAAACATAAATTAAACATGAAATTGAATAGGGTTCGTTAATGAATTATTTGCTTTGGTTCTTAACAACGAAGGTTCAATAAACATAAATTAAACATGAAATTGAATAGGGTTCGTTAATGAATTATTTGCTTTGGTTCTTAACAACGAAGGTTCAATAAACATAAATTAAAAAGTCTACAGAGATCGCCCCTTTAATAATGTTTCTGAGCTTGAAACTTCAATACGAGTATATTGCAGAAATATTCCCACTAATGTGTTGCGATCTACAGTAAACGAATTTTATGAGCGAACAATTAGATGCATCGAAAGAGAAGGTGGACATACAGAGACGCTTCGATAATTTTTATTGTTAGCACCTGTTCAGTTACCTACAGTATTTTTCTGTACTATCGCTAATTGGTTCTTTTTTGTTCATGGCTATCGCGATAGATTTTGACAGTTTATTCATATGAACATTTACTTAGTAAAGTATTTGCATCGTTAAAAAGAGTATTTGTTTTATTCTAGAGTTCTGTTAAATATTGTTGCAACAAACATGAAGTTGACGGTCACCTAAAAAAATACAAATCCAAGTAAATTTTACAAATACACTTTAATTTGATAAAATATACTCCAAACTGATTTGATTGTGGCTACTTCACATAAATATTGAATCAAACTAGTAAAAATATGTATCATACGGGGGTAATTCAAAAAAAAATTCGAATAGCAGGCCATGACTTCGTATCTGAACATAACTTTTAATTCTAAGCAACTTTTCTCTTCAACATATTTCTATATTTTTTGAAATAAGGGTACTTTACTCTTGAACGAACTTTATATTTGTTGGCCTATCCTGTATGGTGTTTGTCATAAAGCCATTTCAGGTACATTTGGTATAGTTTTGTAACATGCACCAACTTTTGTCAAGAATAAAATTTTCTGAGAAATCGATAATAAACAAGTTTCCCATTTGTTGCACACTTAGTGGACCACACTGTATAGAATGAGAATAGGGTCAACTAAGGTAGTAAGTTTATAGCTCTTGAGGATGATAACTTTGTTGGCGAAACGCGCGTCGGGTGAAAGTGACGTAGTTTTGGTGTTTTCAGTATTTCTTGAATTGGCCAGAGTATGTTTGTGTATACATCGTATATAACTAATTAACGAAACACCAGCTTTAATTAGGATTGCTATAGCAATTTTGTTGATATTTACCATTTATCAAGTTGGCTGCATTAGATGATTTGTTGATATAATATTATTAGCGGTTAGTTCCTCATAAAATACTGTTTATGTGATGTCACTTTTTGTGGACTTTATCAATTATTTTGTCATTTCAACTATATAAGTTTTGCGGTTTGATTGTGGGTTGGTAATTTATGCAAAATTTTTAGTTGGTTCCACACAAAATTTTGTTATCCAAATTGGGAATTTGGTTAAACTGAAAAAATAAATGATTCTCACAATTCATACTTGTCTTAAGTGGACTAAGTATTATGTTGAATGTACCACATACATTGTTATGCTAAATATCCAGGTTTGTTAGGTCAAATATTCTCATATTATTTGAAAAATAATTTAGGTTAGTTCAATTATGAAAAATCATTGATATAATCATATATTAAGTAGAATTGAGCTTGATTTTTTATAATTTGATCATATGGATTCCTCAATTTAACTAAAAATTGTGAAATCCCAACAAAACAATTTGTCGAGTAAAAAAGAAAAAGTGTTGATGAAATGATGAAGTTATATTGATACAAACAAGTTATTTGTCAAAATCACCTTACAATTTAATCAATTCGACAATATTAATTTGTTTATGAAACTAAAAATTTTGTTGAATCAAAATAATATTCTATTGATCGAATACTATAATCAATTATATTAAACAGATATTTTATCATATTGAAAATATATTTTGTCATCCAAAGGCGTGAACTAAATTTATAACTGAAACTTTTGTCACCAGAAATAAATTATATCTCCATTCAATTCTTAACTAAGTCATTTCAACAAAAAAAATGGAGTTTGTTAAACAGATATTGTATTATTGCAACAAAATATATTTCATTCTTTTAACTAATCTCTATGTCCAAGGTTGACATAATAGTTGTTTACATTAAGAAAATATTTACTTGGAAAATAACAAAAATAAATTGTAGTTATAACAAAATATTTTGTCGTGGATATATGACCCTCAGATTTTGTTAAATTTATGCATTTTTTGTTGATTCAAACAATTTTTTTTCTGCGTGTAAGGGGACAGCCGGTTGATGGAAATAACAACAACAATAAACTCACAGAAATTTTTCTGCTCTGGCTCTTGGGCTAATAGATGGGTAGATAGCTCTTTATTTCCAGCAGGTACACCCAATTACAGAAAATGCTTAGAAGGTAAGATTTAACATAATGAGTAACAAAAATATGTACAGTATCGGAAAGTTTTCATCTTGGGTATGGTGGTTTCGTGAGAGCGTAAAGAATAGCTTGCTATAAGTTGAGAGAGCATTACAATTTCTCCTCTACTCGCTCGAGGAAAGGAGATCGACGTGAGCTGTGTGTGGTGTGTCGTATTGCCACGTGGTCCGTTAATGCGTCGTGTGGGGTAACAGGAGAGGCGTAGAGTAGTGCGTCTCTCTTGTTTATGTGGTATTATCATATCATTGCGTACATCTCTGTCTATACTCCAGATGAAAACTTTCCCTTACTGTATATAAGTGCATATCAATAAATTATTGATGAGATAAAGAAAGCTACTGCTGAAAAAGTAACAAGACATCACGTGACAGTACAAGAAGAATAGGAAAGTTCAAGATCTATTGATGATACATTCCAAATTATATTTGAGAGGGCTCATATTGATATCACATATATCACAGATCAAATTATAATTAGAACTCATTAACAGCAGGTGTGCCATTCGTTGTTACAATTGATAACTCAAAAACGGTTCGTCTTATCGATTTCAAACAAGGACAGGCTTCTAGAGGAAGTTCGATTCTACGTATAGTATTTCCAATATCAATTGCAAAAGACTGTTATATAAGGGGTAATAAATATTTAATATATATGCATAGCTAACGCACGGCACTCATGCCAAATTGAGAAACAAAACATATTTCACCTCCCTCGTACGCAGTCAAACGGAACCGACAAAAGAACCGCCAGAGGAACCTCAGTCCAAGTGTTGTTGAGAAAATTCCAATGCAGATTCAGTCTGGTTATCAGTGGGGTAGGTAGTGGAGTGTGTTGTGTGTTGAAATTAGAAATTGTATTATTCATAAATCCGAATATGGCGTTTTGGAGACCTTGGGCGAATGAAAATAATGAAGTTGCAGAGTGTAGCGAGATTAAAGACAGGTATGAATTTAACAATAAAGATTTAGGTATACAAACACAACAAGTTATTTTGAATATGTTCGAATGTTTAAAAAAGGAAAATATTCAGCAATCTGATAATGCAATCGTAATAAGAATTGCTGAATTAACTAAAATAAATAAAATTTCCATTTATCGAGTAGTTAAGAAAGGAGTTGCTGAGGATCATTCTCTGAAGCGAAAAACATGTAAAGAAAAACTGAAATCAGTTGACACCGCTACTCAAGATTTTATACGCAGAACAATTTATAGTTTATATAAGGAGAACAGGGTTGCCACATTGCAAGTAATACAGGAAAAGCTAGTAGATTATCCAGAATACACTTATACCAGTTTAGAGACATTGCGTCAGGTTTTGTCGGCATGTGGTTTTAAACACAAAAAATTGAATAAACGGATGGCGATCACCGAATCATCAAGGATAGTTAAATGGCGACAAGATTATTTGCGTCAGATAAAAGACTACAGAAGTTCTAATAGACACGTAATGTATCTAGATGAAACATGGTTTGACAGTCATGATGTAGTAAATTTTGGTTGGGTTGACAGTAGTAAAAATTGCTGTTTGAATGGGCCATGTTCTAGAGGGAAACGCATAATAATAGTCCACGCTGGAAGCAAAGACGGTTTCGTAACTAATGCTTTATTAATATCTGTAAAAAAAATTAAAAACTGTGCTGCCGATTATCATGAAGATATGACTGCAGAATTATTTGAAAAGTGGTTTAATGAACAGCTTTTACCTAACATTCCACCACAGTCAGTAATCGTTATGGACAACGCATCCTATCACTCGCGGCAACTCCTTAAGATACCAAATAGTGGCAGTAACAAAGCTCAAATATTAGCATTTATATGTCTGAAAAAAATATACCTTTTCCTGCAAGTGATCGTAAAAAAGGCCCAACAAACAAAGAATTGCTTACTGTTATAAAAGGGCTGAAGTTAGAGAGAACGAGCTTAATAATGATTTTTTTCTAAGTTTCAATTAGGACTACAATTAAGTGTATCTGGCTAAACAACGGCGTATGCATAATGACGTCCAATTTATAATGAATGATTCGATTGCTTTTTTTATAATATGATACATTTTGACACGTATTTTTTTAAATAATATAGTCATAAAATGAGGTATCCCCGCCTATGGCAGGTCAAACAAATTTGCCGCTATGAGTTCCGAGCGAGTTTTTATGATTTGCAATTGATATTGGAAAGACATACGTGCTGTAATGGAAATTGAATTTTCAGTCCACTTTTCCACAAAAAAAAATCTCAAAAATGTCCCAAAAATGCTTTGAAGCATTTTTTTGAGTATATGAATAATTTCAAAATAAACATTACAGCACGTAAATAGATCAACGTTTTACCTTTCTTTTTATAGCAAATTCATTTCGATCGGATGAAGATTCAAATTTTAATTGAAGAGAAATACCACTGCAGCTAATTCGACTATCCATGAAAAGAATCTTAAGGTGCAACTCAACATCATTCCATGAGCTTTTATGTTCCTCTTAGCCGTATTTCTTTGTGAAATGAAACATAAAAATACGGATCACACATTTTTCAGTAGATTTTCATTAGGTAGAGTGCCCATCTATCGGCAAAAATGTTACTGATAGATACTCTCTCCAATCCTTCTGTATGGCTTCATTGGACCTAGTTTGATACCGTTCTCCTCTGTGACTTTTTTCTTTCGGGGGTTTTTTTCTATAAACTTTCCGAAATACGCCGTTTTGACGACTACAAAATATTTATAGATACTGTTTTTTTCTAAATTGGATAGCTCAAAAACTTTAACTGAAACACGAAAATAAAACTTGAACATGTCTGCATAACCAGCTGATTTTCTCAATGTCCATTTCTAAAGAGCTATAAAATTAACGTTCTATATTGTCTAACAAAGATTATTTTCCGATTTTCCAGTCTGACGCGTCAAAGTGGTCGATTTCACGACCACAAAAAAAGTATTATAATCCAGTAACGATAGACAAACTCGAGCAAAAAGTGAAGAATGACAATCTCGACATCATGTATTATTGAAAAAAAAATTGTTAACCAAAAAATCAAGGGTGGAACCTGAAAAATTTTTCATTTAAAAAAAAATATTATATTTTTTTGTTGTTATTTCAGAAAATATAAGATTTATCAAAAAACGATTTCGATAGGTTGAGAGATCATTCAATTCTCCACAAGAATGAGTTTCAGTAATACCTTATGAAATACGCTCGTTTTCTCAGAAAACGTGGTTTAACGCCGACGTCACATTTCATGCTCGCGCTAACTCGCCACTGCAAGTTCAGGCAGGGCCGAAAATTAGATCTGTCTTTGCTAAAAACTATAGTAGAAGAAAAAGAAAAAGTGCATATCGTTCCTGAAGACTTCTACATTCTCCTGCAAATATAACATGTGAGTATCTGAGTACCTAAAATGTGTTTTGTCCCACTTCACATAATCCTTCTACGATATTTACGGATGATCCGAAAGTCTACTCAAAGATATTTTAGTTGATATGAAATAATTATACTGAAACACGAATCAGTACCCTCTTTGGACCATATGCAACGATTTCATACTAGTGAGACAAGTCTCACTTTTACATGCCAAAGAAAAAACTGGGTTTTACTCCTACCTCAGTTTACAACTCACCCATAGTCCCGGCAATGTCTTCAGTGAATGTTGAAAATAATCGCTCATACTCATCCTGCATAAAAAAAGAAATATGTGATTTCAAGCTTGAGGTTTGCACTTCACAATAGTGTTATTAAACATATATGCAGGATATGAATAAGCGATTATTATCAACATTTAGTGAAGAAAATGCCGATTTTATGGGTAAGTTGAAAATGAGGCAGGAGTAAAACATTTTTTTTTGCATGTGTAAGTAGGACCTGTCACACTACTTTAAAATTGTTGCGTATACTCCAAAGAGGGTATGGATTGCTGCTTCAGTATAATAATTCCATATTTTCTAAATTATCCATGATTTTCGGATCATCCGCAAACATCTCCGTGAAGTTCGACAAAACACATTTTAGGTCCTCAAATACTCGCATATTATATTTGCATGAGGAGGTAGGAGTCGTCAGAAACGATATGAACTTTTCCTTTTCCTACTCCGATCATTTTTAGCAGAGTTATGACCAATCAAATATTGGGCTCCGCCAGAACTTTCAGCGGCCGTAAAGGTGAACCTGAAATTTGATGTCGGCGTTCAATCACTTTTTCTGAGAAAACGAGCGTATTTCATAAGAAATTACTAGGAATAATTTTTGTGGAAAATTGAATTGTTTTTCACCCTGTTGAGTTGTTTTTCCGATAAATCATATACTTTCCAAGATTACAGCAAAAATCTATTTATATATTTCTAAACGAAAAAAAAAAAATATGTTCCACCCCTGGAATTTTGGTAAACAATTTTTTTTCGTGTTTATCATGGTTCCAACTACTAGCTACCAAGTTTGGTGGTGCTAAAATCGATTCTAGTCTCAAAACCCAATCGTACTGGATGTATCTATCAGTGAAATTTTTGATTATCTCAAGCATGTGTGATGCTTGTTGGTATTTTGTTGCATAACTGGGTCCAAATAATGTTCAAGCATTTTATAATATACAGCATTATGTAAGTTTAATGTTTGGACACATCATTGAATCGGTCGTTACTTGATAGAAATCTATAGCACTTTTTAGACTGTTAGAAACGTAAGTAACTGAAACTTCATTAACACGATAAGATTTCAACAAATCTATTACATCAAGACATGTGTAGTGTAGTGTCGGTGTCGTCTCGTGTCGTCTCGTGTCCGTGTCGTGTCGGTATGGTGTCGGTGTCGTGTCTGTGTCGTGTCGGTGTCGTGTCGGTGTCGTGTCGGTGTCGTGTCGGTGTCGTGTCGGTGTCGTGTCGGTGTCGTGTCGGTGTCGTGTCGGTGTCGTGTCGGTGTCGTGTCGGTGTCGTGTCGGTGTCGTGTCGGTGTCGTGTCGGTGTCGTGTCGGTGTCTTGTCGGTGTCGTGTCGGTGTCGTGTCGGTGTCGTGTCGGTGTCGTATCGGTGTCGTATCGGTGTAGTGTCGGTGTCGTGTCGTCTCGTGTAGGGGTCGTGTCAGTGTCGTGTCGGTGTCGTGTCGGGGTCGTGTCGGTGTCGTGTCGGTGTCGTGTCGGTGTCGTGTCGGTGTCGTGTCGGTGTCGTGTCGGTGTCGTGTCGGTGTCGTGTCGGTGTCGTGTCGGTGTCGTGTCGGTGTCGTGTCGGTGTCGTGTCGGTGTCGTGTCGGTGTCGTGTCGGTGTCGTGTCGGTGTCGTGTCGGTGTCGTGTCGGTGTCGTGTCGGTGTCGTGTCGGTGTCGTGTCGGTGCTACAATCGATTCTTGTCTCAAAACCCAATCGTACTGCATTAAGTATCTATCAGTGAAATTTTTGCCGACGGGCACTCCAACTATCAAAACATAAGTGCTACTTTGATCATGAACTGTGTCTGACAAATAGCTCCTCGTAATCTGGACTAGGCATAGGCCTTCTCAAGAGTTTCTGAAAACCTAACCTGAAATATTTGTTCGATCTCCAGAGTTTCCATACGGCAATCAAAGATGATGAATATGCCAAGTACTCGGGCAAAAATGCTATGGACCACAATATCATTTCTACTTGACCAAACTCTCTGAAAATATTCATCAAATTGTATATCACAAAAAGTGGCAACCAGCACAGTAAAATTATTATAGAAGTAGTCAGTGCCCACTCTTCGCTAGCCAATATCTTCGAGCTTCTATTTTCTATACCAAAATGTAATAGAACAATCATCAGCAGGAGGTAATATATAGTAAGAAAATAGAAATGAAATTCATTCGTTATCCCTTCTCTGAAGCAAATGCTGGCAGCTATAGCATACAGTGTGCCATGGAAAAAATAAAAGAAGTAAAATAGATACAAGAAGCGTTCGTTATATCTGTAAAACCAAGTAGGCTTTTTTGCTTTCACGACAACGTCTAGCCCGAATCCTCCTGCAAAACTCATTGTCAGAGCCATGGTGAAGTACTCAACTCTCATCCAAGAACAGAACCAGTGAACTTCCAGTTGACCATCGAAGAACATATCCAGAATTAAGTAGAAAAGTGGCATCGATATTATATAGACGATGTGAGAAAACGCGAAATGCAGCAAATATAGATTGGTTCTGTTTCTCAGTCTTCTGTATTTTAGTATGACTATGATGAGAAATATATCGGCCACAACTGATGCACTGCATAGAGGTAAGCTGAGGTAATCCGTAGTTAAACTCAGGTATTCCAATGCAGTTTTGCCTGTTTCGTTGAATTGCTTCTCGTGCGGGTTTTCTTCCATTTTTTTTTTGGCTTATCTGCAATAAATTGAAATCAAGTCAGGTCGATATAAAAAGCTGAAGTTGTTGAAAATGTGTGGGTCTCATTTTAGTACAGTAACCAGAGACAAATGTAAGAATGAATCGTAGCACTTTGAAACTCGGCACATATCCTTTGGACATTATGTATTGTTGGAAAAAAAATTGTTTACCAAAAAATCAGGGGTGGAACCCAAAAAAATTTTTATTTAATAAAAATATATTTTTGTTTTGCTGTTGTTTCGGAAAGTATAAGATGTATCAAGAAACAATTTCAACAAGCCGAAATATAATTCAATTCTTCACAAGAAATATTTTTACTTAGTAATTTCTCACAAAATGCGTTCGTTTTCTCAGAAACCTGATTGAATTCCGATATCAAATTTCAGGCTCGCGTTAACCCGCCACTGCCATTTCCGGCAGGGCCGCAAATTAGATTTGTCATAACTTTGCTAAAAATTATAGTAGAAGGGAAAGAAGAGACGTATATCGTTCATTAAGACTTCTACTTCCTTATGCAAATATAACATGTGAGTATCTCAGTACCCAAAATGTGTTTTAACCCACTTCACATAACCCTTCTACGATATTTACGGAGGATCCGGAAGTCATGGATATTTTAGTTGATACGGAATAATTATACTGAAGCAGGAATCAGTACCCTCTTTGGACCATGCAACGATTTTAGACTAGTGAGTCACTTATACATGCCAAAGAAAAAACTGGGTTTTACTCCTGCCTCAGTTTTCAACTCACCCATAATCCCGGCAATTTCTTCAGTAAATGTTGAAAATAATCGCTAATCCACATCCTACATAAAAATGAATGAAGTATGTGATTTCAAGCTTGAGGTTTGCACTTCACAATAGTGTTATTAAATATATATGCAGGATATGAATAAGCGATTATTTTCAATATTTACTGAATAGTCCAAAGAGGGTTGCTGCTTTAGTATAATAATTCTATATTCACTAAATTATCCATGATTTTTGGATCATGCGCAAACATCTCCGTGAAGTGCGACAAAACACATTTTAGGTGCTCAAATACTCGCATATTATATTTGCATGAGAAGGTAGTAGTCTTCAGAAACGATATAAACTTTTCCTTTTCCTTCACCGATCATTTTTAGCAGAGTTATGACCAATCAATTTTCGGATCGGCCAGAACTTTCAGAGGCAGGTAAGCGTGAACCTGAGATTTGATGTCGTCGTTCAATCACGTTTTCTGAGAAAACGAGCGCATTTCATAAAAAATTACTGGGAATCATTTTTGTGGAAAATGTCTTTCACCTTGTTGAGTTGTTTTTCCGATAAATCATATACTTTCCATGATTACAGCAAAGATTATTATTATTTATCAAAAAAAATTAAATATGTTCCACCCCTGGAATTTTGGTAAACTTTTTTTTTCATGTGTATCATGCTTCCAACAACTGGAATACAAAGTTTGGTGGGGCTACAACCAATCCTCGTCTCAAAAACCAATTGTACTGGATTATTGCCATAGTTAATTTGAATTAGCAAGGCGTTATTCCCGATATATCTCTACTTGCTATATTTGAAATTATCAAAATAATAGATTTGAAAAAAATTCTGGAGTTACTTGAGAAAAATAGTCCTGGTAATTATGGAATTGATCTTGTTATACTTAGAATTGCCTGGAAATCAGTTATGCAATAAGGAACCAACCGACAATTTGTAAAAATATGAAATATTAATAAAATGAAAAATAAAAGAATATCCAAAAATGTTTTGCTATAGAGAACCAGAGTCGCATCGATCTGTTTTGCAATATTCTATGGACTAAATTTAATTTATGATTGGATCCAAAGCTACACTTGGTTCTCTATAGCAATAATTTTTCATTAGTTACATTTGTGAAATTGTCTAATCAATATTGTTGGTGTATGGAAAATATTGGAATTGTTATCATTGGAGTGATGTTCCCTGATATATTAACGTCGGAATAGAATTAGTTATGGGAACTTAGTAGATTGGAATGTGCAAACTGCATTTATACCATCGTATGTGAGACAGGTAAAACGAAAAGTTGTTATTACAGGGAACTTCCAAGAGCGACAGTTCTTAGGAATTTTTTTCTTAAATCAAAATGAAAAGTTTATCATCATACCAAATAGTTATTTATGATAGAAGTTCGTAGAGTAGGACTTTTTTATATTATCGTGAAATTTGTTGAATGGGTTGCAGCGAAATTCAATAAAACAAGTGAGTGGGAAAACGCAATTTTCGAAATATAAAAAATTGAGTTGCAGAACAAGAGAAGAAAAAAATCATTGGTGACCAACATACGCATTTCAAAACAGCAGAAGAAGACGAAAATACCGTGGTCATAACTTCAGAAATGCACAAAACTTTTTCATTGCCCAGGAAGGATCACGACTAGGCAGTTTGCTCAAACTATTCGACCGGGAGCAACGGGTTTAACCGAATTGAAAGAGAAGCTGACAGTTGTGCCCAGGAAGTAGGCTTGTGATTGATGAAGTACATTGAAAGCGATATTACTGAGTCTGTGGAAAATTTTATTGCGGCGTCCAGGTTGCTAAATTTTGTTAATAGCACCTATAACAATACTGAAAAATACAAAAAAGATATGAAAGTAGGAAAAAACACAACCTACGGTTACAAAAAACATTTTTAACTTTTCAAAATCATTGTGGCCGGATGGAAAGCTATTGCTGAACTAAACCTGAAAGACCATAATCTATATGAGCATTCAATTCTGGTGCAGTTTATCCATTTTACAAGAATTGACGGTTACAATAGAGAAATTGAATTCGAACCAGAAGAAGTTCCTTGAATTAACATTAAGCAAGAGAGAACCAACTGATTTTTTTTACTTATGAGTAAGTTTCAAGTAATTTTTTCGCCCAGAATATTGGTTTCATTTTCATATTTCATCAAAAAGCTAATTTTATACATAAAAACTTGTTTGGTAATAAATTATTTTGGTTGAAGATCGAAATTGTTGTTCTTGATTATCTCAAACATGTGTGATGCTTGTTTGAATTTTGTTGCATTACAGGGTTCAAATAATATTCAAGCATTTTACAATATAGAGCATTATGTAAGTTTAATGTTTGGACACATCATCAAACATTCGTGATATTTTGACCCGTTCACATACCTACATTATTTCGAAAAAAAAAAAAATTAAAAAATTGGTAGTTCAAGAAGTTCTATACCAATCATATACCAGTTATACAGATTTGGATATGGAATTATTAATGAAAGGAGTCATTATAACAGAATCATTTGGAGAACTTAATACCGTTCGGAAATTGCAACGAGATGATGTGGCAAACTCCATTCAGAGAAAGGGTATTTCATATCGGTTGAAAATGAATCTGACGTTGTCGGGCATTTGTGGATTGAAAATCAATCGGTCGATGATGCCTACACGTTGTCCGGTATTTTTTAAGGTTTCGGGGGATTCACTATGATTCGGTCGTTTCGATATTTGGACATTTCAATAGTCTCGAACGGAATGAGAACTCTTCGCTGCGAAACATACTTCAGAGTAGCTTTATGGTTTTGTGTCTCAAAAATAAAAAAATAAAAGCCCTTGTGAAACTAACCGTTTTGTCATATCCTATAAGGAGCACTTTTCGGGATTACTAGGCACTAAGCCTTTCCAGAGGCCTTTCCATAGAAGTTAATTTTGTCGAAACATGAAGTCGCGGCAGATGGCACCCGGCGGTACCCCCTACCGAAAAATCAATTTTCTACGATAAGTACTGCGTTTAGAAGATTAATGTCTTTAAAAAAAGTACAATTTTGTCAGTTACTTTTCATATCTAAAAAAATAAGTTCAAAATAATTGAATATTACTTCTTCTTTTCAAACTACGTTGACGTATCGGAGACCAAATCTGTCTGCGATATATATTTAACGTTTGAAACAATTTTTTTTTATTATCGAGTCAAATTGTTATTTGAGTCAAAAAGAGTCTTCAAAAAATGTCGTATGACATTTACTATCATGATACAGGGGATGTGCGGTATGTCAATTACCAATTCTGTTATTTCAAACTTCTTTTCTGCGTAACCATATGCGGCCCATTTCGATTTGATTTTGATTTACACGTTTTGGTTTATTTTCAGACTGACCGAGGTCTGAAAAACACAAAACCAAACATTCAATCAATATTTCTATTTTATTGGAATCAAATTGTTGATTTCAGCAATTCTATTTCAAAATAGTATATTATGTTAGCAGAGTTATACACGTCCTTTCAGTAACGACTATTTTATTCACGTGTGCAGCGTTGCGGAACGACTGTTCAAAAACAATTGTCTCGAGTAGTTAGTTCATCAATGCTTTACATATACCGTACTTTTTTTACGAATTCATATTATAACCACAAAATTGTATGTTATCAAGTTGATATATTTTTTTATCACAACAGTTCCAATTGACAGGTCAAGAACTATCTACTCTCTCATGGTTTTTAAACACTGAAATCTATTGTTGCTATGGTAAATTTTTAAATAAAATTCATTAAATACAGATGTGGAATATGTGATTAATTGATCATTTATCGTGGTATGGTGAATGCCATTTTAGATATTTGAGTGGTTTGTAATTAAATCGGTAGTTACTTGATGGAAATCTATAGCACTTCTTAGACTGTTAGAAACGTGAGTAACTGAAACTTGATTAACACGATAAGATTTCAACAAATGATATTACATCAAGACATGTGTAGTGTAGAGTGTGGTGTAGTGTAGTGTAGTGTAGTGTAGTGTAGTGTAGTGTAGTGTAGTGTAGTGTAGTGTAGTGTAGTGTAGTGTAGTGTAGTGTAGTGTAGTGTAGTGTAGTGTAGTGTAGTGTAGTGTAGTGTAGTGTAGTGTAGTGTAGTGTAGTGTAGTGTAGTGTAGTGTAGTGTAGTGTAGTGTAGTGTAGTGTAGTGTAGTGTAGTGTAGTGTAGTGTAGTGTAGTGTAGTGTAGTGTAATGTAGTGTAATGTAGTGTAATGTAGTGTAGTGTAGTGTAGTGTAGTGTAGTGTAGTGTAGTGTAGTGTAGTGTAGTGTAGTGTAGTGTAGTGTAGTGTAGTGTAGCGTAGCGTAGCGTAGCGTAATGTACTGTAGTGTAGTGTAGTGTAGTGTAGTGTAATGTAGTGTAGTGTAGCGTTGCGTAGCGTAGGGTAGCGTAGCGTAGCGTATCGTAGTGTAGTGTAGTGTAGGGTAATGTAGTGTAGTTAGTGTAGTGCAGTGCAGTGCAGAGTAGTGTAGTGTAGTGTAGTGTCGGTGTCGTGTCGGTGTCGTGTCGGTGTCGTGTCGGAGTCGTGTCGGTGTCGTGTCGTGTCGTGTCGTGTAGTGTAGTGTAGTGTAGTGTAGTGTAGTGTAGTGTAGTGTAGTGTAGTGTAGTGTAGTGTAATGTAGTGTAATGTAGTGTAGTGTAGTGTAGTGTAGTGTAGTGTAGTGTAGTGTCGGTGTAGTGTCGGTGTAGTGTCGGTGTAGTGTCGGTGTAGTGTCGTTGTAGTGTCGGTGTAGTGTCGTTGTCGTGTCGGTGTAGTGTCATTGTCGTGTCGGTGTCGTGTCGGTGTCGTGTCGGTGTCGGTGTCGTGTCGGTGTCGTGTCGGTGTCGTGTCGGTGTCGTGACGGTGTCGTGTCGGTGTAGTGTCGGTGTCGTGTCGGTGTCGTGTCGTGTCGGTGTCGTGTCGGTGTCGTGTTGGTGTCGGTGTCGTGTCGGTGTCGTATCGGCGTCGTGTCGGTGTCGTGTCGGTATCGTGTCGGCGTCGTGTCGGTGTCGTATCGATATTGTGTCGTGTCGGTGTCGTGTCGGTGTCGTGTCGGTGTCGTGTCGGTGTCGTGTCGGTGTCGTGTCGGTGTCGTGTCGGTGTCGTGTCGGTGTCGTGTCGGTGTCGTGTCGGTGTCGTGTCGGTGTCGTGTCGGTGTCGTGTCGGTGTCGTGTCGGTGTCGTGTCGGTGTCGTGTCGTTGTCGTGTAGGTGTCATGTCAGTGTCGTGTCGTCTCGTGTCAGTATCGTGTCGGTGTCGTAACGTGTCGTGTCGTGCTTTACATATACCGTAATTATTTTACAAATTCATATTATAACACAAAATTGTATGGTACTAAGTTGATATCTTTTTATCATAACAGTTCCAATTGACAGGTCAAGAACTATCTACTTTCTCATGGTTTTTAATCACTGAAATTAAACAGTAACCCTAGCAATGTACTTAAAAAACGGCGCTGTTATGGTAATATTTAAAAAAAATCATTAAATACAAATTGTGGAATATGTGAATAATTGATCATTTATCGTGGTGTGCTGAATGCCATTTTAGATGTTTGAGTGGTTTTTAATTGAATTGGTTGTTACTTAATGGAATTCCATAGCACTTTTTAGACTGTTAGAAACATGAGTAACTGAAACTTGATTTAACACGATAAGATTTCAACAAATGATATCACATCGAGACATGTTTCGCTACACTGTAGTTTTCAAGCGGTTAATATAATAACTTGCTTGAAAAAGCGACAGTGTAGCGAAACATGTCGTGATGTAATATTATTTGTAAAAATATTACGTGTTTGATTAAGTTTTGGTAACTTAAGTATCTAACAGTTTGAAAAGTGCGTAGTGCTTAGTGCTCCCTGACTGGAATTACTTTTTGAAAGTGCTTAGGAATCGCGAGCATTTCGTAAATAAAAGTGCTTAGTGCTCGAGATTCCGGAGTACTTTCCAAGGAATATTTAAATCAATCAAATATTATTGCTATTAATGTAACGAGATTATTATGCGATTTATAATAGTGTCGAGGAGGTTGTCAGGCGACGAGACACTCTTCCGGATTTATTTAAACAGCATAATAATCAAGTTACATTCAAAGCTTTATCGTATCATTGACAACGATGAAAATAAAATCAACAACTTCGGTTATGTCACGTTATTGTCATTTTACCGTGCCATTTGGTACCTAGGGTATTATAAAGTAACTAACGTATTATATTGTACACTGAGAAAATAAAAGGATTTTCTTTTTACTAAATGAATGGTAATGTCGATTGAGTTTCATCGAACAAATTACATGTTAGTGATATTACTCATATGAGTGCTCAATATTACGACAAATATATTGCATATCACATCCAAATGATGATTATTTCAATTATTATTGACTACTTCATCAGTTGAAATGTTCAATAACAGGTTATTATCAATTATCTTTCCTCTAGTGGTATTATGTTCAGGGTGAATATAACTTATCCAATATTTTTATTTACCACTACAAATGATAGCACGCATGAGATTACTTCCTGTGATGTCAAGATTTACCACTACGAAAAGTATTAATCGGATTCCGAAAAAAGCCGAAAGATTCCGAACGAGCACGCGATGCGCCAGCTCCCTATGATGGATATGATCCGTCGCCAATTCCTGTTCTGTATGCCGGATTGCCGGTAGTGAGTCGTGACTTTTATACCTATTCTCATTGTTTTAATTTTGCAGTACAGATAAACAATACCCAGAGATTCTGGGTCTAGTATTGTACATTGTCAATTGTCATATAATTGCCACCGATAAATAAGAACAAATCGACAAGTGGGAGTTACTTGTTTGTAGCGGTAAATAATAACCGAACCAAGAAAGTACTTGCTACTGTAAGCTTCAGTATCTATTATTGTTTGAATCATACTATTTTGTAGTGGTAATATTTAATAAATGTCGTGATTGGCGCCTATTTGACCACAACGCTTGGTATAATATAGTCATCTTTCTGTATTCACAACGGATTATTTTTCTCAGTGTAATTGATATATTGTGTGTTGTTATGATGTTAATGATTTGTAATGAAGGAAGCTTAATATTCAATGATACGATAAATATGATTAATCAACGAGTCTGTCAATACGTACCCTGGGATGCGAAACAAACAACAAATATCTTCAAGCGTTGTTAACCATACTAAATTTGTAACGTACCATAAACAGTTTAATGGGTGCTTAGCAACCTACACAGTACAATTGATGAGCACAAAAGGCAATTTGTGAAAATTGCCACAATGTCAATTGTTCGCTGATGTTCAGTCTCGCATAGGATATATTTGATACAAAACGAGAATAATCAAAATATCCGAAATAGCCGGATTGAAAATATATCGCAATATTCGATTCGATATAGTGGGGCAGTATCAACACTTTATCAAAGATAAAGAAGTAAACAATTATATTTAAAGTAACAGATCTTCCGAAAAACATAATGAGAATGACTTGTTCGATTGATGATCTATTTATTTTGTGGAAATTCATGTAGAAAATAGCTTGTATCTGATTTCCATTTGTTACGACCGGTTTCGGCTTATTGAACCATCATCAAGTAAGCTATAACGTAGTATTCATAAGTTCTTCAATATACAGAGTGTCTCAAAATAAAGGGGATGGTAGAATCCTCACTTCCGATAAACATATACCCTAAAATGAGTATTAACCGAGTTACAGAGTGTTGAAAATGCAAAAAAAATGTTTTCTAGAATAATAATATTTATTTCCCAAGAAACAACTTGTGTTTATAACAGGGAACAAGAAGTTTTTTCAGTTACATAATATATAGAAGAAAAACTATGTAATATCTTATGAATATATAATATGAAATGTATAGTCAAATCTGTTTCTACTGTAGCATGTATTTTCTAAGTTCGTTCTTGAATTTCAGAATTGTCCTAATACTTTTTAGTTCTGTAGGCAAAGAGTTGTTTATTTTTATTCCATCATAAGCAATAGATCGTTTTCCATAATTTGTTTTTATTTTTGTCGAACATAAATAATCAATATTGATTGAAGGTTTGATTTTGTGGAGGAAATCCAATTCTTGACATGATTTTTTGGGTTTATGGAAGGTCATAAACCCAAAAAATCATGTCAAGAATAAATAATCAATTTGTCTTGTTTTGTGATTATGAATAGAGGACTTCATGGTAAAATTGATGTTTTTTCTCTTATTTTCACAGAGTGAATGAAACAACAAATCCTTGATTGATATAACTTTTCAATGTTCAATAGATTTCTGTTCATATAAATTTAAAGTGGGTTCTAAAAATGGAAGATGGTATATGCATTTAATAACTTTATTTTGTAATTTTTTAAAGGTGTTAAAATATTGCTGATGCCCAAACTGACATTAAATAATGGAGTTTTGAATAAATTAGTGAGAAATAAATGTTTCTAAGATATTTAACTGGAATATACTTACTGACGAATTTTGAAAAGAATTTCTATGATTGGTGAAATATTTTTCCTTATATTTTCAATATAACGTCTCATCAATGAATAGTCCAAGAAATTTGCATGTATTGCTATAATTTAGAGATTTTCCGTTGAATATAACAGGATGTTTGATTATAATTTTTTTTAGAGATGTACATGAAAGTAGATTTCTCATAGTTAATTGTTAGTTTATAAGTTTCAAGCCAAGAAGAAAGTAATATAAGATCTTTCTCAATGTAGTTTTCAATTTCCCTCTCAGTATTTCCGAAATATATAATAGTCATGTCGTCGCCATATAACTTTATTGATCCATTTGATTTGAGAAAACATATTGAATTGATATACCGGGTGACCACGAGGTGAGGTACGCCCCCCAATTTTTCTATAGTTTTGAAGATACAGATTTCAAATTGTGTTTGTAGCTATACTTAAATACGAATATTTTGACCCCTCTACCGAAAATTTACCATTTCCGTTTTAACCGGAAGTGACCCCAAACTTTTTTTTTCAAATGACACCCTGTATATATTTTTTCACTATCCAAGAGAGCACGCAAGTTGTGATAACACTGTTCTTCAAAATTGAAAATCGGTTGAAAAATGGCGGAGATACAGTTGTTGTTCAATCGAACAAAGGTGGCCATGAAACTCAAACTTAAATCATCACAATTGACAACATCAGGTAACGCGGGAAGCTTCGAAGTGCGATACAGTTGAAAACTGAGGTTCTCATGTAACTTCAGCTCCCATATATTCCAACAATTATCAAAAATTACCTAAAAACCGAATGGCGTCCATAAAGAAATGCTCACAACTGCAATTTCTTAAATGGCAACGTGTGCTTTTCAATTTGTCATGATGAAAAATTATAAATTATTAGTTTACTCGTGTAAAAAGTTTTGGAGAATTCTTAAAGGAAACGAAGATACAATCAGGTTTCATGATGAGTGTTCCCAAAATTGAACGTTCTTCAACGTAGGCGGCTTAGAACATAATTGAAAAAAAATACACAAAAGCTTATATTATTTCAACGAAGTCAAAGTTTGGTGTACTTAATTATATTGAAAACAATAGAGGCCCCAATATAGATCCTTGTGGAACCCCACATAGCAGAAGGAGGAATTCAAAATTTCGTATCCATTTGTAAGTTCATAGTTTGTTCCCGATTTCATAGCAAGGTTCATCAAAATGTTAACAGCGGACAGCTCCGTTTCTATTCATTGGATTTAATTAGCACAGTGCAGATGATTTTTGATAGAATGACGGACATCCCAATCAATATATGGATTCCCGACAACCAATATGGGAATAGTATATTCTCCACAACCATTAAAGACTTTATTAATTCGAAAATATTAATAGAACATTCATAAAATGTGTTGTGGAATCATCTGCGACTGAAAGACAAACTTTAGTCGCTATTTTCATCGTTCAAGATAACTTGGGAGGTATTCATGTTGAAAAGGGGAACATTCTCCATGGAAATTGAAAAATGAAAAATGTGATTTATTTGTAATATCTAACAGAAAACAACTACTTCCCCGGCACAAGCCACGCTGGACATTGAACTACATCTGATAGATATTGTGAAAAGACTCTAACTGAAAAGGAAAGAAAAAATCTGAAAGTGAAAATTTGCATTTTCATTCAGATAGCTGACTTTTTTAATTCTTTCTAGTTTTCCTTGAAAAAATCATTATCTAATTTATTTAATGATTATCATTATCTAATTTATTTAATGATTATCATTATCTAATTTATTTAATGATTTTTTCAAGGAAAACTAGAAAGAATTAAAAAAGTCAGCTATCTGAATGAAAATGCAAATTTTCACTTTCAGATTTTTTCTTTCCTTTTCAGTTAGAGTCTTTTCACAATATCTATCAGATGTAGTTCAATGTCCAGCGTGGCTTTAGCCGGGGAAGTAGTTGTTTTCTGTTAGATATTACAAATAAATCACATTTTTCATTTTTCAATTTTCATGGAGAATGTTCCCCTTTTCATAACATACATTCTTTCTCTTCAGTTAGAATATTTATTCTGAAACACTTGCTGTCTTATGCATTTCGCATATATTTTCATTCCATAACAAGATCACTGTATGAATATTATATCACTGTTGTAGAAATAATAACGTTAGCCTTGACTGACACCATACTGACAAGATGTGAATGAAATGTCAAATAGTTATTTACCTAACAAGTGCGGAAAGTAGTACTTTTCCGCACGCGACAGCAGTTGCACGAACGACGCGAAGCGGAGTTCGGGCAAGCCGTTAAGGGCGGAAAAGACATTTTCCGTAAGAGTTAAGTACAATATTTTTCCTACGAGTGTTTTTGTCCATCTTATTTATGAAAAAATAAGGTTTTTAATAAACAAGTTTTATAATAATGCTACAAAATGACTAATAAGACAGAATAGTTGCATAAATCATTTAGTTAGTCCTAAATATCATCATTTGCAAAAATACAAAAATCGTGCGGAAAAGTAAAAATCGTACGGAAAAGTAAAAATCGTACGGAAATGTAAAAATCGTGCGGAAAAGTTACTTTTCCGCACGCTCGTAGGAAAATAATTTTTCGTGATCATTTTTCAAGGTCAAATATCTAACACAAAAATCTGACTACAACACTGGATTTCCGACGTTTTCATATGGTTCATGTTGACATAAAGTTGAAACGCGTCAATCAATCGAATTATGGGGAAATGTATTTGAAAAATATTCCGTTTAAACATCAACCCACCAATTCAATTTCAGAACTCTTATCCAAATTCTGAATACGCCATTATATCCACAGTAAGTCTCATAATACCACTGGTCTGAATTTCATCGAAATCTGTTTATAAATAAGAAATCTTAGCTTAATAAAAATATTATGGAATATCAGGAAAATATCATAGTTTTTAATATTTTCTATTTATTGACAGACTTGGATGAAATTCCGATCAGTTATATTTTGAGACTCCCTGAATCCAGAGAGGTAGTCATAGTTCTGATAAAAGTTTTGAAATTAAAGTGGTGGGCAAACGCCATATTTCCCAAATTTCAAATCCCTATGACTTTTTTATTGATTGAAGTATTCCTACGTTATAGTCGGATTTTTTCTACAAAAATCGCTAGTATTTTTTTAGATTTCTTACCTTGAAAATTTAAGAATAGTTGGTCTTGAAAATGAAGAGAATCATTCATGAAATTTGGTGTCCTAGTAGACTTTCTGAATGTCTACCTAATGAAAAAAGAACCATTCCAATCGGTTAAAAAATGTAGGTAAAAGTTTTTAGGGTCACACTGTATAATAAACACTGTCCAATTAACATTATGTTATCATGGAATGAAAGCCAATTGACCGTTCAAATGTTTTAATATCAAACTTCGAGACTGAAAAAACACAAACTTAATATATTAATTCTACATAGTTGCAGAATCTCATTTTACGAACATGAAACCACTAGTCAATCAGTTTTTTCACAAAGAGAACATTTCACATCGTTTGAATAGTTTAAAAAGACATTAGACATTAAATAACATAATTTGAGACTGCTTAACTACCAGAATGAAACATAATTTCGACGTAAATATTCAACTTCCACGGCACTACTGGATTAATTTCACATTACCTAGAGTTCTACCAACTTCTAAACATGTATATAACTCTCATCTTTGCCGAACGTGTATGTCGAGTGCCTTAACACTGGATTATACAGAGTGTTCCTAAACATCATATACATCCGAAAGGGGGACATTCCTTGGCTTATTTAACGACTAAAAGTTCATACAGTATCGGAAAGTTTTCATCGGGGGTATAGACAAATCTATGCGAGCAATAAGGAACGCAATGATATGATAATACCACATAAATAAGAGAGACGCACTACTGTACGCCTCCCCTACTACCTCGTCCGACGAATTAACAGCCACGTCGATATCCCTTCCTCTAGCGAGTCGAGGAGAAATGGTAATGCTCTCTCAATATTATATCAAGCTATTCTTTACGCGCGTATGAAACCAGTATACCCCGATTAAAAATTGCCGATACTGTATAAACATATGTCCGTAAACGCTTCGTTATCAATATACGGAATGTTGAAATTTCAAGATTTTTTTTTTGTTTTTTCTTTATAGTTTGTTTGATTTTGATTGTTTCTTCCTTTTCTTATTTCTTTATAGTTCCTACAGTTTTTGAGATATTTGGATCAAATTGAAATATGGGTTACGTTTTAGGGCGTACATCAATGCCCATGTCAAATGTTTGTAAGAATCTACAGGGTGATATTTTTTACTGGTCATGCCCCCTTTTCTCCCCCTGAACTTTTTTGAGGTGCGCCGCTGGTGAATTCCAAAACACAAATAGGGTAACCTGGTTAACAGTTGATCAGTGGTACACAGTGGCCACGTTTATACCGTCTCTTGGTAAGTTGACTAATAACTTTATTTCAACCAAATAGTCTTGGTCATCTTGGTGTATACAGTACGCTTGGTCAGGTAACCAGCTTGGTTTGGTACCGAAAATTGTTGCGTACCAGACCAAACTAGTCAGATGACCAAGATGGTGTAAACACCTACGGCCTTGACTTTCCAGAAAGATGCAAAATTTGGTTTGAATTCTTGGTAAGCCCTAAGTTGAGTAGAGTTGCAAACCTTTTTATAGGTTAGAGTTGTGTTGTCTAAATGATTACCAAACAAACCAAATAAGAACCAAACTGTTTACTGATTAAACATGGTGTAAATAGGCAGTAACTTATTCCATTGGTCCGAATTTGCTAAGGTCAACTTGGTCAGAGTACCAAATTCGCGCACGGTATAAACGTGGCCAATGAATCAGGTGGCTATTATTTGAACTATCTAATGAAAATGTGCAGTGGTTGGCAACATTGTTGAGTTTTAGTGTGTCGTTGATTGAGCTAGAGATGGGACATCGAAACGTAACATCGATGTTGGACATCGACGATACTATCGAAACTCACCATCGATTTTTTGCAAACATGGGTCTTGCAATATCGATGGTTTTTCGACATTGATGTTTTTTGACATTTGAAACTTTTGACAGATGACAGATGAATTGGCGTGACAGCACTCGTAGTTTGGGAAAATTTGATTGAGTTACTGATAACATACTTCAATATTTTGGTTTCATCATTCGTCATTTCGTTAACGATAACAAAATAAAAGCGAAATTCAAATATGATAAAGTGACAAGGACAGGTGACAGATAATGTGACAAATCTCATAAGTGGTAAAATATCGTTCGATAAACGATATTTACTTTTTTGTTCAATTAGCTCTGTGACCACGCGGTACAAATGTTCTGCTCGCTCGGGTTCCACAAAAAAACAACAAACGCACCTTGAGTAACAACTTTTATTGCGCATGCGTGTTTGACCGATGCTGAAATTCGATAGTGCCTAACTATCGATGTTTAACATCGATGTTTAACATCGATGTTTTATTTTGCGACATCGATACCAAAATATCGGAACATCGAATGATTACCATCGATGTATATCGCTCATCACTAGATTGAGCTCAGTGTTTGAGAAGCTGCCGTGAGAATTGCACGTGAGAATTGCCGTGAGAAAGGAAATGTATATAATACTTCAGGACCTCACTGTATAAAACGTCGTAATCATGTTACCGACTTATGGCATTTTTTTTCTGGTCTTGAAATCAATTTTATTTCCTACATGCCAATTTCCATCAACGAGAAAATGAACAAAATTTCTTCTGATTTTCCTGCAAGTTTTCTAGCTTCAAAAACTATGATAAGCACAAACTAGACTTATGGCTTTATAACAGACTTTGTAAAACAAATTTATATTGCACTCTACTTCGTTCAGGAGAAAGTTTGCCGGAAAACGAAAAAAAATTTCACAAAATTTTCCTGCCGGAAAATTTACTTCAACAGCAGACCGTCTTAGGAAATTTTTTTTTCGGGTTCCTAACAATGTTAAGTTTCATTCTGTCGATTGCCATAAGCGAGAAAATGCTTTAGCAACCAAGTATTTTTTTACAAGATCGCGCCCTTATTTCAACTCTTTATGTCCGTGCAAACCTTATGTCTTTGGTTTTTCACTATTAGATTGTTTTACCTATTGATGTGTTCAAATGCCATAAACGAGAAAATTGGTAAAAAAACTATTTTTTTCTGCAAAAGGAAAATGAATTTTCTATATGCCTAGTACACGTCCGTACGGAAGCGTAGAAGGGCCATTACTTTTTTATTTATTTTTTCTCCCTAATTCCGAGTTGCAACTCGGAAAATTACTTAATTCCGAGTTGCAACTCGGAAAATTACTAAATTCCAAGTTGCAACTCGGAATATCACTAAATTCCGAGTTGCAACTCGGAAAATTACTAAATTCCGAGTTGTAACTCGGAAAATTACTAAATTCCGAGTTGCAACTCGGAAAATCACTAAATTCCGAGTTGCAACTCGGAAAATTACTAAATTCCGAGTTGCAACTCGGAATTTTATCGGAGTTAAAACTCGGAATTTAGTAATTTTCCGAGTTGCAACTCGGAATTTAGTAATTTTCCGAGTTGCAACTCGGAATTTAGTAATTTTCCGAGTTGCAACTCGGAATTTAGTAATTTTCCGAGTTGCAACTCAGAATTTAGTAATTTTTAGAGTTGCAACTCGGAATTTAGTAATTTTCCGAGTTACAACTCGGAATTTAGTAATTTTCCGAGTTGCAACTCGGAATTAGGGAGAAAAAATAAATAAAAAAATAATGGCCCTTCTACGCTTCCGTACGTCCGATAGCAAAATTTTTATTTTTTGAGCTCAACACTGACATAATTTTCAGTGGTTAAAAAACCTGCCTGCTCAAAATTCGACTAATTTGTCATTTATCAATTTTCAAAACAAAGCTTCAGCAGACATGTGTTACTCTGTCTGTTGAAACTTTTATCTAGGTAATCCTGGAATAAGGATTTTTTTAAATGTTATTCATATGATGTCCTGTTTTAAATATTTACATGGTCCTCTGGACACATGCTATTTTTATGGTCTGGCTCTTGTACACCTGACTAGTAAGTAATTTTTCAATTTTTTCAAAATTCTCATTATTAAAATTTCCCAAATTCTATTTCATGTCACTTACTTACAGGTACGCACTGATGATGACTTTATAGTCGAAAGCGCTTTGCTATTATTTTATAAATAAATTTCTGCACGAAATACAAACCTTTTCTTCATCCAATTACATTGGAACTGCACACAGCTTGACAATTTTTAAATATGTCATTATCTGATTGTCTACCAAGAGAACTTCAACAGAAACGAAAGGAGAACATATCTCCCAAAGATCTGACACACAGCATTGAAAGGTGCCAAAACGATGCCATGTCACCCGAATCGCGCGGAAAGTACGCGCGAATCCTCCATCACGGAAAGTTCACGCAAAATCAGCACTATAAATGACATACCGGAAACGAGAGCTTCAGTTTCAGATGATACGTCAAGAAGAGTACTTCGACCACGCCTCTGAAGATGCAGCTGTTGCAGTTGAAACGTTTTTCAACCAAAAAAGACCAAGGTAAAATCCAGAAACCAAGAAAAACATTGACGCCAGCGTACATTCCTATACTACGTTCTTTTCAAATTAATTTACAGCCAGCAACTATCCGATTTCGCGAATATTCCACATTTTCCAGTGGAATGGTGTTGACTAATGAGTATAAATGGCCCCACAGGAAATAAACCAAAGGGTTCGAGTCCGGAGAACGCTGATTTTAGTTAAAAATGTCCTGTGATTGATCCTGCGGTATTTGTCTGGCTATACGAACGCCGCGACGGGATGACTGACGTGTATTTAATTCATGGGCTTGCTGATGGCAGTTCATTACCAGCTGGGCGGTTGTAGATTGAACGATTTCCTGAGTGTAATGTTTCTGACAGAAAAACCTTCCAAATATTAATCAGCGTCTTCATAAAACAGGCAGATTGCACACCCCAGTTAACACAAACATCCTTGAGATGTCGCATTCATATCACCGAATGTAGGGTCACTGGATCCAGAAGGCTTTGCTTCTACGGGTACGGCCAATGGGAGGAGTCTAATAGTTCAAATCTCTTATAGTAGTTCGAATATCAAAAATAACCCACAAAAGCACCAATAAAAAAGCAACGAAAAAGTTGGGTTATAATATAAAAAAGAAGATTTAACACACGTTTTGACAGTTTTATTCTTTTTCGTTTTGGTTCAGTATAATAATATTTTATTTTACTCTTGAACGGATATACACCAGCTACTAATTCTAATTCTGTTATTGATTGAAATTGAGAGGTATACAATAATCTCGAATTACAAAGAAGCGTTGGTCGATTTCCGGGCCTTGCCCTATCTTGTGACCCGGTTAGCAGCTATTATATGGAACATAGAGATAGAGCCGTCGACAAGGAATATGAGTACCTATGTGATAATTTTTTGAAGTTCAATAAACATAAAAAGTTAGACTACCTCATACCAGTCATACCTCAATCAACGGAATGAACAGTTTTAAAATTGGCTGATGGACATTGTGCAGATGTCATCATAGCCAAATACTCTGCAAGATGTTGATTAGACTAGGAGAAAGCATACATGATTTTGCTGTGAGTTGATGGAGGAAGTGAGTCTGACGAGGTCCCCGATTAATAAAATGTGAAGTGAGAAACAAATTTAAAAAATTAAAAATGATTAGACTGCGGAGACCATATATTTAAAATAGTTTTTAGGAAGCCTTTCGATCTATCAGGGTACACCTTACATTTTGAATGTGAGATACCTGGCATAAGTCTTTTTCTTGCTCGATAGCATTTATGTTTTTATATTGTCTTTAGTTTCTCATAATGAATCCTAACATCCTCTTAGTTGATTTGACAATTTCTCAAATATGATAATCAAAGGTGAGTTTTTGATCTACAAAAATTCCCAGATGTATTTTGACCATTGTTACTTCTGATCCAAAATTCTATACTTCACTTTGCAAAATACATTCAGTGTCACAACACAAGATTGAAAAGCCCATCAATCTGTTGAACCGTATATGGCAACCGAATAGGTAACTTTTTTTACTATATCAGTTAAAAAAAATAAAATTGGTTTAATCTTGTCAAATGTGAGAATGTTAATGACTGTCTCGATCTGCTCTATAAAACAATTCACATTGTTGGACCAAGTCATACCGAAGTATCCAGAAAGAGCAACTGCAGACAAACCCAAATATCTATGCTCGACTTGATGCATGTACGGACTCTACGTAAAAACCTAGTGCACTAAAGCAAATTACAAAGCATCAAATCAATAATAAAAGAAATATTGTACAAGATCACAACCCTTTTTGGCTATTTGTAAGATCCATATCCAGAAGTGGATTGCCTAGAAAAATGCAGCTTGATAACTCAGTCAACAGTAGTGATATTCGCAAATTTCTCCGTACAGTTCTTCCACTCTGTTTATCAGGTCTCAGAAAATCATAGCAATTTCAAGGCTGCCTGGGATGCATCATCTTTAACCTACCTTTGGTAACCGAATCTGATGTTCTCAGAACTATAATAAATCTAAAACCAAAAAGGTCAACAGGCAGAGACAATATATTTATTTATATGGTTATACCATTTTTACAACAACTACAATTATAATACAAAGCTACGTGAAAGTTTCACTAAATGAATTTATACAGAATACCTCAATTAGTTTGCAGTATATATTTTATATTGCTAGTACAGATCTCAATCTATTCTTTAATTGTTTTAATGCATTATTAACTAGGTCAATAGAACCAGGGTTAAAAATCCGAGGAATTCTTGCCAAGGGACCTTATTGTCGGTATTTTTGTAGGTTGTCACTGACCAATACTTCATTTTCATTTTTCATGAGAAAAGGATATATAATTTTTTTCAGTAGAAAGTAAACAATACTACACAACACTATGATCCTATCAGATCTGAGGGGCAATATGCTGTTGCTGGAACAACTGGACCAATAAACCAAGAATTTTCCGTTACCGTATTACCGATTAGATAAATCTTGAAAATATTTTATTAACATAATAAACTTTTATCTATGAACATGTCATTCCGGATTCCACTATTTTTGAACATTTCATACATAAAATTGACGTGTCGGTAGTTCAAATGTTGGCTCTAACCTAACCTAACTTTTTCTGTGGGTTATTTTTGACATTCGAACTAATAGACTCCTCCCATTGGCCGTACCCGTAGAAGCAAAGCCTTCTGGATCCAGTGACCCTAACCGAATGTTACGGAAGCGATACGTAATAAATAATATGTCGCTGTTACCGCCAAAGTATACCAAATACAGAGCTGGGAAGTACTCAGTACAAATACCCGAATACTGTACTCTTGAGTACATTTCTGGTACTCTGTACCCGGTACCCAGTACATTTTATATATAAAGTACTCGGTACTCGTACCCGTTCATATCGGGTAAAAGTATCCGATACCCGCGCTTCTGATGAGAGTACATTTTTTCGAGTACTTTATTCTGCAAAGCGTCTGATGCGCCTGGCCTGTCTGTCCAGTCCAGCATGCCTCACCCAGCAACCTCAAAACTCAAAAGGCTTTGTAAATCATCAAAATTGGTTATTATGAAGCCAATCCTGGTAAACAGAATCAACCAGTTATGCCATTACCGAATAATTATTTTTTCTGCAAACGTCAAAAAATGACAAGGTTCGCGCATTGACAACAATGTGCGAAGTGACACTTTTTTTCATTTTCCTTCGTCACCATGACAACGTGCGCGAGTAATGTGCGAAATACCTATTTCGCACACTGCATGTAAACTATATGGGATTTTCATATTCTAACCTATAAATACTCCTCAATCAAGCAAAAATTCAAGAAATCATTTTTGTAAAACTGTCATATGAACTAAAAACTGGCGTTTTCCCAAAATCACTTTTAACACTAGTGTTAAAAATACTTTTAACACAGGTGTTAAAAGTGAAATGACAGATGAGATGATGGATACTCAGAAATATGGATATCTCTAATAGAAACACTTTAATCAGATATCATAATCAGAACACCTACTCAAGAGGAATCATTTATAAAAGTTCGCACATGTATTTGGCCGTTGTTTGACTGTATTATCAAACAACGATTTGCAATTGGTTATACTAATTCCTTTTAAAGTTACAAACGAAGTAGTATTCAGTCCAGCTGTAGAAGGTCCTTCATCACTGACAAATAATGACACATAAATAAAGTGCGTTGGGCTTTATTATAGTTGTAGCTTCTTTGTAATCGAAAGATCGTGTGTTCGAATCCTCATGGATATTATATTTTTTTGTTTTTTTCTTACTAGCAGTAACTGTTGTAGAAAAAAAATTTGTATGATACATTTGTTAAAAGTGATTTTAACACTTGTATCATAAATAACTATTATTTCTAACTTTATGGTCCTCAATCAAGCGAAAATCCAAAAGAATCATTTATTTCTGAATGTTCAACAATAATTAAATAAACCTGTTTTTTTTACGTTTGTAGAAAAAAAAATGTTTGCATTTCGTGCGCGAAATATTTTGGTGTTCGAGAACTGATTTAAAAAAAAAATAGTCGAGATAGTCGCGTATTTCGCGCACTAGATACAAAAATAACTATTGTTTTTATTATTATTATAGTTAATTTTATCCTTTATGGACTGAAAACTACAAAATAATTCAGTCATTATTGATTTGATAGTTCATGGTTATTTATAGGGTGCAAAAAGTGGTGAAGGTATAATGCAAGACTCAGAGAAAACCCATTTTGTGGATATATTGTTCAATTATTTTTGGACTTGCTACAAACAACTTGATGAGGAAGTACTTGCAAAAAGTACTCTTAGAATTCGAGTACTTTTACTCGAAGTACTGTACTCGAGAGCATCTGTAATGAGTACTTGTACTTGGTACTCTGTACTCATTCATCAATTATTGGAAGAACCCGGTACCCAGTACTCGAGTACAATTCATCAGTACCCGGCCCAGCTCTGACCAAACAGGATGAATGTTAATGAAATACTAAAATCGATAATGTCGAAATGCCCTTCTCTCCAAATATTTCCACCATGTGGGAAATATGAGGCAAACATCTGACAGAAAACAACTACTTCCCTGGCTAATACCAAGACGGACATTGAATTACATCTGACAGATATTTGTGCAACGTTCTTCCAAGAAGACCCAGTTGCAATTGCTTATTGTAATTATACAGCAAACTATCCTTTATTTGGCTGGGGAAGACCACCTGCAGGCGCGTTTCGAGGTTTTTGCCGCTTATCAGTGACAGGGCAGGTCGGACAACATTATTAGAGTCGGTTTGTCCCAGTCCAATGAATTATAATCCACTGTATAACTAATATTTCCTCACAAATGAAGAATGTGGTGGAAATATTTGGAGAGAAAGGTACCTACTTCGTCTTTGTCGATTTTACTATTTCATTTTTCTACATTCATGCAAAAAGCAAAACTTCATTGAACTATATTTGGTGGAAAAAGAAGTTCTTTATTGCACTAGTGTGTAGATTGAGTACTTACATAGTTCAATAAATCTTTTTTGAGTAAGCCAAGGAAAGATCTCTCAAAATATACAATGAGAAACCAATATTCGAAATAAAATGTTTTAATTTATAATATGAATTTTATTGAAGAATTCTCCAGGTACACAATTGTAGAAATAATTATTTTGAATTCTTGTTCTTATTCTTATTCTTAGGTAGAGATAAAATAGTCGTTTAGGACTGTAAGTATTGGAAACTTGAACAACCAGTTTTCTATTTCACCCTCTAGCTCTGGTAAAAAAACAAAATTGGTTTTCATATCTCACAGAAGAGAAGCGTTATCGTATGGATTTGGATTATTCCCTACAGTCCTATTTTCTTCAGATTCATTCAAATCATCAGCATCATCACCATAATTATGCACAGATCTTTTGAATGCCCTATCAAAAGCCTTCTGGAAATATTTATTCAATTTACCTAACATGATAATAATGATGATAGGACTACCATATGCCAACCACTCTGGTATAAATATTGTGTAGTAGAGAATAAAAAAGAGTGTTTCATCAGAATAAATAAAGATCTCATGATACAAGTAAAGAGGTAGCCAAGATAGAACCATAACGTTGGAGACGGTGAGAGCATAGTTACTAGTGTCTGATGGAAAAGTTTTTGTGTGCGAAAAATATTTACAGATTCCTAGAAAAACGCAGATTCCATAAAAAACAATTCTTTCTACTATACGACTCATCAACCTGTGCTTTGTGAAACAGAAAAGGATCGATATGAAAAGTTTCAAGGATCCAACTAGGTAGATAATATGAATTGAATATTTATGAATTTTCTTGACATTTGTTCCCAATACTGAAATGAAGACCGTTGAAAGCCATTCCAAAGCTAGTCCGAATCCGAAGAGATGTGAAAATAAATTACTAGAGGATTCAACTTGTTCTACAATACAGTAGACATGTGGAAAAATATATTTGTACAAATTTGCAACTTCACAGAAAATTTCGAAAACAGGCCTGAACACTAGAGAGATGATATTCATAATTGTAAAATGCAAAATGTAACCATTTGTTTTTGTTTTGAGTTTTTCATTTTTACATATGATGGTTATTAAAAAAATGTCTGCTGCCACTACAAACAAACAAATGACGAACTTGATTAAGTCTGTCACCATGACCATGGTATCTAGCACTTCGAATAAGTTTTTACTTTGTTCATATTGCATGTCATTTTCGTCGTATAAGGGGTCGACATCTGCTTCGCTCATGTTGTAAAACACAGCCATAATGATCCAGATTTGTTGCTGAAAAAAAAAATTGTAAATTAAACATTTTTGAATGCATCCCTCAAAGCTAATTTCGTTAATTTCAAGTACAAATTCATCGAATGTAAAGATACAGTTATATACAATAATATACAGGGTGGGTCACGGTCGATGATACCTTAGACGTATACGGAGAACGGGACATAGGATCATTCTGAAAATTTGGTTTCTCAAGTAGTTGCTCTTGGTCTGTCGATCTAAAATATTTTCAGCAATGCAGTGTTTCCGCTTATACCAGAAAGTAGCAGCATCTTTGTTATTTCAAATGGGCCACCCTGTATATTACCGCATTTTTAAACTTGTCATTCATTTCTCATACTCCCCTATCCCTATCTCTAACGGTTTTTGAGATATTGGTTATTTTCCATATTTTTTATCCAAAACATAGCTCGAATTGAATGTATATTTCTGCGGTATTTGGATTCTTAGGAAGTTGCAATTTTGTGTTTAGTTCATCAAGATCATGTACATTGATTCTGAATAGAGAAGTTTGTTCTGCGTTATACAGGGTCGTTCAAAATTTATGATCTTACTGCTAGATACGAAAAGGGTTGAAAGTGCGATTTTTTAAATGGAACATCCTGTATATTATGAAATATCCTGAAAGATGACTAAATTCCCTTCGAGTTGATATATCATGTTCCTATACCTAAATAGCCAGAATTCCGAGATAATAGCAATTTTCACTTGTAATCTCCAAAGTGCTTGAATTATTGCCGGAAACAAGAAAATTCATGTACGAGATAAATTTACGGCAATTAATTCAAGCACGAGGGGGATTCGGTAAGAAAATTTCACACCGAGAAATGAAAATCATCCAACAATTCATAAGAAATAACTAACGATGGTTTCACCTGAACTATTTATAACCACTGAAATATTGATATGTAAAATACTTAACAAAATAAATGCTCTGATTTTTGGATGATTTTCATTTCTCGGTGTGAAATTAATTGCCGTAATTTTATCTCGTACATGAATTTTCTTTGAAAATTTCCGGCAATAATTCAAGCACTTGCGGGAGATTACAAGTGAAAATTGCTATTATCTCGGAATTCTGACTATTTAGGTATAGGAACATGATATATCAATTCGAAGGGAATTTAGTCATCTTTCAGGATATTTCATAATATACAGGATGTTCCATTTAAAAAAACCCACTTTCAACCCTTTTCGTATCTAGCAGTAAGATCATGAATTTGGAACAACCCTGTATAACGCAGAACAAACTTCTCTGTACAGAATCAATGTACATGATCTTGATGAACTAAACACAAAATTGCAACTTCCTAAGAATCCAAATACCGCAGAAATAAACATTCAATTCGAGCTATGTTTTGGATAAAAAACATGGAAAATAACCAATATCTCAAAAACCGGTAGAGATAGGTATAGGGGAGTGTGAGGCAGAAACAATCAGAAAGGAATGACAAGTTCAAAAATGCGGTAATATACAGGGTGACCCATTTGAAATAACAAAAATGCTGCTACTTTCTGGTATAAGCTGCAACGCTGCATTGCTGAAAATATTTTAGATCGATAGACCAAGGTCAACTACTTGAGAAACCAAATTTTCAGAATGATCCTATGTCCCGTTCTCCGTAAACGTCTAAGGTACCATCGACCGTGACCTGTATAGGTAACTGTATCTTTACATTCAATGCGAGATATATAATATATCTTGGAATGAAATGGCAGAAGCATAGATATAAAAACCTTTTTTTAACAAATGTCAGAAAAGACTGGGGTTGGAAACTTGGCACCAATGAGCTTACTTCTTCAACAATGTCACCAGCACCCGAGACCTTATTGAATTTCAGATCATGCAAATGCAAAAAAAGATGCAGATGCAGAAAAGCTGATTCTATTGTGTGCGGATTTTGTAATGGCGAGAATGCACCAGAAGTTATCATCGAGAGTGAGGACGAAGATGACAAAATATCAATGGAAGCCCAATTTTTTCTGACAATTTTTTTAGAAAACGAGTTAAAGATGACACTGAGAACGAATATATAACGACGACATGAACCAACCCGGACCGTCAAAAATGATAAAAAAAATAATGATATTGAAAATGCAGAAATATAATAATAATAATAATAATACTGCCTCATAAACACTCGTAGAGTGTACCCAAAGGCATGGCCTGTTCGGGTAGAGGACGGCTATTATTATTATTTGCCGTGGCGCTCCGGGGCGACTTACTGATTTTTGGTGGCGTATTCACTTTTCAGTTGCAGGAAAACCTACAGCACCACCTGGGGTGGCCGGCGTGCACTCCAAGCTAGCACTAGACGAGACTGGCATCTAGACAACACACAATACACTTGCTTCCAACAAGGACTGTGGTCGTCTATCGATTCCGATATTGGGTACTTGAGAAAAAATCCCTCGTCCTACATCGGGCTGGAAACGACTACCGCTATACTGAAGTTCTGAACGGCCTGTGCCTTAGACCGCCAGACCACCGACCACCATATGAGAAACCTGATTACATTCTCCATGAAAATTTAAAAATAAAAAATGTGATTTATTTGTAATATCTAACAGAAAACAACTACTTCCCCGGCTGAAGCCACGCTGGACATTGAACTACATTTGATAGATATTGTGAAGAGAAAATTCGCATTTTCATTCAGCTAGTTGATTTTTTAATTTTATCTAGTTTTCAGTGAAAATTCATTAAATAAATTAGAAATGGAGAATGTTATTGAAATAAATCCCCAATACATTTTGGTCGACGAAAATCTCTTTCGCTTTGCCAAGCTCATCAGGGAGACTGATAGGATTAGAAAGCAGGCTCTTCAGAAGCAATTATACACATAAAGGATGGAAATGATGGAAATATTTCTTTTTTTTAGTTGTCTTTTCACAATATCTATCAGATGTAGTTCAATGTCCAGCGTGGCTTTAGCCGGGGAAGTAGTTGTTCTCTATTAGATATTACAAATAAATTATATTTTTCATTTTTCAATTTTCATGGAGAATGTTTCCCTTTTCAACGTGAATACCTCCCAAGAGGTTATCTTGAACGATGGAAAATAGCGACTACAGTTTGTCTTTCAGCCGCAAATGATTCCACAATAGATTTTATGAATATTCCATTCATATTTTCGAACAAAAATCAAGATGCAATGCCCATGACAGGTCTATTTAAAAAAATAACTTTCAAAGTGTTATCCGAATAATTGCTTTTGAAGAGCCTGCTTTTCCAATTCTTCCAATCGACCTGAAGAGCTTGGCAAAGCGAAATAGATTTTCGTTAACCAAAATGTATTGAGGATTAAATGCGAGAGAAGCGAACCTTGCTTCAATGAAATGAACGATTTCTGTGAGTGATATTTTTTAATAACATTCTCCCTAACTAATTAATTTAATGAATTTTTAATGAAAACCAGAGAAAATTGAAAAAATCAACTATCGAACTGAAAATGCAAATTTTCACAATATCTCTCAGATGTGGTTCAATGTCTAGCGTGGCTTTAGCCGCGGAAGTAGTTGTTTTCTGTTAGATATTACAAATAAATCACATTTTTCATTTTTCAATTTTCATGGAGAATGTCCCCTTTTTCAACATGAGAAATCTCTTCAAGTTTATATGGAACGCTTATCGTCGTAAGATGAACCGTTGAGGTATTATATATAAAAAAAGCAGATTTCAGCACCTTTCATCCAAGATGGCGCCCTGAGCGACCACTCCTCAAGGCCACAAACTTGGATTTTTCATCAGCGATATTTCAAAATTGTTTCTACATCACCTTGTAGGGCCAAAATCCTCTCTGACTTCATTATTATGCGAGTTCAGTGGCCGCTAGAGTTAACTTTGACATCGTAAGTGGAGTACGTTCATATTGGAAACTACAATCTGATCTACGGGGAGGAGAAGCTCGCATAATTTGAATTAAATTTCCTTAGGAAAGTCGTTTAATCCTCGCACTGAAGGTAGGAGTGTTTATAAAATTTATTATTTCACTGTCCTTCAACTGGGGATTGGCAGATTGCGAATAATAGTAATTTATGCAACAAGTGCAAAAAGTAGGTGTTGTCCAACTCTGCCTGATGGCCTCGTTGGACAATTTCACGTCGAGTGCAATAAACTCTTTTTGCACGAGTTTCATACAATATTTTCCTACGTTCATGCAATAACCAGAAAAATGTTTCATTTAGGTGGCACTAAACTGTAAGGAAGACATTGTTTGTTTAAATCTATCTGCTGAAAGTAATTCAAAAACATTTTGTGTAATTCGAAGGAAATAATTTTATTTTTAACAAATTGCATTTTCTAGTAATTTCATAGTCCATTATTTAATGAATATGATGAAACATGCAACTATTTAAAACGTAATACAATCTCACAGAAAATGGGCTATATTTGGCGTCGATTTGAAAGTTTATGTCTGTCATGATGACAGAACGCTATAGTAGAATGACAGATGAGTGCAATAAAGAGACAGTTTTTCCACCAAATATAGTTCAATAAAGTTTTGTTTTTTGCATGAACGTAGAAAAATATTTTTTCTTCCTACCCCTATAGAAAGTACACACTTTCCTCCCTCAAACCAGGGAGAAAACTTATACTTTTCCTCCCCCTCATTTCAAGTAAGTTGTAAACGATGAAACTTGTGAAACTATTATAATCAAATTGTTTCCGTAATTTCTAGAACATCTTATATATCCTGTATTCTGGTAAAAATCAACCATGAATGTTACTTCTACTTTAGTTCTTTAATAGCTATTTGTGTATTTAGAGCGCAAAGTGATTGATTGTCGCTCGACAAAAAGATTAATCTTTGGAGAACGATAATGACACTTTGTGCTCGAAATACACACATTACTTTTTCTACAAGCGCAGCTCTTAGAAAAAAAAAATGATCGACACTTCATTCAAATAGGCACATAACATTACTTATGAGAAAATCACTCAATAGCAATCCGAAATTTATAAGCTATCTAAATGTCCAATAATTCAAGTTACTAACAAGAAAAAAGTAAAATAACGTTCTTAAAAGAAAAAAAAAGTTACAATTGCCAGGAGCTGAACCCGTGATCTTCGGATTAGAAGCCCAAGACGCTAGCCATTGCACCACCGCAGATTCTCAGATAGACATATTGTCTATACTTTCCATCATGCAAGTATAGGTCCGTTTTAGACAAAAGCAGTTGAGATGCGTTTTAAATTTTCAAAAAATGGTTCATTAAGTGGGTAGGAGGAAAAATCATATGTATTACATGGGAGTAATACAAATAGCTATTTCTCACCTATTAAAACAGGAGCAATACACTAATAATCCTTATTGACAGTTTTGTTCAGACCAAATGGATACGCCCCCTGGATTCAAACGAGCCTAGACCGATCAAAATATAAAAACAGACTACATATAAAAACCACATGTGCATTTCAAATAGTTTTATCACTGGCCATATCCAAATGCTTCTGTGGCAATTGACGGTAATCCCTTGGGACTCAATATGAACCCCAAAAAAACAAAATATCTATGTTATTTATAATATACAGGGTGTCACACATAAATTATTACAAATGGATGATCTTCAAAGAATATTTTCGTTAATTTTTGGTAGATGGTTTCAGTGTCATAGAATTTTTACATTCAACTCTAGTCTAAGAACTGGTGATATTTTTTTCTTTGGTTTTTCAAGGTATGCGAACAGTTCTCATCTGTTTTAATATTTGATTCCTGAAAAATACCCTATATTTTCCATGAGGGAATATCAAGAGAGCCAGACGAGAGTGGGAAGTTGAGGTGCGATTCTTGTTGACAAACTTTATGAAATGAATATCGCTGTTAAATAATATATTGTGGCAAATAAATTGAAATTTATTCAAACTTGAACAAAACTATGATATATACAAGTACTTATGAATATAATTTGATCAATATAAGTGTAGAAACACTAACAATGAATGATGAGATAATTGAAATAATGTCTAACGTGAAATACCTGGGATTCCAAATTGACAAATTTCTGACTTTTGATGACTATTTCAATTATACTTATATAAAGATCTCAAATAAACTGTTTTTCATACATCATTATTTGTCAATTGTAACCAAAATAACAGTGTACAACTCTATAATTTAACATTATTTCGATTACTGTATCTCAGTTTCATCAGTCAACTAAAAAAATACAGAATAAATGTTTACCAAAATTTCAATTTAAAAATCAATAAATAGATTTTTGCTGTAATCGTAGAAAGTATATGATTTATCGGAAAAACTACTTAACAAAGTGAAAAACAATTCAATTATCCACAAAAACTATTCCCAGTAATTTCTTGTGAAAAAAACGTGTTTGAACGCCGACATAAAATTTCAGGTTCACGCTTACCGCCGCTGAAAGTTCTGGCGGAACCGATTATTTGATTGGTCATAACTCTGCTACCAATGATCGGAGAAGGAAAAGGAAAAGTTCATATCGTTTCTGAAGACTCCTACTTTCTCATGCAATTATAATATGCGAGTATTTGAGTACCTAAAATGTGTTTTGTCGCACTTCAAGGAGATGTTTGCGGATGATCCAAAAATCATGAATATTTAGTATGGAATTATTATACTGAAGCAGCAACCCATACCCTCTTTGGACTATATGCAATAATGTCAAAGAAGAATGACAGGCCAACTTATACATGCCAAAAAAAAATTCTTTTTTACTCCTGCCTCATATTTAACTTACCATAAAACCAGCATTCTCTTCAGTAAATATTGAAAATAATCGCTTATTTATATCCTGCTGTTTAATAACACTTTTGTGAAGAGCAAACCTCAAGCTTGAAATCACACACTTCATTTTTTATGTAGGATGTGTATGAGCGATTATTTTCAACATTTACTGAAGAAACTGCCGGGATTATGGGTGTGTTGAAAACCAAGTGTTTTGAGCACTAGTCTAAAATTGTTGCATATGGTCCAAAGAGGGTACTGATTCCTGCTTCAGTATAATTATTTCATATCAACTAAAATATCCATGACTTTCGGATCCTCCGTAAATATCGTAAAAGGGTTATGTGAAGTGGGATAAAACACATTTTGGGTACTTAGATACTCACATTATATTTGCATGAGGAAGTAGAACGATATACACTTTTTCTTTTCCTCCTACTGTAATTTTTAGCAAAGTTATGACAAATCTAAATTCGGCCCTCCCTGATCTTGTAGTGACGGGTTAGCGCGAGCCTAAAATGTGATGTCGGCGTTAAATCACGTGTTCTGAGAAAACGAGCGTATTTCACAAGGTATTACTGAAAATCATTCTTGTGGAGAATTGAATTATCTCTCAACCAACCTATCGAAATCGTTTTTTGATAAATCTTATATTTTCTGAAATAACAACAAAAAAAAATTGTATATTTTTTAAATGAAAAATTTTTTAGGTTCTACCCCTGATTTTTTGGTAAACAATTTTTTTTCTAATAATACATGATGTCGAGATGTCATGTGCCGAGTTTCAGAGTGCTGCAATTCATTCTTCACTTTTTGCTCGAGTTTGTTTTTCTTTACTGGATTAAAGAGAGGAATGAGGATAATTTTAAAAACCAATCGATAACCTTAACTGAATAATAATTATCATTATTATTGTACCTATTGCGCCTGCTGAAGACAACAATCATCAATCCTTCGAAAATTAAAAAATGTTATTCAATCTGTATGTGAATATAACTTACACTCATTTCTGATATTTATAAGTAAGTTGTGCTATCATAAGGTATAGGGTATATTTTGTCGGCGCCTTTTTTATCAGATTTTTTAAATTTCTGATCGTTTTCCTCATTTGTTTTACGTGATTTTTTGAATAAACTCCAGCATGCAACTTTAAATGGCACATTAAATTTCTCAAGCATAACTGCTACAATAATAGGACAACCATAAGCCAACCATTCTGGAATAAACATCGTAAATAAAAGTACATATCTAAGAATAATTGTGCTCTGGGCGAGACCTAATAACTCTTTATACAAATATAATGGCCCCCAAAAAAATATCATGATACTAGCAATATAGAGTGCTAACGATGCGTCTGTACCTTTCGAAATATTACTAACATATTCAACGTAATTACATATTGCAAGAAAAACAAAAACTACTGCATACACCGTGTGTCCAATGATGTATCTAATCCTCCAGTAAAGTGTGAAACAAACCCCATTCTGTATCATAAATGCCACAATACCTACAGCATAAGTTATATAAATCAAATATTTTTGGACCCACTTCAGTCCTGACCCCAATACTTCCTGGTGAGTCGATAATACCCAGTGTAAAGCCAGTCCGAAAGAAAAGAGATGACAGAACAACAAGCAGGATGCTTCTACTTGCACTATCATGCAGTAGACATCAGGACGAAGGTATCTGGACCACGAAGTCGTTTCAAGAAAGAACCAGAACATCGGAGTGGCCATCATGTGTGTTAAATTGAATATACTATAGTGCTTTATAAAAGCATTGGCTTTTGTTTGTATTTCCTTGAAGTTACTGATGATAGTAATCAAGAATATATCGACAGCTACAACACACAGACATAGAATTAATTTGATAATGTCCGTTACAACGGTGAAGTAAATTAGTGTTTCGTGTGTAGTTATTCCTTCGTTGCTCTTCGCATTTGAATGTAAGTTGCTGCCATCACGTTGGCTGTGGTTTAGTCCTCCCACCATTTTGTTTCAGCCTCCTCTGAAAATAACGCAGAAATTAGCTATTTCAAAAAATAAAACAATTTAAATTTTTCTACGACCACATGGAAATATGCCCATTTTATGCGCTTATCGATCAAGGAAGTAGGCCGATTGTAAAACACTTTTTCATTTCTACATCGCAAACTGTACTATAATGATCATTTCAGTACAAGATATTTCATTTCCCACGACTTTCATGAACTACTAGACTGTCATTTTTATGATCATAAATAATACAAGATCGAATCAAGTTTGTTAACGTTCTAATAATTTGACATTTCACAACAGTATTTACGTATTTACAAAATTCGTTTAAAAAAATAAGTAATCGAAAATGAGTAGTAGTAATAGTGAGGATGATTTGACATTGACAGCGCTAATTTCAATATAAAGATTGATGGCAATCAAATTCTATATTTTCGAATAGTTGGAACAAAGTTTCTATAGCAGTTGATTTCATTATATTATTATGTAAGCTCGTAGCAGCGAGTGGAGAGTGAGGAGACGTTCAGGTTTTGGATAGTGGGGGTGAGGGTTCAAATCCCACCTGAAACCACTTTTTTTTTTCTTTTGTGAAATTGATTAGGGTTCGATTTTTATTATAATTTTCAAAATTTGTATCTTCAATTCATTTTGTAGGTTGCATATATTGCATACTTATGAGAGAAATTCATCTACAGAGTAGATGTTCTTATTTATCAATGGGATTTTAATGATTTTAAATATAAATATATTAGGGGCATTTTTAATACTCTGATCCAATTTATTATAGACTTTGCAGTCAAGAAACAGGTGGCTTCTCTGAAACTTATTTGTACGATGTTGGCTTGGAAGAAGCATGTTTCTAGATCTTGTTTCATGCAGATGATTTTCTCCATTACGAGCAAACTTATCTCTGTTCGGATAGACAAAAATACACAGCTCATATACATACAGGCCTGCTACAGTCAATAAAATTAAGCATTTGAAAGTGTCTCTACATGAGTCCGTCCATCCTAGACCTTCTACTATCCTAATTGCCATTTTCTGTAAAGCAAAAACTCTTTCCCATGATGCAGCTGAACCCCAGTTAAGTATCCCATACTTCAAATGGCTATTGATGTTGGCATAATACAGACTTAACAATATAGATTTGCTACAATGATTGGACATAAATCTCAATGCATAACAATTTTTGCGTAGTTTTGCACATAGACTATCAATATGTGTTTCCCAGCTCCATTTATTATCAATATGTACACCAAGTAATTTGGTTATTTCTGATGCATCTACTCTTATGTCATCATTTTCAAAGATAGAGAGGGTTCCTGGTTGATTACTCAGAGAAACATTTATTAATATTGTTTTTTGTACATTTAGCGTTAGGTGTACATTTTTAAAAGCAATCGTTTATTCGTAAATATCTTAATAATCCATTGACCGATTTTATTGAAATTTGGTAGTGATTTTTTGGGTAGTAAGAGGCTAATCCAGCGCTAATTTACGGGAAGGCACCTTAACCAATGTTGTTGTCACAAAAATGTGCGCCACTGATTTTTTTGTAATTTTTGTTTTCCTATCACATTGAGCAACTTGAACTACAACTTTTTATGCCGCAAGGAATGTTTTCGTACCTTTCTTTATTTTCGAGAAAAAACATGAAATTCACTTAATTCCATGTCCCTGAAAATGTTATTTTTTTCCATATCAGTGGTGTATTCTCGTCTTAGAAATTGTCATCAAAGTAAATACAAGCAATGAAAAAATTAGTTCAATTAGGTATTAATAGTTATTCTTGTATCCAGTGCGCAAAATGCTACTTTGGTATTATACAAGGTATTTCTATAAACGCCAAAAAAAATAGGTAGTATAAATAGGTATTTCGCACACTGCATGTAAACTATATGGGATTTTCATATTTTAACCTATATAGTCCTCAATTGAGCAACAATCCAAGAAATCATTTATTTCTAACTGTATATGGTCCTCAATCTACGAAAGCGTCTAAGGGCCACAGTTTTTTTTTTCAATTTTTTGGAATTTTATTTTTCCGACTTTAAAGTCGGAAATTCCGACTTCAAACTCGGAAATTCCAACTTTGAAGTCGGAATTTTATTTTTCCGACATGAAAGTCAGAATTTTGGACTTTAACTCGATATTTTAGTTCTTTTGCTTCATACAAGTCACACATTGTTAGTCTTCTTCAGTGTGACCAAAGCTCTTTTTGTGTACTGAGTATCAAAAATCTAATTGAACGATAGTCGTTTCCTACCGATGTTTCACCCTTTTTACTCTAAAATACACACCGACGTAGGCTTTGCAAAGGATCTTGTTATCTCAAATACCTGTCAAAAAATAACTACTTCCCTTGCTAATACAACGACGGGTATTTCATTATATATAACATATACTTATGCAATGTTCCTCACTGCAGAGAAGAAATTATAGCTGCTCCCTGCAACAAACTACCAGAATTTTGTTTTGATTCGGACAGGGACACCACCTGCAGATTAGTTTCGAGGTTTTGCCTCTTATCAATGCATATCTGTTCGAATCAACTCATCATTCCGACTTTTTGGCTGCTCTTGTCTCGCGCTATGAAGCTGGGTCTAGTCTTCTCCACCTTGCGAGCAGAGTAAGAAGCACTCCGAATCTCCGGGTTGAAAGATTAATATGAAAGCGCCAAGCTCGGAGTTTTTAGGAAATCGTTTAGTAACGATAGTCTCGATGTTTCATCCTTTTCACTCTTAAATACACCGACATAGGCTTATTATATATGGCAAATACCTGTCAAAAAACAACTACTTCCCTTTATAATACCACGACGGGTATTGCATTATATGTAACAGATACTTGTGCAATGTTCCTCAGTGCATAGGTCACAATTACAACTGCTTCATATAACCAACTGGCAGAATTTTGTTTTGGTTACATGGTTAAATCGACATTGTGGAAGTACCCATATCTTCAAATATTTCTACCATGTGGAAAATATGAGGCAAACATATAACAGAAAACAACTACTTCCCTGGCTAATACCACGACGGACATTGAACTACATCTGACAGATATTTGTGCAATGCTTATTCTAATTAAACAGTAGACTATCCGTCATTTGTCTACAATACAATCTACTACAATCTACAGTCTTTTTTGATTAAGTCATTATAATAACCTCATTAACGTACCTTACAGATTAAATATTCGTATCACTTCAGCAGTGTTTGATTCATCAACTAAATGTTATAGGAGTAACGTCACAACAAGTACTGTGATTCAAATGATTCAAATAGGAGTATTGAATTACAGTTGATTTGAAGAACGCCAGACATTGAATTCTTCAAAATGAAAAACAGTCTCCATTTTCTTGTATTTAATCAAGTAATTTAGATGTAATATACAGGGTGTCCCAGAATAAAGGAAGCAAACTCCGAGGGCAGAATCCTCACTTCATTTCAAGGCTGAAAGTTCCAATAAATATATACCCTAAAATAAGTATTAACCCAGTTGCAGGATGTTGAAAGTGACACAAAAAATATATATTTTCCAGAATAACTCCATAACGGCTTAACTTTTCTTAATGAAATTTGGTATGTCACTTGACAGCATTCAGTTTCATGTTTCAAGGCAAATCATGTGTTTTAACTCTAAACAGGGGCGGTGGGTACCCCTATTCGTCCCTCCCCAACTTTCACGCCACTGGATTAATATCGATTTCGTCTTTTTTTTCTTAATCCCCAATATTTCCTTTACAAAAAAGGAATACTTTTCGTTTCACAAATATCAACGGTTTTCGAGATATTTGAAATTGAATTACTAAATTCCGAGTTGCAACTCGGAATTTAGTAATTTTCCGAGTTGCAACTCGGAATTAGGGAGAAAAAAAAATAAAAAAATAATGGCCCTTCTACGCTTCCGTAAAAATCATCAAAACCAAAAATCAGTTACCTAGATTCCCGAATTCTCACAAACGAATTGAATCATTTGTTCCAACAAAATTTTTGCAAAAAAATGAAACTGAACGCTCAAAACCGATTCCCGTTTCATCAAGGGTATTGTTTGCTCTTAATCTCCCAAGCCGTGGTGATAAAATAGGCAACACTGCATGGAAAGCAATTTGACGTCCTACTCATTAATTCTTTAATGTGAATTTCTCGGCTACTTATCAAAGAAAATATTTTAAAAAATCTCTCTAAATGTGAATTTTAGGGCATGGAAAAACCAAACTTGACAGATTTCACATATATAAGAAATTGAATATATTGCGATTCCAGCTTGTGATGAAAGAAATTAAATGACCACATTAATTGTCATTCTTTTCTCTAAAAATTCAATCTCTTATGTTTTTTACCTAGTTTTTCGAATATGCCGAGAAATTCACATTCAAGAATTATTGAGTACGACGTCAAATTGCTTTCCATGCGGTGTTGCCGATTTTCTCACCACGGCTCGGGAGATTAAGTCGGCTGTGATATAATCCAATTTTCTCCAACTGTCCAATTTATTTTTTGTTATTAATGGGTAAACCTAGATACCGATTCTATGGTACATGCCAATCATCAGCGAAGGCTACTTACTTCCCAATTAAATCGAAAAACATTTTCAGCATTTTTTCAAAAATTCCCAAGTATATATCCAGCACCATATATAGGTTCCAAGAAAATCATTTCGAATATCGTGACAACTCCAATATAAGGCAAATAAATTCCTGAAGAATTGACGATACTACTTGACGGAAGACCATCATTTGATAATGAAAAATGGGACAGTTTTTCGTTAAAATTATTTCAGACGTTAACACTTATCCGAGTGGAGTATTATGAATTTGAGGGTGGGGGTTTGTTTGTCAGTTGAATCGTCAAAACAATCATATCAAGAAGGTATTGTAACATATCAGTGAATCCACGACATCAAATATATTTCAGATTATCACATTAAAAAATGTTCAGGAGGTTGAAAAATATTCTGATATGTTGTAAGAAACTTGCATTAGGCAATTATTGCACATAGAAAATTGCGTTGCTACTCAGAACAAAACTTTTTTTCACTTATAATTGCACAAGTGGTTTGTACTGTATCGGGTAAATTTGGGTTGTTTAATGAGAAACTGTTTCCTAGCAATTCGACAACTGTCAACTATTAAAAACACGACACCGAAGGTGGATTGTTTTTAGGTTGACAGTTATTCGAGTAAAAATGCAAAGGACTTTAGAATTTGAGCAACACCAATTTACCCGATATCAATACAAACCTCGAGTGTTATTAAAATTGTTGTTTTTTCCGTTAACCAGCTGTCGTCCCCTTACGAACGGCAGCCTTCAAAAGTTGAAACTTGTGCGAGCCAAGGATTAACGAGGTCTTACCTTTTAATGTGCGATTCCTAGCACTTTCTCGGGCCATCGGATAAAAATCTGTAGTCGCTAAGATTCGAACCTAGCCGACCAGCAGTCAATGGTTTTGAACGCTTCAGTCTCAACCACTGAGCTACTTGACCCTACAGGACAATTTAATGAATAAGAAATTCAGAAACATATCAATGTCAAACTATTCATTTTGGCAACCAACACCGCGATAATTGACAAACCAATGAATAAGTGAAAAAACGACTAGTGTATTTGTCGCTGTAAAAGTTAAAGCTAACTTTTGACGCTGTCAAAGTGGCAATTGCACTGTGGCATATGCGATTTTTTATACATGAATTAAATTGTCGAAATTATCTCAGAAACCTCCACTTTAAGGCACATGGAATGTCATGACTTTCAGGTTGAGTTCAAGAAATAGAAGCTACCTAAAACAGCAAAATTACGTCACTTTTTGTTGGCCAAACGCGCGTCGAGTGAAAGTGACCTAGTTTTGGTGTTTTGTGTAGCTTAGGTGTTAAGAAAATAAAGCAACTTTGCACCAATAATTTTGAAGTCTAAAATTACCACAGGTAACCTAATAGTTGGCAGTTTGTAATATTAGACGATTTTTGATGAACTGTTGTATACATGATGTCGTTTGAATGAACAGTTCTCTATTTCTGCCAAAAATTATTTCACTTTCCGTCAACTCATTATGATTTATAAGGCACAAATCCGACCGGTCCATATATGGAGTGAAGCACCCAAACACATTGAAACTTTTAGAGTCTGTCCAAAAAAAGAGCCACTCGTCTCGTCCGTGATACTTCGTTCACAAGCTCGCTCACTTCTCTGGAACACCGCAGAAAGGTTGCCGATCTGTCTCTGTTATATAGATATTTTCATGGACGATGCTCTTCCGAAATATCATCAATCGTTCCACCGTCAGCGGTCCCATTGAGACTGACACGTCGAGCTAAGTCCTCACATCTATATGCCGTCACTTTGGAGACAAGCCGAACGTCTCTTCCTCAGCATCGTTCAAAAAAATACAGGCAATTCAGGGGTAAAATTTTTTCTACTTCCTATAACACGGATTTTCATTACGTAAACATGTCAAGTATTGAAGAGTTACCTTGCACACCACCAGAAATGTATAACAAAGCAAAAACTGTCCATAGGTATATGCAATGACTTCCAAGATTAAAAAAATTATTCCAGGGAATTGACACACGTTTCTATGTAACCCTTTCACGTCTGATTGTGCTACTTATTTTTTACACATGAGGAAATTCGAAAGTCTCGTACGCTAAAGCAATACAATTGAAAAATATGCAACCGCGGACTTTTTCATAGAAATTTTCCATAAATATCTCTAACGAAGACCCGTAGGGTGTTGTTTTCACACTTTGAATGATTTTGCTATTTAGATGTGGATAAACGCAATATTTGAATTAAGTATGTCTGATGTTTTGCTATTTTCATAAGTTATATCAATACCAATCAATGTATGATGAATAAAACAAGAATTTTAATTTGCATTACCCATATTTGAATTCTGCCTTTTAGAGAATACTGGACAAGCATAGACCGTTTGAGTATTTATACAGCCTCGAAACCCTTCAAGCGTTCAGGGCCAAACTTACTATGAAAGTTGTAAATATTTAATACCGCAATTAGTTGGGGTGGGACACTATTATATTTTCTTTATCACGGTGTTCCGCCTCTATCACTTGGGATTATTAATTCCCCTCCATGCCTCAGATTTACTTGGACCCTTTTCAGAAGGTAAACCCCTTCTTTAACAACACCCAACGAATTATTTGTATCACAAGAGAAGAACAATCGAATATCGATCTTTTTTCAGGTTCCTGGTGTATTCATCCGCCTTGTGGGAAGATTGACAAACTTCGCAGTTCTCAAACAATAAAAAAGTTTCATATACTTGTCGAAAAGTTTCATTGAATTGAAGAAAAAAAGTTACCCCTTCAGCATCAGAGTTTCCAATAATCCACGGAAATAACCCTGAACTTTTCACGCATCATTGTTAGCAGAGTATCGGTTGGCATTTCAATTTCGCGTAGATAGGAGAGGCGTTCCAAAATGAACATATTGAGAATATTGCGTCAATACCTCAAATCCATGAACTTTGGAACCTACGAAGGCGTAGAACAGACATGTGATATTTTTTTCTTAATTTCGAGTTACAACTCGAAATGAAGGATGACTTATGAAGGTAGACCGTACTTAGCATTAGTGAGTGTGTTCAAGAATTTTTGCCGGAGAGTAAGTACCTATTGTATGAAATCGACAATGTAGAAGTATCCTTCTCTTCAAATATTTCTATCATGTAAAAAATAAGAGGTAAACATCTGACAGAAACCAACTATTTCCCTGGGTAATACCACGACGGACATTTAACAGATATTTGTGCAACGTTCTTCCAAGAAGACCCAATTGCAAATGTTATAACGGTTGTATTTCTACAAACGTTAAATTTATTTATATTTACTGTAGAGCATGGCAATGTGAACAAAACACCAACTGAGTATAAGTTTTTGAATATGGCTTACTGTGTTTTTGTTGATTCATTCTTATTTTACAGCTCGAATAACTCTGCTGAATACTCCACCAAGGCTGAATAATAAATTATTTAATAAAATCAGTTAAAAGACGTTTGTTTATTTCAAAATAAAGTTATACTCAACTGTCAAAGTTACTTTTGAATTTATTTCTCAACAAGAGATAGATAGTTCTTCTTCTTCTTCTGTTTTATTTGGTGACAATTAGAGCATTTAGCCAGTTCCGACATATACGTTAGAATTCCGTCCGAATCATAGATGTAATTTATAAAGATCACGCAGAGAGAGATAGTTGATCACGCATAGGTGAGATGTTGGTTTCATTCTATTTAAATATGAACCAGCAGTTAATAAGCTGTTCTTTGATAGTGTGACAAGTGGTAACACTGTTTGTTGACATTGATGTGAGGAGGGGATTGAATTTTGAATTTCCGTTTATCCTCCATTTCGTCCATTTCTGCGTCTGGTCTCACTTGAAGAACTCGCTGATGATTTGAATTTTTATTTTGAAAATCATCCAGTCAGTGTTTACTAACAGTTATAGAGAAGTAACTATCTATTTAATATTCGAAGTGGAATTCATTGGAATGCATATTTTTGTCATTTATAATGTTTTTGGAATTATTTTATTTCCAATGAATTTTCATGATTTTTCAAAGGGCGTCATAGGGCATGTTTTATAACAATTTCTCTTTTTTTATGTGTGTTGTTTTACCAGATATAAATTTTAAATTTGAAGTTAAAATTACAAGCTTATCTAAAATTATGAGCTTATTTAAAAATCATAAGCTTATTTAAAATTTGATTTTGATTTTGATTTGAATTTTTATTTTGAAATCATCCAGTCAGTGTTTACTAACAGTTATAGAGAAGTAACTATCTATTTAATATTCGAAGTGGAATTCATTTTGTCATTTATAATGTTTTTGGAATTATTTTATTTCCAATGACTTTTCATGATTTTTCAAAGGGCGTCATAGGGCATGTTTTATAATAATTTCTCTTTTTTTATGTGTGTTGTTTTACCAGATATAAATTTTAAATTTGAAGTTAAAATTACAAGCTTATCTAAAATTATGAGCTTATTTAAAAATCATAAGCTTATTTAAAATTATAAGTTTATGTAAAAGCTTATTTCTCGCCATTGAGCGATGATGTTACCTTATGATAACTGGCTGAATTACATACTAAATCCGGTGTCCAGAACCAAGGTGGTGTATTCAGAGGTGTTCTAAGAGCTGCAGGCACTGTATAGAAGAACCAAGGAACCCGAGGAGCTTGAAATACATTCACAGGAGAAGAGTTTGGTTGATTCTTATAACTTATTGGTCAAGGAAAGTATGTAGGGGTTAAATGCATGTAATTTCGAAACATGCAAGTTGGTATGACCATTTCAATAAGTCACCATATAGTCCAAAAAACCAAATTTCTTCACACAACCACAACCTGTATACGATCCTTTTTAATAGACTCATCAAGCCCTGAACGTGGTTTAACAATGTTTCATTCATTATTGATTACAATCGGTATTTATTGATTTTTCAAGATCTTGTCAAGCCCTGAACTTGATATAACAACATTTATTTAATTAAATACTGTTTTTTTAGCATTTGTTTTATTTGTATGTCTTGGAGTATTTTCTCTTTCAGTGTAATAAAGACTTTCTACAGAGACTGGCTTTGAAAATGAGATACTTTATCAAAATTTCTGTAGATGGCGTCCAAATGACAACTATTATTTAGCTATTTCATTCTCGCTGCCATAAATTGAATTTCTGGGAATATCTTAGGGTTCATTCACCAACAATCGTACCACGACCTCTGCCTCCGCAATAAGAGTTAGCCGTCCGCATTGTTTATATAAGGTTCAGGTGAAAAACCCATTAAAAGGGGAATATAACCTTATAATATCTATTGTAATTATCCCTCATTTGGCTGGGGAAGTCCACCTGCAGATGCGTTTCGAGTTTCTTGCCTCTCGTCAGTGACAAATGAAGCGGCGACTTAGAGTGAAGTCAGTCGCAGCGCCACCCGCGGAGAAAATACGAAAAGCATTCCTCGGTAGCAAAGACTCCAGGAATTGAACAGAGTTCAATAATTTTTGTTGGAGAATATCAAATAAATGAAATAGTAAAATCGATAATGTCGAAGTAGCCTTCTCTCCAAATATTTTCACATTGTGGAAAATATGAGGTAAATATCTGACAGAAAACAATTACTCATCTGGCTAATACCACGACGGACATTGAACTATATCTGACAGATATTTTGTTTTTTTGTCAGATGTTTTCCTCATATTTTCCACATGGTGCAAATATTTGGAGATTTTACTAATTCATTCATTGAATACTCTCCGGCAAAACATCTTGAACTCCTGTTGTCTTTGCTACCAAGGAATGCTTTTTGTGTTTTCCCCACGGAAGGTGTTTCGACTGACTTTTCTGTGAGTAACTTCTTCATTGCTAGGCAACCGACAGATTCATGCAACAACAGTGACAGATCCGAATAATAACAAAATCCTGTCATAAACCCAGTTCTCATTTTCTTTGGCAACTAATAACCTATAAATATCTGATATACAAATGTTTCACCAATAATATTCTTAGCATTCTCATTATTAAATAAGTATTATCAAAATTCCAAACTATCAGGGGTAATATAATAAGTGGTATGATTATTACCAATAATTTTTTGGAATATTAATGAATTGCAATCCCAAAGCTGAAAATACAACGAGTCCGCATTGGGATTGCCAATGAATTGATATTCCAAAAAATTGTAGGTTTTTAATCATACCACGAATTGTATTTAGGACGACAATATATCGATTTGAAATAAAGAAAAATCGTGTCACCTGGTAATTGATGCTTTACTTCTAGCCGTATTCAACGGAATATTCTTTTCCACGGCCTCATCTGTGATACCAATGGACATTTGTCCCCAACGATCGCTCATATTGATAAATAAAGATAACTAGTCAAAACACATAAATTTGACGTTTATAATTTAAATCATTTTCACTTGACAGATGGTAAAACAAAAACTAAGCAGGATTCTATTTGCTGAATTTCAAAATTTGAAATCCACTAATTGGTTGTTAAGCAAGGAAATATATTGTCAAAATAATAGCATATACCTCTAAGGAACTATTGGACCTAATCTACACTGGGTAATCCAAGGTAGCTATGGGTGTTTGGCCGTCAGAAACTGGTTGACAACAATAATTACTGAAATTTGTGAAATTGGGCATCTATCCAGATAACGAATTCTTGATAACTATAAATTTAATTCAAGTAGAAATGAAAAGTGATGAAGATTGAACGGAGAAAATCGTGGATAGTGCAAATATGAGATTTCTTTGACATAGTTCAAAGAAAGAAAAAGTTATTCGGTGCTTCACGAGGATTGTTTATTTATTTTGAATACAAATCTAAGAAAATGAAAAGTTACTTCGATGGACTAGTTATTCGAAAGTCAAGTCAACTTTAATAATAATAATATTGACCTCGATGAATATGTTATTTTAATATTTGCTTCAAATTTTCCATTTTGCTGGATAGTATGAAGAGAAAGGAATTTCGACTCTGTCGAAATTATTCGTTTCATTTGTTTGAAACTCAATTCTCCAGCATACTCTTTGAACTTTGTTCGAATAATGAATCAATAAAAATATGCCAAATTCATGTCATATTTTCAAAAAAATATGAATTGGTTATTTTTTTTGACAGTTGTAGAAAAAAATACTCAATGAAACTCGTGAGTAAAGTGTTTTTTTTTACTCGTAGGAACATTTCCTACTCGTAAAAAAAGTATCACTTTACTCACTTGATACATAAATTACTATTTCTGCAAACGTCAAAAAAAGGCAAGGATTGACAACAATATGTGACATTTCGCACACTGCATGTAAACTATATGGTATTTTCATATTCTAACATATACTCCTCAATCAAGCGAAAATTCAATAAATCATTTATTTTTAACTTTATGGTCCTCAATCAAGCGAAAATCCAAGGAATCATTCATTTCTGAATGTTCAACAATAATTAAATAAGGCTTTTTTAACACTTTTCAAATTGTGACAAAATTTTATATCACCTATTTTTTTTTAAGTTTGTAGAAAAAAATTTGTTTGCATCTCATGCGCGAAATACTTTGGTAATCGAGAACTGATTTTTTTTAACGAGACTCATCCTAGTTAAAAAAATAGTCGAGATAGTCGAGCATTTCGCGCACTAGATACAAAAATAACTATTGTTTTTATTATTATTATCGTTATTTTTATCCTTCATGGACTGAAAACTACAAAATAGTTCAGTCATTATTGATTTGATAGTTCATGGTTATTTATAGGGTGCAAAAAGTGGTGAAGGTATAATGCAAGACTCAGAGAAAACCCAATTTTTGGACTTGCTACTTACAACTTGATGAGAAAGTACTTGCAAAAAGTACTCTTAGAATTCGAGTACTTTTACTCGGAGTACTGTACTCGAGAGCATGCATAATGAGTAAAGTACTTGGTACTCTGTACTCGTTCATCAATTATTGGAAGTACCCGGTACCCAGTACTCGAGTACAATTTATCAGTACCCGGCCCAGCTCTGGTTAAAAGTGACTTTGTGAAAACGTCAGTTTTTAGTTCATATGTCAATGAATTAAAAACATAATTTTTAAAGACAGTTGTACAAAAAATATATATTATTATATTGTCAGACGTACGTCTCTCGACGTTGACACATTGATATGTAATTTTTTGTTATATGAGGTAGTTCTTTCTTTCAATTTCAATTAAAAATTATTGAATTTTGTTATTATCTGATACGAAGCTCGCAGGAAAAATTAATCATTTCTTCATTTTCAGATGAATGACATGTCGTTGCGTTTCTTGACATTTTCAGGTGAGTGAATGTTAATCCTTATTGATTGATTTCCAAAGAATTGAAGTGACTAATAACTTCTGATTATTTTCCAAAACCAAATAAATAAAACGTGTAATTGTAACCGGAAAGTTGAAGAAGAAGAAGGATAAGTAGTTTTGCATACGGTTTCATTGATTTGAAGATTTTGGTGACTATTTGTCCCAAACAACCAATATAATACTTAACAAATAAATAACGAGTGATTAATTTTCCCTTTTTCAAATAAATTTATAGCCTCTTCAAATGTCAAATCATTGCTTCTAGCAAGAACTTTGGCACTAGCTAATATATCATGATAATATTGACAAAAGTTCATATTCAATAAATATCGTTCATTTCATTAATGTAAGGAATACACCTCTAACATTAGATCTCCAATACATTTTTGTCGACGAAAATCTATTTTGCTCTTCCAAACTCATCAGGGAGATCAGAAGAATGTATTAGATTTGGTTCAATGTCCACCATAGCTTCAGCCAGGGAAGTAGTTGTTTTCTTATATATTTTCAGTATGAATATATACCTGCCAAAAAGTTATTTTGAACGAAAGAAAACAGCGACAAAATTTGTCTTTCAGGTGCAAATGATTCCACAACTGATTTTATGAACATCCTGTTCATATTTTCAAACAAAAATCGAAATGTCAAAAAACAATTTTCAACGTGTTACTGCAGAAGAAATATTTCCATCTTTTCCATTCTTGCTGTGTGAAATTGCTTCTGAAGAGTCTTCGTCCAAATCTTCCGATCTCCCTGATCTCCGTGAAGCTGTAAGAACAAAATAGATTCTTGTCGACAAAAATGTATTGAAGATATAATGTAAGAGGTGCGTTCATTGCATCAATGAAATGAAAGATTTCTGTGAGTGATACTTTTGAATAACATTCTCCCTTTTAGTTCGAAAATATGAATAGGACATTCATAAAATCTGTTGTGGAATCATCTGCGACTGAAAGACAAACTTTAGTCGCTATTTTCCATCGTTCAAGCTAACCTCTTGGGAGGTATTCATGTTGAAAAGGGGAACATTCTCCATGAAAATTGAAAAATGAAAAATGTGATTTATTTGTAATATCTAACAGAAAACAACTACTTCCCCGGCACAAGCCACGCTGGACATTGAACTACATCTGAAAAGGAAAGAAAAAATCTGAAAGTGAAAATTCGCATTTTCATTCAGATGGCTGATTTTTTTTTATTCTCTCTAGTTTTAATTGAAAAAATCCTTAAATAAATTAGATAAGGAGAATGTTATTAAAAAAATATCACTCACAGAAATCGTTCATTTCATTGAAGCAAGGTTCGCTTCTCTCGCATTTAATCCCCTTTCTTCTACATTTATATGAATTTTCAATGAAAACTATAATAGATAATTGAAAAATCAACTATCCCAATGAAAATGCAAATTTTCACCTTCAGATTTTTACTATTCAGTTAGGGCCTTCTCACAATATCTATCAGATGGAGTTCAATATCCAGGGTGACTTTAACTGGGAAAGTAGATGTTTTCTGTTAGATGAAACAAAATAATCGCATTATTCAATTTTAATGGAGAATGTTCACTTTTTCAACATGAATATCTTCCAGGTAGTAAGTTTGAACGATGGAAAATAGCGACTAAAGTTTGTCTTTCAGCCGCAAATGATTCCAAAACTGATTTTATCAGCATTCTTTTCATGATTTCATAAAATCTTTAAAGTCTAAATTCAATTTCTTTTCCGACTTTATATTCGGAATTTTATAAAATTCTGACTTTAAAGTCGGAAATTTGTGAAAAATATTTTTTTTAAATGATATAGCCCTTTTACGCCTTCGTAGGAAAGTGTATATCTAGGTTATGTTTTCATGGTTGAATAATCGTTCGAGTTCTATTACTAGCTACTCTTTTTATTCATTATGCTTGTCTATGGGTTACGCGTACTCAGTTCACATTCAAAAGGGTTAAAATAATAAAAAATCATGAAATACACCAGGCAATTAAATGAACAGTAATAATATATATATTTTTTGAAGTAACATATATTTAGATTCAAAACAACTGCATTACTTCGACCAATAGCAATCAACGTTTGCCAATAACACTTTGATCAACATCAAGTAAGTTGTCATTACATTTTTTTCCCTCAGAAGTTGTTACATTCAATTCAACATCTGTCAACTCATCTGATAGTTCAATCTGATCATTACCACATCTAAAAATTGCTTTGACTGCTGCATTAAAATCTTTATTCAATTTATATAAAACGAAACAAACCATAATTGGATTGCATAGAATGAAGATTTCGAATATAAATTTGAAGAAAGATAAGAATTCCAGGAAAGTAATATGATCTCGGAACATCCCTGATGAATGTATGTATAGTGACATTGGTAGATATGAAAATATTGCTACATTTGTTGCACAAACAACGTATTTTGTTCCTTCTGTTCTCACGTTCGAGGAAACAATATAATATCTTATAACATTGAGAATTATCGAAATACATATGATACCAGTAACACTGAAGGTGACAATAGGAAATGCGAAACCTCGAAAGTGGCAACCCAAGAACGTTGAAGCATAAATTATTGTTCCACATACATACACAGTGAAAACACAATTTGCTTTATAAAAACTTTCATAGTTCAAAAAAGTATCGTATCTACAGTTGAAAAGGATCCAGCTCAAGAGAAGAAATAGGGCACTTATCATTCCTGTAACAATCAAACTATCAGGGATGTTAGATATAAAACAAGATAAGGCATAAAGTTTTCGAATATTCATGAATAGGACATGAATCGTAGGCTGCAATATGAAAAACATTAAGTTCAACCAGCTCCAGTAAGATATTATTTTATTTTCCCAAGTTTTCAGTATATTGAACTTCTTTATTGCATGAATTATCACCCAGTTTGACATTATACCCAATGCCCAAATAATTATTACTACTCCCAGCCAAATGAACCCGAATCCATTTGGAAACTTCAGAAGTCTATCCTCTTCGATTTGGAAAGTGTCGTCCATTGAAGCATATTCTACAATTTTTCTTTCCAAGACCATATTCTCTTCTATCTGAAAATTATTCAAAAAAATAGTTATGAACATTATCAACGATAATTGATTGAGAACAAAGATAATCATGAACAACGTAACAAAATAAAACATAATAATAATATAAGTGATTTCGAGAGTTCAATCAAATAATTTCAATTTAACGAAACTCATTCTGGGCTAGACTGGGATAGCACAGCATTGAACGTATTCAATGAATTTGACTTCTTCAAAGATGCTTTCAAATATAAATCAGTCGAAAATACTATTGCAATTGCAGAGGATACCACCCTGTTGAAAAAATCAGTAATTGGATGGCTCTGGTTTCTCCTTGGATCCCGTCTGGTCATTTATCATCCTCTTTCAGATTTTTGAAAGTGGTTCGACCTCGTCATAAAGACTTATACCTCCATTTCTCCATGAACGTCTCGTAAGTTATAAACTGATGCCTGAAAAGGCATGTTTATGCTTTTATCATTATTTTTTATTCAAAATAAAGTTGGTCTCAGTGTTCATTTCCGTCGTTCTGGAAGCTGTACCACCCAAACCAGTCCAATGGCTCTTTTCAGGGCCCATTAAGAATTCGAGATCGGTATAGCTCTAGTGAGACGTTAAACATTACAACCTTCTTAGCACTCTGATAAATATTATAACTTTTCGCCAAAACTATTACTCTTCAAGTACTCAAAACTCATGATTATAAGAACCAAGATTTTCATTACCACAACACACAACCTTCATGAAGTCCAATAACAATCAACTCGAGGGCGGGGATTGGCGCAGTGGCACACCAAGAAAAAAAACAATCAACTCTTACCCTGAGGATACCACAACGTAATCGCCACACCATGTCACCATGCAGACAAAACCCTGAAGGTCGCTGGAAAGTCAGTGGTGGCGTCAATGTGGGGGACTGACCGAGAACCTGCTGTGATACCCTACTCAGCACCAAACGTCAGAAATTTTTTTTCGCTATTCTTTCTACTTTTTCACTGATTCACTTCAAAATTTACACACTTGACTATTGTTGATTTTTCCTGCATCTCATAATCGGATTATTTTAATAGGGAAATATAAAGTCGAAAACAATCAGGAGTTTTAAGAATACAATGAGGAAATACGAAATTCAAAGCGCGAACATGAAAGAATTATTCTACGTCTTTAGGAGGACTTTTCAAAAGCTTCCAATATTCGATGACGTATTCAGAATAATTGACAATTCCAGTTAAAAAAAATTCAGAACAGGGTTATAATTTCTCAATAACAAGTTATAAGATCAATATCGATAATTACATTTCTAGTTCGGTTTGTTCCAAAAATCAATCCACACGAATTATACGTAACAAGTTTTTTCTGAATGATATCTTCAACGCAATTCAACTAGTTATCCTATAGCCATAATTCGAAAAAATGTTTTTATCCACAATCACCTTATAATTGAAGTTTTATCCACACTTATGAACCGTATAAAGTACCACTTTATCCACTAGTGGAATAATGAAATTACTTTATTTCACTAGTGGAATAATGAAAAATACAATCTTGAATATCAATCACATTTTACTTATTTATTATTAATATTAACATTAACATTAACATTTATATTAATAGACATTTCGTTCTTCGTTTTATCATAATTTTTGTATGTTATTTCAATGATTTTTGAGGAGGTGACAGCCGCTGTTAGAGCAAAACGTCAAATCATTTTGTGATGAAAAATTTCCGCGATTCTGATTCTAAATGAATGTGATTGTGAATAAAACGTTGTATTGCATGCGTGTTTTAGATACATTTTATTTGCTTAAGAAATTTAAACGCTCGAGCTTCGCTCTCGCGTTTAAACATTCTTGCGCAAATAAAATGATATCTAAAACACTTATACAATAAATAACTATTATTATACTTCATTGAAATCACCTTATTTTCATCTATACTAGTAATATTGTAAAGACTAGTTCATGCAAATGCGAAATTCGCAAAAATAATATCTCTTTTTCATTTCAATTCCATGAAATGAAATGGAAAAATCCTATATTTTTTGCGAATTTCGCATTTGCATGAACTAGTCTTAAGGCGGGCTCTTTCGGGCTAGCGCACAGAAACAGTGCACGGAAAAACTTTGAGAATAACCATGGAAACGAATAATACATGCCAAACACTGTATTGTCAGCATTGATTATTTCCTGTCAATCAAATTTATGCCAACAAAATGAACTCAGAAGAAAATCCCGAAATTCCCGATAATATCCTAGAGCAAGCGGCACAAGCGACCGCGGATTTATTACCAGTAAAATCCAGGTTGAGATATGAACACGAATATCAACTTTTTACAGAATGGCGAAATCTGAACGAAATCAAACTATAAGTGACGATATTCTTCTAGTTTATTTTGTCGAAAAAGCTAAATCCATGAAATCTTCCACGTTATGGAGTCGATTCTAAATGCTAAAGAGTTGTTTGGCCTTAAAAGATAATGACATCAACAATTATCCAAAAACTATTGCTTTCCTGAAGCGTCAAGCTGTAGGATATATTCCAAAAAAGTCCAAAGTTTTGACAGCAGAACAAGTAACAAAATTTTTATGTGAAGCTCCAGATAAACAATATCTACTGCCAAAAACAATTTTAGTGTTTGGGATCTTTGGTGTCTGTCGAAGAGATGATTTACTACGTTTAAATTTAGACGATATGGTAGATAATGAGCGCTTTCTTGTCGTGTTTTTACGAGATGGAAAAACTCATACATCAAGAAGTTTTTCGATTATGAATGAAGGATGTACATTTGAGCATTGGAAAATTTGTCGTAAATATGCTCTACGACCTAAAAATATGAAAAGCCAAAGAATATTTGTTGCATATCGAAATGGAAGGTGTTACAATCAGCACGTCGGATGCCATACCATCAGTGGTGTTAGGAAAATTGTTGCAGAATACCTTACACTAGAAAATCCCAGAAAATATACCGGGCATGGACTAAGGCGTTCTTCGGCAACCATGTTGGTGGAAAGCGGCGCTGATTTACTCACTCTGAAAAGACACGGAGGGTGGCGTTCTTCCTATATAGCAGAAGGATATATAGAAGAGTCTATATAAAAAAAATTGAGGTATCACGTAAACTGTTTAACCCTTCTCACTCACAAAATACAGCAACTGTATCATTCGTTCGAGAAAATGAAGACATCAGTAACTGCAGTTTCACAAATTGAAACTCCAACAGGACTGAACCTGTGCAACAATACAAATTGTACAATAAACATAACCATTAATAACAATTCAAAGTAAAATAGTTATTTATGCAACAAGCGCAAAAAGTAGGTGTTTATTGCACTCGACGTAAAATTGTCCAACGAGGCCACTATTTTTGCACGAGTTTCATACAATATTTTTTCTACGTTCATGCAAAAACCAGAAAATGTTTCATTTAGGTGGCACTAAACTGTAAGGAAGACATTGTTTGCTTGAATCTATCTGCTAAAAGTAATTCAAAAACATTTTGTGTAATTCAGATGATATTCAAAGAAAATAATTTTATTTTTAACAAATTGCATTTTCGAGTAATTTCATAGTCCATTATATAATGAATATGATGAAACATGCAACTATTTAAAACGTAATACAATCTCACAGAAAATGGGCTAAATTTGGCGTCGATTTGAAAGTTTGTGTCTGTCATGATGACAGAATGCTATAGTAGAATGACAGATGAGTGCAATAAAGTCTTTATTGCATTCAGTGCAATAAAGAGACCAAATATAGTTCAATAAAGTTTTGTTTTTTGCATGAACGTAGAAAAACAGTATTTAATAATTTTCTTTCCTACAACTGTGAAAATAAAAATGTTCCAAATTTCTTTTGTACTTATCTTCTTTATGTAATATTTTATTATTACTTTTTCATTTTCAACGAAGTATAATGAAAAAAATATCGTTCATTACACGTCCAGAAATGCTTTTTCCGTGTTTGCACGACTTCCCGTGTTCGGCTGCGCCTCCCACGGGAATTTGTCGCGCGGGCATGGAAAAAGCCTATTTTCCGGACTCCTAATGAAATATACTATTTCAGTTCCGACAACCCATTATGATATGATTAATTGTTCAAACAAACCCAAATAAATAGCTCACCTTTATAAAGGATAATCCAAAAAAACCTACACACTTGTATTCCAGAGATATTCACTCAAAGCTGAGAATTGTCGTCAACAGACTAATAACCGTACGCCTACGAATGAAAATAAGCCTCTGTCATTGAATAATCAGCTTCATCTAAGTATCATACTATTAAATCCATCCTCGCTCTTGAAACCATTGAGGGGCATGCATGATGTGATTGATCTTTCTACGTTCTACTTCAGACTACTAATCCAGTACGATTGGGTTTTGAGACGAGGATCGGTTGTAGCACCACCAAACTTGGAATGCTAATAGTTGGAACCATGATAAACACGAAAGGATACCGCACACTTTAATAAGGAAAGTCCCCTGTTGAATCGGCTGAATTTTTGATATGTTGTAGTCCAAGTCATTCCAAACAAAAAGTCCAATGGGCACAACTTTTTCTTTAGGCTAGTTTTGGCCCTAGAGGCCCATGAAAATGTTCTACGGTTTCGGCGTTCAATATGTGTAAATTCATTTTAAATGAATGGGTAGAGTGAGAGTAATACTTCCAATCACCAATCACCTCATAGAAAATAGCCACAATTTCACACAAAATCCGGAAATTCTACACATTCAACCGAAAAGCCTAAAATTAAATATATTGGAATCTATAGAAATCAAACAGCTTAGTTCTGAATGATCAGATAGACCTGTATAATTCACCGATCATTAATAATGTTATCTGTAATTTCTCAAATGCCCCTTGATACCTCTACCTACCCACTTTCATACTTTCCCAAATGTCCCTTGATACCTCTCCCTATCTACTTAATGTTATTTTTAGTATTTAAGGAGATGACCTTCTGTAATTAGGTTAGTTTATAACTGGCTCAGAAGATGACATAGTGTGTCGAAACAGCTGTTAGCATTAAATGTTAGTATTGTGTAAAAATCTTTGTGAAGTATTACTTTCACTCTAACCATTCATTTAAAACCTTAATTTTTTCTCCATTGTTGTACAACACAATACGTTATCCTGGATAATCATTAGTATAATGAGTAATCAAGATGTAAACATTCATTAATACGAGATGCTATTTAGGTATTGTTCTTTGGAGTTGTTATGTTTGGTCAATTATACAGTGTGTTCCAGCTCCTTACAATTTTTAAAGTTCAATAATTCGAAAATGGTTACAAATCGCCTCAGGGATCTACAATCAAAAAATGTTTATGAAATGAATCCTATTCTACACCGTATACTACATCACATATAGTCGAAAAATATACCGAGTGTTCGTTTTAAAAGAAAGCGAAAGTTATATTCGAAAAGTTTCGTACTGAAAAATATTTTTTGACCAGCCTGCATAATTTGAAGGCATGAGAAAGGATAAGAAATATTAAAAATATGTAAATAAAATGGCCTTAGGAAAATTTTCTTTCTAAATCTACCATTGTAACGTCAGGGTATGATGTATCTGAAAATGGACTTATTTCGACCAAAAACTCGTAACATCCAACTGTTTCAGAGACAATCAATAGTAGTAGAGAGGTGAATGAAGGTTACTCAGATGTTATACAGTAACCGCCAAATAGTATGTAGCATATGGGAAAAAAGTTTATTATTAGAGTATTGAAAAAAAGATTCTTGGAAAAAGTTTGTGCATGTCCGATAACCTAAAACTCGATTTTGGCACTTGTCACGTGATCGCTGGTATGGCGGCAAATTGACAAAAAATACCATGAAAAAAGTTATTTGAAAAAGTTGCTTAGAATTCAATTTTACACATATACAAAGTTTGAGAAAATTATGTGGGAATATTGATAACAGTAATTTTTTTTAAATAGTTTTCTAGCTGTAGAAAAATATCAAATTAATTTCTTATGAATTGCTTGACCATACTGAAATATTTGTATTCCGATGATAATAACAAAACTTTCTCATTTTCTCCACACCAGAGAGCACTAAATTGAAAAAATTGAATTTTGTCAGAACCCTTGCTGTTACATTTGTTCGTATCTAATAGATATATCACAATTCCACTATTATTGCGATGATAGGGAGATTCAAAAATATCGTGTTTTTCAGATTATAATCAATTTTTGATGATAATCGTGCACGAACGTTTCACTTCGCACATAATCTTAAAAATAGTGCGTCAAATTAAAGAGGCTTGAGTTTTCAACATTGCACGCTTTGGCACGATTATCATCGAAACTTGATTATAATCTGGAAAACATCATGTTTCTGGAGTGTCATGTCATCACAATGGTCGTGGAATTCTGATATAACTGTTAGATACGAAGCAATGTAACAGCCAGCGTTTTAACAAAATCCAATTTTTTTTATTTAGTGCTTACTGGTGTAGAGAAAATGAGAAAGTTTTGTCATTATCATTGAAAAACAAATGTTTCAGTATGGTCAAGCTATTTATATGATAATAATTTGATATTTTTATACAGCTAGGAAAATATTTAAAATAAATTTCTATTTTCAATTTTCTCTCATTATTTTTTCAAACTTCGTATATGTGTATAAAATTTAATTCTAAGCAACTTTTTCAAATCACTTTTTTTGATATCTTGCCATTTTACCCCACTCTTTGCGTTCTCATAGTAATTTTTTTCAATTTGCCGCCATACCAGCGATCACGTGACATGTGTCAAAATCGATTTTCAGGTTATCGGACATGCACAAACTTTTCCCTAGAATCTTTTTTCTAATACTCTAATAATAAACTTTTTTCCCATATGGTACATGCTTTTTGGCGGTCACTGTATATAACTAATATTTCATTTTAAAATGATGAGTTCCATCACCCAACCCCATTTTTTTCGTATCGCCCTGTATATGAGACAATAACTCATTTTCTAGAATGGGGTACTGGATAATATGAAAACATTGCATTCCTTCACTGCAGAAAAAAAATCTGTAGATGGCTTTTCTAGCAAAGTTTTAATTGTTTGTGACTTCATGCCAATGTCCAGTGAGATTCGAATGTTATGAGGTTGAATACAATAGAGGGCGAAGAAACCGATGGAATGAATGAACTCCAATTTCATGTACAAGATAATAGGTAGAATTTGAGAAACATTTTATTAGAATTTGACGAACGTATTGATATTCCAGGTCTATGGAGGATGAGAGTAAAATTTCGTCATTGAAATACTATTAAATAACAACTTTGGTCAACTACAATGTCAGTTTCTTTATCGTATTGATATTTTTCCAAATGGAACACCCTGTAAATTATTATTAGCTAAATGTGCGAATGGAGGCTTGATTGACCCGCCAGGAGGAGTCGATAAAATAATCGGATATATTCACATAATAATTCAACACAACCCTATCAAAATGAATTAGACCTATTTCTATTATATCCTCCTTGAGTTTCACTATCAACTTAAAGTATTAGTTTGACCATACCAGATAGAACACACTGTATAATTGACCATCTGTAATGACACCAAAAAATACTTTTAATAATATCTTATTTTGATGAATGTTTAGACCTCAATGACTCAGAATAGTGAAAATTATTCAGGGTAACGTTTTTTGTTTGTTTAACAAAAGAGAAAAAATTAGAATTTTCAACGCCCTCTAGCGTCAAAACTAGCCTATAGAAAAATGTATGCCCATTGGACTTTGTTTGGAATAACTTGGACTACAACATATCAAAAATTTCCCTATTGAAGTGTGCGGTGTCCTTTACCAAAATTCCAGGGGTTGAACAAAAAAAAATTATTTATTGCCACTGTTGATTAAACAAAAGATAAGGAAATTCTCTGGTGAATTTAGTTGTTCAATATTACCTTTCATTTAGATACAGGGTGCGTTCCATTTTTTTTAGGTCATTCACATTCACAATGTTTTTATTCAATATCTCAAAAACTGTTCTGTCAATTTGGACCTAACTTTACTCTTACTATTATGAAAGTGTTGACTATTAAATATGAAAGTTTGGTCAACTTTGTATGTTGCTTTTCTAAGATATGCATTTTTAAAGTTTACAGTATTACGATATATGATATATACTATAAATCAAACAAAACTGTAGGAGACCTTATAATGAATTAAATTCTATCACATGACGTATAGAATTGTTTGATACTTTAAACAACACAAACTACACTCAACAACAAGATTGAATTCAAAAATATGCGCAAACTGATAGAATTTAATTTATCATAAGGTCTCCTAAAGTTTTGTTTATTGGATAGTAGCAACCCCATATATCGTAATAACGTAAATTTAAAAAATGCATATCTTAGAAACGCTACATACAAAGTTGAACAAACTTTCATATTTAATAGTCAACACTTTCATAATAGTGAGAGTAAAATTAGGTCCAAATTGACAGTTTTTGAGATATTGATTAAAAATTTTGTAAGTGACCTAAAAAAAAATAAACGCACCCTGTATCTAAACGAAAGGTAATATTGAACAACTAAATACACTAGAGAATTCCCTTATCTTTTATTCAATCAACAGTGCCAATGAATGATTTTTTTGTATTCAAAAACGATCTGTCAATTGTTTTCAGAATAAGGGTATTATCCACAATATTAAAAATACATATTTCAAACAGAGAGAGTCACCAAGAAAAAAATTATGTTTTTGTCGCCTAGAATAGACTGAAACTATGATATTCTACCAAAATTTAATTGTAGGTTCAGGACTAGTGTTAGAAAAAAAACCGAAAAACGATTATTTTTACTATGCCCCGTATAAACCCTAATGTACTTTCATTAATAACGTTATAATTGGACATGTGAACGTGTTCCGATGGTCCATTTTTATCCTAAATTTGTCTTATTTCGACTAACAAAACAGGTTTTTCTTTTGTCAACCCTACCCAACTCCGACGTTTTTTCGTACTTTGGCTGCTTATATCTCAGAAAAGACACATACAAAATCATTTAACCACTTTCTCGGATTTTTATTTAAAATTGAAAACTCCAATACCAACTATTTTTAAATCCAATATCATTCTATAAATTATGTATGTATCAGATATAATAATAATAATAAATTCTGACAACTTGACGACGTGGTTTTATCGCCTAGAAAGAAAGCATGTACTATCGCGAAGTCTCGTTTTAAATTGGGCAGTTTCTTCAGTAAATGTTGAAAATAATCGCTAATACCCATCCTACATAAAAAATTAAGTATATGATTTCAAGCTTGAGGTTTGCTATTCACAACATTGTTATTAAACATATACTCAGGATATGATTAAGCGATTATTTTCAATATTTACTGCAGAGAATGCTGGTTTTATGGGTAAGTGAATATGAGGCAGGAGTAAAACAAATTTTTTTTTTTTGGAGTGTATAAGTGGGACCTGTCACACTACTTCCAAATTGTTGCATATAGTCCAAAGAGGGTATGGGTTGCTGCTTCAGTATAATAATTCCATATTTACTAAATTATTCATGATTTTCGGATCATCCGCCAACATCTCCGATCATTTTTAGTAGATATAACCATTCAAATATTCGGCCCCGTCAGAACTTTCATTGTTGGCTAAACCTGAGATTTTATGCCGGCGTTCAATCACGTTTTCTGAGAAAACGACCACATTTCGTAAGAAATTACTAGAAATAATTTTTGTGGAAAATTTAATTGTTTCTCACCTTGTTGAGTTGTTTCTCCGATAAATCATGTACTTTTTAAGATTACAGAAAAAATCTATTCATTTATTTTTAAACGAAAAAAAAAAAAATTCCATCCCTGGAAAAAAAATGGTTCCAACTACTAGCGTACCAAGTTTGGTGGTGCTACAATCGATCCTCGTCTCAAAACCCAATCGTACTGGATTATTAATATTTTTTTTGCAATTCAAAATCGATATAGCAAATAAAAATATGGATCTGAATACTACTCGTACATCGATAAATTTGAACGGTTTGATGTGGAACAATGAAAACATTTTTTGAAGGGTATTACCGATACTACTTTTTGAGAAAAAAACATTGCAATTACTCGACAGATGGCGCTGGGGGCACATTAACTCAAACATTTCGAAAGTCATAAAAATCGTAATTGGAAAAAAAATTATGAACAAAATTCAAAAAATATTTGGATGGTTGTAAAGATAAATGAATTCTCTTTTCAACAATGTGACACTTGAACCCCCATGCGATTTAAAAATATTGAGTTGATGCCCCCCCCCCCGGGCGCCCCCTGTCGAGCAATCATCATATTTTTTATTTAAAAAAGTAGTATTAATGAAATCCTCGAATCGATTTTTTTTTCATTTGTTTTTTTTCATACGTCAAACCGTTCAAAATTTAACAGGGGGGGGGGGCTATTAAAAGCCGGCGCACTGTATGAAAAAAAAGTAACAAAATGTAGTGATTGATCAGGTCAAGTGAATCTCGGCCTGAGCGTATATCAATGAAAGACTTTTTCAATTTGGATCGTTTAATTTGGTAATGGCTTCTTGATAGACAACATGTTTTCCATGTGGAAATGGAGACTGAAACAATGTAAATATTATCATCATATTACTAGAATGTGCTTGTCAGTTTTTTGACCATCACTTATAGCCACTTGAATTGTATTCTCTCTTGTATTATTAGCATTTTCTGATGCATCGTTATCATCCACTCCATAATTACGAGCTGATCTATTGAAGGACTTATTATATGCCATTTTGAAATATTTGTTCTTTTTGCCTAGCATATAAACAACAACAATAGGATGTCCCAAGACAATTAAGGAGGGGATAAACTCAGCATATAATATATAGTAAAGGACCACTGAATTTGATATATATGTTACCATCAGATGATAAATTAGCAGAGGCAAATATGCAAAATAAATGACATTCGATGTTGCCAGAGCATGATGTGGCATTTTAATATTTTTGCCCATACTCAATCTACATTTTAAAATATTAAGAGACATCAACAGAATGAAAAATGTTACATAGAAAACTGAGAATATCGATATTCTAATTATATGATGATTTTCTGCATAAATGAATGCAAAAATCCATTCTATCACAAATACCACGTAGATTCCAGGAAAAACGTAGTGGTAATACAGTTCATACTTATTCATTAGTACGGCATTATAACTAGATAAGAACCCATCAACAGAAAGGCCAATAGCGAATGTGATGTATAAAATCAAAATGGTACTTTGTGTTTGTAGTAAGAATATGGTGGGAACAAATTTTTTAAATACCAGATGTACGAATATGAAATAAAGAGGCGCGCATAAGTTATATACGATATTCAAAACTGTGAGATTCAGAATGTACTTGTTGATTCGAAGTGCTCTCAGTCTCCCAAATCTGAACATCACAACCAGCAGAAAAATATCAGCGGATATACTGACTAAACAAATTGCAAGTTTCAACAGAGCCGTAACGACAAAAAATACCAAATTTTCCGTATCGTATTCTGCTACCGAATTGTTATCTTGGACCTCCCCGAATGGATCATCCTCGAATTCAGTTCTCATGATGAATGTGATGTCCATTGTTGATGTACTTTTATCTGAAACAAAAAGAAATAGCAAATGTTGGAATATTCTATCATGACTACAGAGTCAGTAAAATGAAAATGTAACCATATACTGAGTGGCTATGAAAATGTGAAAAAATCGATTCTATAAGTGGAATAAAATTTTTCCACGATCTCACGATCATCAAAGCCCATTTTGAAATATACTCCAGCCGTTAGAGACCAAAATAGTCCCCTGCCGTCTAGACTTATACATTCTAGACTCTTGTCTTGTCTTGTCTAGAATATCAAGACAAGACCATCAATATGTCTTATCTAGATTATCTAGACAAGACAAGATTTTTCATTTTCCATTCAAGACTTTTATTCAAAATTATTATTTTCAAATCTATATTAGAAAAAATACAAAAAAAGAACTTATAACCGTTTAATATGTTTGAAATCTAAGTGCGCCAAAGGAACAATTTAAATTTCGAACAGAAAAATATTTTGTAATACTTTCATGAAGCTGATAGGTAGCCCATGAATTGATACATAGTAGTGACTTGGCTGAATCGGAATTAAGCGTATTCCTATGTTTGCGAATGGTAAGCGAAGTTCCGGAAAATAAGCGTTCTGCTGGAACAAATGTAGCAGGAATACTTAGCAAATCGCGTGTCATTTTGGCTAATGTAGGATACGTTACAAGGAATACTTTCCTAAGATGAATTACCACTATAGGTATTTGCAGAAAATAACTTTTTGAATAGAACTTTTTGTACATTCTTTATTTATTATTTAACAACCGAAATAACTCAAAATAATATCACCATGTCAACGTAAAATGTGGTATACAGATAGTTATAAAATATAAAAATAAGTTTCAACAGGATAAGCAAACTGGTGCTTTCGCCACCATACAAGAATATCTTCTTTTCTTGGACTTCAGTGTTGAAATTTCGAATTTTTTCTCGAAATTTCGACTTTTTTCTTGAAATTTCAACTTTAAAGTCGAAGTGATGAAAAAAAAACTGCTTGTGGCCCTTCTGCGCTTTCGTACGTTTACTTGAAAGGTATCTACTCATCAATTCCTTTTCTCCAGAGATTTGGGTTGTCAATAAGATTGTCTGTAGAAGAGGAAGAACTTTCAAATAAAAAAACTGAAGTCAACTGGACTATTATCTTCAGAGTCACTTGTTAAATTCTCATTATCAGCTGGTAAACGTTGATTTTGGAACTTCATCAGCTACAGCTTGATCGGGGTGGAACATAATAATTTTGTTTGTACAACTCCACGAATTTTAGAACAGAACCATCTCGCAAATCACGTCCCTATTGGGTCAGTTCGAAGGTTTTGATTTTGTCTTGGGTCTAAAATTAGAACGGCGCCATACACTCAGTTTGTCTTCGCATAGTGCTTGGGAGCTTTGTCGCGAGCAGCTTGCAGAGCTAAAATTATAGCTTCGTCTACTTCAGTTATATCAAGTTTTTAATCTAGATGATGTGCGTCCTCTTCTAGTTTGTCGTTTAAAATGTTGAGGCTCATCACTACCATTAGTAGTGTAACGTATTTTTCTCCACCAAGAAGAGTAGACAAGAATTTGAAACTATGAAGATGACCACATATTTGTTTAACTAGATCCCACTCATTGTCATTTACGCGTAAAATTTCAGTTTGGCGTTGTTGTCGCAAAGAGCGTTGAGGGGATGTCGCATTTTCAATGATACTTTAATCATGTCAAACGTAGAATTCCATCTTGTAGGCACGTCAATGATAAGCACGTCAATGATAAGCGTTAACATTTTGACATTAGTTAGCTCGCAACAGGTTTTTAATTTAAGCTGCCATTGCTCTGACGCCTTTTTTTTGCATAATGCTCGAATTTTCAAAACAGCGTCAACATTGGTATTTTCTTCTTCATCACAGTTTTCGTTTTCGATTTCCATTTCTTCGTCTTCAGTGTCAGCTTCAGTTTCAGCGTCAGCACCGTCGTTTTCAATTTTTAATATCTTCAATAAGTTTTGCACAGCTAAATTTAGCACGTGAACAATATAACGAAAATGTGGATCTTCTTCATCAAATAATTTACCATATTTTTCGTAAATAATTTTCGAATGTTCTGACATAAATAATGTGTTGGCAGAAACATTGTCTACAGTAATTCCTTGAATTTTCTGTTACAAATCGTATGTAGACTTTTGTTATCTAGACAAGACCGCACTAAGCTTATTTAGTCAAGACGCGTATACAACTCTTGTCTTGAAATTTCAAGACAAGACAAGAGTAGATAAACTCTTGTCTAGACGGCAACAGTAACCGAAAATACCAAAATATTTGCTCAGGAGTGTCGGAAAGGGGGTGAATAACGTCCCTAAACAGTGAAAAATGTGTAATATTTTTTAAAAGCAGAAATTACTAAAAAAAGTCTCAATCTCTCTTCTATTGCACTTCACATATGCGGTAGAAAAAGGGAGGAGGCGGAAGGAGGCGGGAGGAGGCGGGAGTAGGTCGGAGTAGACGGGAGTAGGTGGGATGAGGCGGGGGGAGGCAGGAGGGCGCTGTTTGTAGTTCATAGGTTTTTGAGGTCTCGAGCTGAAATTATGTGCATTCAATGTTTTTTGGGTAGCTGATCTCGAATTTCGAGTTTATATATGACCTAGAACTTTTATCAAAACTAAAATGACATTTTCATGAAATTCCATTTACTTATTTCTCAAAGTTTATTATATTATAATTTCTTCATTTATGAACATATCTCGATCAAAATTCGACCAGTGGTATATTGAGACCTCCTGAATACAGTGGTGTATTCCGAATTTCGGTAAAAGTTCTGAAATTGAATTGGTGGGTTGACTAAACGGCATATTTTTCAAATTTCATTCCCTTATAACTTTTTTATTGATTGACGCATTTCAACGTTATTCACATATGAACCATTTGAAAATGTCGCGAATCCAGTGGTGTAGTCAGATTTTGTATAAAAGAATCCCTAGTAATTTTTTTAGATTTTTTACCTTGAAAAATAAGATAAGTTGGCCCTGGAAATGGAGATTTATTCATGAAATTTGGTGTCCTGGTGGACTTTTTGAATGTCTACATGACGGAAAACAAATCATTGCAATCGGTTCAAAAATGTAATTTTTAGAAGGGTGCCTCCATCTTAAATGGGTCACACTGTATATAGAGCATAGAAATCAATTAGCAGAATATTAATTTGTTCCTTTGAAGAAATATACTTCCTGACAAGATTTATTAATAATAGACATTTTTTTTCAGCATATCATTAAGTTATAGGTCTGAATATTGAAAATTCAATTGGTACAGTTACTAATGTTGAGGATGGGATATTCTTTTTGAACATAATTATTATTACTTATTGAAAGCTGCGTTACAGCATTCACATCGCTACGAAAACAAGAATTCATTTAAGACGAGGATGGTTGGTTCAAATAACTATGGTATCATATCGGCACAATCGTTTGTCAATTTTTTTAGTGATGATTAATTTATTTGAAATAGATTCTTCAATATAGCTCTCAACTACTATAGTTACACATTCCTAAGACCATGTTACACTTGATTATTGTATACATAACGTATGAAACGTGTAGGTCATTGAAAATCAACTCAGTATACAGGGTGACCCAGGATTAAACCGACAAACGTTCAGTAAAAATCAGTGAAAATAAGAGTTTTTCTTCATATAAGGCATGTGTCCAAACTTGCTTCCGTTTTCAAGATACAGGGTATCAGCATTTTCACAAAAAATATTAATTTTTTTATCCTAAGTACATTCAAATAAGCCTTCTATTACCGCAAATAAGCATGTCAACTTTTATCAAAATCAGCCACAAAGTTTTTGAGTAATGAATCAAAAACTGATTTTTTCTCAACACTTTGACTTTATCTCGAAAATGAAGCAAGTTATGACACATGCTCATATGAAGAAAAAGTCTTATTTTTACCTAAAAAACTGTTCGTTTGGCGGTTTAACCCTAGGTCACCCTGTATATAAACGCTCTTGATATATAAATAACTATTATATTGAAAATTATAACTTTACCTTCCGGTCAGAATATGTAACCTAGAATCAGGAAGACTCAAACTCTTGAACAGTTCCTGTTTGTATTCATCAATCACTTTTTCAGTCTTTTGAAAAACAAACTGAGGCGACAAAAAAATGGCTGAGTGCTTTTTCGATTTGGCACTCAAATGATCCAAAAACATACGAGAAAGCAATACCTATCGGTGATGATGGATAATGAGGATTGCATATTCGTTTACATTCAATAATTTCAATATATGATGATAACCCATAAGTCAACATAATTTCAATACTCTTATATACTTACTGATAACAATACACATATGCGTAGATTCAAATTATTTATTCATATGATTGACTCAGATATCTACCGGAATAATTTTTTGTTAACCCAAAATAGAATTACATCCATACAGTGGCGTAGACGGCAGACGAAAAAAAAATTGTATGTTCAGCCCCCCCCCCAAACTGAAATCCTGGCTGCGCCACTGCATCCATACCACGTAGAAAAAACATATTCTTTTTCACGTAGTCCTAGCTTTTTATATTATCTATGGGTATACTTTAAATGAGCACTGAAATAATTATTGTGCTACAACATTATGTGCAGGCCCGGTCTGGCTCCATTGGCGGCCCTCGGCTAGACGGTGATTTGAGCCCCCCCGCCGGAAATATAACGAGGACACTATGTCCTCTCATGACAAAATAGTTAGCCTATGTTTAATAGATAGATAGATTAGATATCTAAGCTGTGGCTGGGCTGTCTGCTTGAGTCCTGACAGGGCGCGTCGCGTCACTATACCGCTCGCTGAGCCGAGCCGAACGGTGCAGCGATCGTTTTAAAAAAATTGTTTTTGCAAGATTATGTCGCAAACTTGTGGCCCCCTTGAGCCGGTGGCCCTCGGCGATCGCCGACCAGCCGCTCTGGCCAGACCGGGCCTGATTATGTGCCAAGTTTTATGCTCTGTATCCAAAATAATATTTTGCCACCAAAAGTAAAGAACGAGCACAAAAATACCTCAACCAGAAATAGAATTTCTGAGTATTAGAAATCTTAAAAAGTTGGCATTAATATTAAAGTCGTACCTAATATAATACATGAATACCAAAAACATTAAATAATCTGTCACACATCTTCAACACGCAAGCTAGGTTAGCTTGCTCAGGCTAGGTTTGTGTGTCAAGCGCGAGCGAAAATCTAATTCTTGCATTTTCGACTCGCATGCTAGGTTGGCCTGCTCAGGTTAGGCTTGTGTGTCAAGCGCAAGCGAAACACTTGTAGCGGAGCGCCCGGCTAAACGCCTCCACTGTTCGGGTAAGTAGGTAGAGGAAAAAATACTAGGGCGGCGGTTCGTATTATAAGTGGCTTTATTATCGTCTTCTTCACAAAAAACCTTGAAGAAATAGTATTGGTTGATACACAATCAAAACAATAGTAGTGTGAACAAAACGAAACAAAAAAAAACACTGTTATAAATGGAAAAAACAATTATGCTCACAAAAGCAACAAAACCGCAAAAGTTTGTGGGTAAACAAAAGTAACAGCTTACCTTGAAGACGGGTACAACACTTCGTGAGACAAACAAACCCTCAAGTCCCCCAGGATTGAGAAAGAAAATGCCAAGTAAAGCACACGGACCTCAGTCAGATGAAACAGATGCGAAATTTTACTGTAATATCGTTTGGCGAGCGCACAGCCAAGCAGTATAGTTTTTTCCAAGCCCCGACAAAAAGGGTATTCGGCCTGATATCAACTAGATATATGCAAATAGGCGTATACCGGGTGTTCCGTTACACACTGACTATGCATTTTCCACGCGCAAGCTAAATGAGCCTGTACAGGTTAGGTTTATGAATCAATCGCGAGCGAAAATATTTTCAACATGCAAGCTAGGTTAACTTGCTCAGGCTAGGTTTGTATGTCAAGCGCGAGCGAAAATCTAATTCTTGCATTTTCGACTCGCATGCTAGGTTGGCCTGCTCAGGTTAGGCTTGTGTGTCAAGCGCAAGCGACACACTGACTATGCATTTTCCACGCGGAAGCTAAATGAGTTTGTTCAGGTTAGGTTTGTGAATCAATCGCGAGCGAAAATCTAATTCACGCATTTTCAACATGCAAGCTAGGTTAGCTTGCTCAGGCTAGGCTTGTGTGTCAAGCGCAAGCGAAACACTGACTATGCATTTTCCAAGCGGAAGCTAAATGAGCTTGTTCAGGTTAGGTTTGTGAATCAATCGCGAGCGAAAATCTAATACTTGCATTTTCGATTCGCAAGCTAGGTTGGCCTGCTCAGGTTAGGCTTGTGTGTCAAGCGCAAGCGAAACACTGACTATGCATTTTCCACGCGGAGGCTAAATGAGCTTGTTCAGGTTAGGTTTGTGAATCAATCGCGAGCGTAAATCTAATTCACGCATTTTCAACATGCAAGCTAGGTTAGCTTGCTCAGGCTAAATTTGTGTGTCAAGCGTGAGCGAAAATCTAATTCTTGCATTTTCGACTCGCATGCTAGGTTGACCTGCTCAGGTTAGGTTTGTGTGTCAAGCGCAAGCAAAAATATAATACTTGCATTTTCGATTCGCAAGCTGGGTTGGCCTGCTCAGGTTAGGCTTGTGTGTCAAGCGCAAGCGACACACTGACTATGCATTTTCCACGCGCAAGCTAAATGAGCCTGTTCAGGTTAGGTTTGTGAATCAATCGCGAGCGAAAATCTAATTCACGCATTTTCAACATGCAAGCTAGGTAAGCTTGCTCAGGCTAGGCTTGTGTGTCAAGCGCAAGCTAAACACTGACTATGCATTTTCCAAGCGGAAGCTAAATGAGCTTGTTCAGGTTAGGTTTGTGAATCAATCGCGAGCGAAAATCTAATACTTGCATTTTCGATTCGCAAGCTAGGTTGGCCTGCTCAGGTTAGGCTTGTGTGTCAAGCGCAAGCGAAACACTGACTATGCATTTTCCACGCGGAGGCTAAATGAGCTTGTTTAGGTTAGGTTTGTGAATCAATCGCGAGCGAATATCTAATTCACGCATTTTCAACATGCAAGCTAGGTTAGCTTGCTCAGGCTAGGTTTGTGTGTCAAACGCGAGCGAAAATCTAATTCTTGCATTTTCGAGTCGCAAGCTAGGTTGGCCTGCTCAGGTTAGGTTTGTGTGTCAAGCGCAAGCATAAATATAATACTTGCATTTTCGATTCGCAAGCTGGGTTGGCCTGCTCAGGTTAGGCTTGTGTGTCAAGCGCAAGCGAAACACTGACTATACATTTTCCACGCGCAAGCTGAATGAGCTTGTTCAGGTTAGGTTTGTGAATCAATCGCGAGCGAATATCTAATTCACGCATTTTCAACATGCAAGCTAGGTTAGCTTGCTCAGGCTAGGTTTGTGTGTCAAACGCGAGCGAAAATCTAATTCTTGCATTTTCGAGTCGCAAGCTAGGTTGGCCTGCTCGGGTTAGGCTTGTGTGTTAAGCGCAAGCGAAACACTGACTATGCATTCTTGCATTTTCGACTCGCATGCTAGGTTGACCTGCTCAGGTTAGGTTTGTGTGTCAAGCGCAAGCATAAATATAATACTTGCATTTTCGATTCGCAAGCTGGGTTGGCCTGCTCAGGTTAGGCTTGTGTGTCAAGCGCAAGCGAAACACTGACTATACATTTTCCACGCGCAAGCTGAATGAGCTTGTTCAGGTTAGGTTTGTGAATCAATCGCGAGCGAATATCTAATTCACGCATTTTCAACATGCAAGCTAGGTTAGCTTGCTCAGGCTAGGTTTGTGTGTCAAGCGCGAGCGAAAATCTAATTCTTGCATTTTCAACATGCAAGCTAGGTTAGCTTGCTCAGGCTAGGTTTGTGTGTCAAGCGCGAGCGAAAATCTAATTCTTGCATTTTCGACTCGCATGCTAGGTTGGCCTGCTCGGGTTAGGCTTGTGTGTCAAGCGTAAGCGAAACACTGACTATGCATTTTCCACGCGGAAGCTAAATGAGCTTGTTCAGGTTAGGTTTGTGAATCAATCGCGAGCAAAAATCTAATTCGCGCATTTTCAACATGCAAGCTAGGTTAGCTTGCTCAGGCTAGGTTTGTGTGTCAAGCGCAAGCGAAACACTGACTATGCATTTTCCAAGCGGAAGCTAAATGAGCTTGTTCAGGTTAGGTTTGTGAATCAATCGCGAGCGAAAATCTAATACTTGCATTTTCGATTCGCAAGCTAGGTTGGCCTGCTCAGGTTAGGCTTGTGTGTTAAGCGCAAGCGAAACACTGACTATGCATTCTTGCATTTTCGACTCGCATGCTAGGTTGACCTGCTCAGGTTAGGTTTGTGTGTCAAGCGCAAGCATAAATATAATACTTGCATTTTCGATTCGCAAGCTGGGTTGGCCTGCTCAGGTTAGGCTTGTGTGTCAAGCGCAAGCGAAACACTGACTATACATTTTCCACGCGCAAGCTGAATGAGCTTGTTCAGGTTAGGTTTGTGAATCAATCGCGAGCGAAAATCTAATTCACGCATTTTCAACATGCAAGCTAGGTTAGCTTGCTCAGGCTAGGTTTGTGTGTCAAGCGCGAGCGAAAATCTAATTCTTGCATTTTCGACTCGCATGCTAGGTTGGCCTGCTCAGGTTAGGCTTGTGTGTCAAGCGTAAGCGAAACACTGACTATGCATTTTCCACGCGGAAGCTAAATGAGCTTGTTCAGGTTAGGTTTGTGAATCAATCGCGAGCGAAAATCTAATTCACGCATTTTCAACATGCAAGCTAGGTTAGCTTGCTCAGGCTAGGTTTGTGTATCAAGCGCGAGCGAAAATCTAATTCTTGCATTTTCGACTCGCATGCTAGGTTGGCCTGCTCAGGTTAGGCTTGTGTGTCAAGCGTAAGCGAAACACTGACTATGCATTTTCCACGCGGAAGCTAAATGAGCTTGTTCAGGTTAGGTTTGTGAATCAATCGCGAGCGAAAATCTAATTCACGCATTTTCAACATGCAAGCTAGGTTAGCTTGCTCAGGCTAGGTTTGTGTGTCAAGCGCGAGCGAAAATCTAATTCTTGCATTTTCAACATGCAAGCTAGGTTAGCTTGCTCAGGCTAGGTTTGTGTGTCAAGCGCGAGCGAAAATCTAATTCTTGCATTTTCGACTCGCATGCTAGGTTGGCCTGCTCGGGGTTAGGCTTGTGTGTCAAGCGTAAGCGAAACACTGACTATGCATTTTCCACGCGGAAGCTAAATGAGCTTGTTCAGGTTAGGTTTGTGAATCAATCGCGAGCGAAAATCTAATTCGCGCATTTTCAACATGCAAGCTAGGTTAGCTTGCTCAGGCTAGGTTTGTGTGTCAAGCGCAAGCGAAACACTAACTATGCATTTTCCAAGCGGAAGCTAAATGAGCTTGTTCAGGTTAGGTTTGTGAATCAATCGCGAGCGAAAATCTAATTCACGCATTTTCAACATGCAAGCTAGGTTAGCTTGCTCAGGCTAGGTTTGTGTGTCAAGCGCGAGCGAAAATCTAATTCTTGCATTTTCAACATGCAAGCTAGGTTAGCTTGCTCAGGCTAGGTTTGTGTGTCAAGCGCGAGCGAAAATCTAATTCTTGCATTTTCGACTCGCATGCTAGGTTGGCCTGCTCGGGTTAGGCTTGTGTGTCAAGCGTAAGCGAAACACTGACTATGCATTTTCCACGCGGAAGCTAAATGAGCTTGTTCAGGTTAGGTTTGTGAATCAATCGCGAGCGAAAATCTAATTCGCGCATTTTCAACATGCAAGCTAGGTTAGCTTGCTCAGGCTAGGTTTGTGTGTCAAACGCAAGCGAAAACTAATTTACGCATTTTCGATTCACAAGCTAAGTTAGCTTGCTCAGGTCAGCTGTGTGTGCGTTTGTATGTGTCAAATTAATTCACGCATTTTTGACTCACAAGCTAGGTTTATTTTGGTGATCAAATATTTAGTGTTGAAGTAATATTTGCGGTGTTAACAATATTTTTAGTTGCTGCTGAAATATATAAACAAGCGGCGTAGCCGCTTGAATCTAACCCCCATAAATTGTCGCCTTAACCCGCCACTGCAATTTCCGGCAGGGCTGAAAATTAGATTTGTCATAACTTTCCTAAAAATTATAGTAGAAGGAAATGGAAAAGTGTATATCGTTCCTGAAGACTTGTACTTCCTCATGAAAATATAACATGGGAGTATCCGAGGGGGAAACAACTATTCATTTTTTGTACACCTAATGAAATCAGTGAAGAAATTATCTCTAATGAAAAATAATGAAAAAGTTTTAGGGGGCATTGAAAGATAATTACCATTCAATTACGCGGATACGTTGTATGGACATAAGTTAACTAATAATAATAATAATAATGAATGATTTTATTGAGTAGACATACAGAGCATAATACATAAATGAAATTATGTCGATATGACACTCAAATGGCAGAGTTCAATTCCATGATTAGATCGCTTATTGCTCTTCCACTCAACCATGTGCTCTTCCACTCAACCACTCTTATGTATAAAAATAAGACCCAGAAAGTCATGAAATAATTCCCAAATACATACCCAATACATACTAATTCGACCATTCTGAATCGATTGGCGTTCGCAGAATTTGCTTATCTCTAACCGTTCTCGAGTTGGTCAGCTCTGAATCAGTTTTTAGATGTTTTTTGCCGTCAAAAATATTTCTGATGAGTTTTTGACATTATTGTTGAAAGATTCGGAATCAGCACGTCAAAATACGTCCGAAGACAAAAATTTTGAATTCAAAAAATAAAAAATCTCAGAAAATTTAATGTTTTATCTTAAACACCTTTTTCCGGCTAAATCTTATATCTGAGCATAGAAAATCATACATTTTTGGAATGAGCATGAAATTTTACGTACACAGTGCGAATTTCGAGTCGATGTGACAACTTGGTACTTTTAATGATTGTCGGATCCTACGTATTCATATACTTTGTATATCAAAGGTTTCATGGCGAAATCACCATATATTTGTTGGGGTGTATGGTTGCTTTGAATGGGTAACAAAAAATTGTCATCGAAAAAAGAAGAATTTGTTTGACGTTTTCACTTTTGTATCGCAAATAAATACTACTGAAATCACATTTTAAGTTTGTATAAGTATTTCATCGTTCAGGATATCACGAAATCCCTCAATGATTTTTAGGGGACCTTGCAACTTTTTCGAGTGATTTTTAATTTCTTTTTATTCACTCGAAAATAACAATACATACTGATTCGGCCATTTTGAATCGACTGGCGTACGCAGATTTCGTCTATCTCTAACCGTTCTCGAGTTGGTCAGCTCTGAATCAGTTTTTAGATGTTTTTTTGCCGTCAAAAATATTTCTGATGAGTTTTTGACATTATTGTTGAAAGATTCGGAATCAGCACGTCAAAATACGTCCGAAGACAAAAATTTTGAATTCAAAAAATAAAAAATCTCAGAAAATTTAATGTTTTGTCTTAAACACCTTTTTCCGGCTAAATCTTATATCTGAGCATAGAAAATCATACATTTTTGGAATGAGCATGAAATTTTACGTACACAGTGCGAATTTCGAGTCGATGTGACAACTTGGTACTTTTAATGATTGTCGGATCCTACGTATTCATATACTTTGTATATCAAAGGTTTCATGGCGAAATCACCATATATTTGTTGGGGTGTATGGTTGCTTTGAATGGGTAACAAAAAATTGTCATCGAAAAAGGAAGAATTTGTTTGACGTTTTCACTTTTGTATCGCAAATAAATACTACTGAAATCACATTTTAAGTTTGTATAAGTATTTCATCGTTCAGGATATCACGAAATCCCTCAATGATTTTTAGGGGACCTTGCAACTTTTTCGAGTGATTTTTAATTTCTTTTTATTCACTCGAAAATAACAATACATACTGATTCGGCCATTTTGAATCGACTGGCGTACGCAGATTTCGTCTATCTCTAACCGTTCTCGAGTTGGTCAGCTCTGAATCAGTTTTTAGATGTTTTTTTGCCGTCAAAAATATTTCTGATGAGTTTTTGACATTATTGTTGAAAGATTCGGAATCAGCACGTCAAAATACGTCCGAAGACAAAAATTTTGAATTCAAAAAATAAAAAATCTCAGAAAATTTAATGTTTTATCTTAAACACCTTTTTCCGGCTAAATCTTATATCTGAGCACAGAAAATCATACATTTTTGGAATGAGCATGAAATTTTACGTACACAGTGCGAATTTCGAGTCGATGTGACAACTTGGTACTTTTAATGATTGTCGGATCCTACGTATTCATATACTTTGTATATCAAAGGTTTCATGGCGAAATCACCATATATTTGTTGGGGTGTATGGTTGCTTTGAATGGGTAACAAAAAATTGTCATCGAAAAAGGAAGAATTTGTTTGACGTTTTCACTTTTGTATCGCAAATAAATACTACTGAAATCACATTTTAAGTTTGTATAAGTATTTCATCGTTCAGGATATCACGAAATCCCTCAATGATTTTTAGGGGACCTTGCAACTTTTTCGAGTGATTTTTAATTTCTTTTTATTCACTCGAAAATAACAATACATACTGATTCGGCCATTTTGAATCGACTGGCGTACGCAGATTTCGTCTATCTCTAACCGTTCTCGAGTTGATCAGCTCTGAATTAGTTTTCAAATGTTTTTTTTGGCGCGAAAAATATTTCTGATGAGTTTTCGACATTTTCGTTCAAAGATTCGGAATCAGCACGTCGAAATACTTTCGGAGATAAAAATTTGAAAGTTCAAAAAATTATTTATCATGCTATACTTGCCTTTGTTGCCCGTCAATTTTTTTCGTTCAAATTCTCAATATATACTAATTCAGCAATTCTGAATCGATTAGCGTTAGCAGAATTTGTCTATCTCTGAACGTTCTCGAGATGGTGAGCTCTGAATCAGTTTTCAAATCGTTTTTTTGGCGCCAAAAATATTTCTGTTTTGACATTTCGACTAATGAATTTAATTAAAATTAATATTGAATTAATGAAAATGTTATAATGTACACCTAATGAAAGAGTAGTTTCCCCCTCGGGAGTATCTGAGTACCCAAAATGTGTTTTGTCCCTCTTCACATAACCCTTCTACGATATTTACGGAGGATCCGAAAGTCATGGATATTTTAGTTGACATGAAATAGTTATACTGAAGCAGGAATCAGTACCCTCTTTGGGCCATATTATGCAACGATTTTAGACTAGTGAGACACGTCTCACTTAGAAATGCCAAAGAAAAAACTAGGTTTTACTCCTGCCTCAGTTTTCAACTCACCCATAATCCCGGTAATTTCTTCAGTATATTTTCAGGGGTAATATAATAAGTGGTATGATTATTACCGATAATTTTTTGGAATATTAATGAATTGCAATCCCAAAGCTGAAAATACAACGAGTCTGCAGGACGAGTTGTATTTTCTTGCATTGGGATTGCCAATGAATTGATATTCCAAAAAATTATAGGTTTTTAATCATACCACGAATTATATTTAGGACGACAATATATCGATTTGAAATAAAGAAAAATCGTGTCACCTGGTAATTGATGCTTTACTTCTAGCCGTATTCAACGGAATACTCTTTTCCACGGCCTCATCTATGATACCAATGTACATTTGTCCCCAACGATCGCTCATATTGATAAATCAAGATAACTAGTCAAAACACATAAACTTGACGTTTATAATTCAAATCATTCACATGACAGATAGTAAAACAAAAACTAAGCAGGTTTATCACCGTGAAAATACAGCGACAAGCTATATTTTCACTGTAGTTCCGATTCTATTGGCTGAATTTCAAAATTTATCCACTGATTGGTTGTTAAGCAAGGAAATATATTGTCAAAATAATCGCTCATACACATCCTACATGAAAAATGAAGTATGTGATTTCAAGCTTGAGGTTTGCGCTTCACAGTAGTGTTATTAAACATATATGCAATATGAAATAAGCGATAATTTTCAACATTTACTGAAGAGAATGCCGGTTTTATGGGTAAGTTGAAAATGAGGCAGGAGTAAAAAAAATTTTTTATTTTGGCATGTCTCAGTAGGACCTGTCACACTACTTCAAAATTGTTGCATATAGTCCAAAGATGATATGGTTTGCTGCTTCAGTATAATAATTCCATATTTACTCAATTATTCATGATTTTCGGATCATCTGCAAACATTTCCGTGAAGTGCGACAAAACACATTTTAGGTACACAAATACTCGCATATTATATTTGCACGAGAAGGTAGGAGTCTTCAGAAACGATATGAATTTTCCCTTTTCCTTCTTCGATCATTTCAAGCAGAGTTATGACTAATCAAATATTCGACTTCGCCAGAACTTTCAGCGGCGGGTAAGGGTGAACCTGAAACTTGATGTCGGCGTTCAATCACGTTTTCTGAGAAAACGAGCGCATTTTATAAGAAATTACTAAGAATCATTTTTGTAGAGAATTGAATTGTCTTTCACCTTGTTGATTTGTTTTTTCGATAATACCATATACTTTCCAAGATTACAGCAAAAATCTATTTATTTATTTTTAAACGAAAAGAAATATATGTTTCACCCCTGGAATTTTGGTAAACAATTTTTGTTCGTGCGTATCATGGTTCCAAGTACTAACATACCAAGTTTGGTGGTGCTACAATCTATCCTCGTCTCAAAACCCAATCGTACTGGATTTTATGTTTATATGAACTTTTCGTAAAATAATCCAAGGAATGTCCCCCTTTCGGATGTACAGGATGTTTAGGAACACCCTGTATACCCAATTTACTAAAAGCCTTTACCTATAATCTCTACTGAGCTAGCGAAGGCAACTCAAACAAAGGAGCTGATGAATGAATATCTACCCTATACTGATTTTTGTAATCTGCGGAATAGACGTATTTTGCATTGTTCACGGGTAACTTTCGAACCCAGTCGTCTCAGTCTCCGTACAAATTGAAAGCCATTCCAACTTCTTTGATAAAGAGATATAGCATGTTGCTACCGTGTTCTTCCAGTTAAAACCTTTTAATGTCGCGGAAAGTTTTAATTCACCTAACAAATATTAACGATGAGCTTAAAGTTTTCCCAATGAATTTTATCAAGGGAAAGTTCACCGAAAGTATAGACGTTTGAGCTTCGCGGTTATGCATCGATTACTCTTGTTACATAATTAAAAACAGTGTCAGTTTAACAGTTTAAATAAACCAGAAAAGTTTTCCAGCATCAACCGCTCTATTCGCATTCAAAACCGGAAATACAGTTCATCTCGCAAGTTTGAAGGATTTCCCGAGTTCCCACCATAGCTGAGTTCGGCTTGCTCACTCTTTTGACTCTATTCACTCGGTAAGCACCATATGCGTTCGGGTATAATGAAAAGCGTCCAAGGAGTGCGAATTTCAGCGTTCGGGTTTTGTGACGGGAGTGGATAGAAGTGACTCCAAAAGTACCACCTCGACCTATGAGGGCACAAGTTAGAGCAGCTCTTTTTCTCTCTGGGTCTCTGGTTTTAACCTAAAAATGTTATGCAGTTCGAGCAAGGTCAAGTCGAAGCACCGATAAATCATTATTTGAAAATAGGTGATCAATTGCGTTAGTAGATATACACTTTGATATACAGGTTCTCTTTATTATCAAAAAAGTCGTTCGGGAACTTCGGACACAGAAAACCGCGATACTTCAAAATTTGCCACCTGTCTTTATCCACTTTAGCTCCACTCTCACTCCGCTCCAACTCCTTATAACCAATCCGAACTCACCTCATAACAACTACAGCATGGAAGGATTTGGTGAGTGCTACTCCAACTTTTAACGCTATGATTGTCTATTTAATTTCGCTAACAACAAACACATGCCATGCCATGCAAGAGGTCGGTGTCGGTGCGACGATTCGAACCCGCGTACTTTGTCATAGCAAGCAATGGACTAGTTTTCAGTTTTTATTGTGGATTAATTCTAAAAATTTAAGTAAAATGAAACAAAAATGTAAAAGAATCATTCAAATATCTCTAGAAATAAAAAAGTTGTGGGACTTTGAAGTAGCGCTTGGAACAATAATTTCGTAGTACGCAGCGCTCTAGTGTGTGACGTCACGCCACATAAACGAGGCGACTAGTATTTGCAGAGTGCTTATAGTCCGGGAGGTACTGTCACTTTGGAACACGTCATAGTATGCACGATGAAATTCAGTTGTTATTATAGTACACATACTACTTATTACAAAACCACGATTCAGACCGCGCGACCGAGGTCGGTGGAGTGGTGGGAGGCTGTGCAAGTTGTCAAAAAAAGTTGAAAAAAAGTAATAGTATGCACGCTGAATTTTTTATCGTTGGTAGATCATGGGATACTCATCACGAAATCAATTGTCAGACCCTTGAGTAGCGGTGGGTTGCACAGATACAGGGTGTTGAATATGAAAAATTAAATCTATTTTTTATGATAATAAGAGCTTTATTTTAAAAGAAAAATTATATTTTTAGTTGCCACCAGTGGCATACAAAAGGGTATATTGGTCCATTTCCTCCCCTATTTTTTACGCCACTGGTAAAATCAGGAAAATTATTATTCCTTGATTTCTTCATTCAATTTTAAGTAAAACATGTATGATTGTTTGAACCCGGAAAAATCCATCGTTTTGAAGATAATTGCGCTTTTATGAATACATACTAATAATGAAAAAATTGTTTTGCTGAAGTGAATTCTACAATCCAAATAACTGCTTCAAATTCGTACTGGATATTCTACCAAAAATATCAATGCTACTTTCACATGCATTTTTTCACAAATGTTAAAACTGGAAAATTATAAAACATTTTTCTCCTAACTAACATACAGTGTATCTCACTTCTCATGAAAACACCCCCTATTTCTCGTAATCATTTGAAGAGAACTCTGTAAATTTTAGGATGAGTCTAAATCTCACCTGTGATTGATCTGAGTGAAATACAATGCTCGCCAGGAGCGATAGACTTACCCTGTTTTGCGAAAAATTACATTAAGGGACAATATACTTGGGCTCAAAATTTCAACGGATTCGAAATCAAGACAACATGATTTTCGATGAAAAATGTTCACTTCTGAAAAACCCAGTTTGTCTGACTTTTCATGGAAACACCCCCGTATCTTCCGTAACTATTGGAGTGTAAATTTCCGGAATGGTAGATATACAAGCGATGAGTCTGAAACTTGCCTGAAGTTGATCTGAGTGAAATACACTGCTCGCCAGGGGGTGTTTCCATGAAAATTAAGACTAATTTGATTTTTCAGAACTGACAATTTTTTAGCAAAAATCTGTGCTGGGAGTAAAATTGGTGCCCTGATTCCAAATCCGTTTGAGTTTTAGGTCTATAATGTCCCCTAACATGGTTTTTCGCATAGCTGGGCAAGTCCATCGCTCCTGGCGAGCAGTGTATTTCACTTAGATCAACCTCAAGCAAGATTAAGACTCATCCTGAAATTTACACAGTTCTTGCTGAATAATTACGGAAGATACGGGCGTGTTTCCATGAAAAATGAGATACACTGTATGTTAGTTAGGAGAAAAATGCTTTATAATTTTCCAGTTTTAACACCCTGTATTTCTGCAAGAAAGCAGCTTTGTGAAAGTAGCATTGATATTTTTGGTAGAATATCCAGTACAAATTTGAAGCAGTGATTTTGACTGTACAATTCACTTCAGCATAACAATTTTTTCACTATAAGTATGTATTCATAAAAGCGCAATTATCTTAATTGATTTTTTCGGTTTCAAACAATTTTACATTTTTTACTTAAAATGGAATAAAGAAATCAAAAAATAATAATTTTCCTGATTTTTCCAGTGGAGTAAAAAAAGGGGATGGAAGAGACCAATATACCCTTTTTGTACGCCACTGGTGGCAACTAAAATGTTATTTTGCTTTTTAAATAAAGCTCTTATTGAACAAAAACATTTCTTCGAATTAAACTGTAAAATTTCCAAAACTGTGGAAGTTATGAATAAAAAATAGATTTAATTTTTCATATTTCAACACCCTGTATCTGTGCAACCCACCGCTACTCAAGGGTCTGAAGACTGATTTCGTGGTGAGTATGATATGATCTACCAACGATAAAAAATCCAGCCTGCATACTATGACCATATATCTAAATAGATATATGGCTATGACGTAGGTATTCGTCGTATTCCAAAATGACAGTGCCTCCCGGGCTATTTCGCTAACAACAAACGGATGCCATGCAAGAGGTCGGTGTCGGCGCAACGGTTCGAACCCGCGTACTTTGTCATAGCAAGCAATAGACTAGTTTTCATTTTTTTATTATGGATTAATTCTAATAATTTAAGTAAAATAAAACAAAAATGTGAAAGAATCATGAAGTTGCGCTTGTAAGAATAATTTCGTAATACGCAGCGCTCTAGTGTGTGACGTCACGACACATGAACGAGGCGACTGGACAAGCGTCTAGCGACAGACTGGATATTTTGCTGGCGAGCATATTGACAGTATCATAACCTCCAAATTGGCAGCTTCTTTGGTCTGATTTCTCAAAAACACATAAAAAAGTAATTTTTCATAGTTTTCAACAATTCTGCCTTTCTCAAAACCCGTATATCACAATTTTCAATCACAAGTTATGATACTGTCAATATGCTCGCCAGCCAAAATATCCGGGCTGTCGCTAGACGCTAGTGGCGACTGGTATTCGCAGAGTGCTTACAATTCTTACAAATGTATTGGTGTACAATCACTTCCGCCGTTCGTGTCGTGTATTGTTCATTATACGATGGCTTAAGATGTCTAAAAATCCTGGTGTACCGACTGATTAGATTTTGTTTAGAATTTTTTGAAGAAAAAGCAAATGAATGGTCTACTTTTGTAATCGACTCCAGAGATAGCGTCCTCTTTCTCGTGTCAACACTGTCAACATTCCAAGGAGATGGTGATTGTGATTGCTAATTGAATTTTAATGAATTTTATTAAACTTTTGTATGCCATACGAAAGTGATAGTCCATACTCGAAGTGGAATATCAAGTTTTATTGAAAAAATAACACTACTAAAATTGTGTACATAATAAGTTTTCCAAAAAAATATATATATAATATATATATATATATAATATATATATATATATATATAATATATATATATAATATAAATATATTATTGATGTGTTCCTTCATTTTTCTTATATTCTAATAATTTGATCATGTTCCGTTTTTGTGCCGACAATCCAGAAAGATGAACAAATTAGGTAACTAATTTATATTCAGTACAGAAATTGAGTACTCACCACTTAGTATCTGTAACATACTTTGAAACAGACATTTTATTTCAATACGCCATGCATGTTGACAATATTTTATGGCAAAAATGTTTTCTAATCAATTCAATCAACTCTGGATGCGTTTTTATATCTTACCGTTTCTTGAAATCTTCCATAAGTAGCGAAAGTCCGCGATAAAGTGAAAAATATAAATTTTTCTCCATTCTCACTGAAATCTATCAATGTTTTGTCTTCAGTCAGCTTGTTTAAGGTTTTGGTTATTTTACGACGATTCCTTTTATTTTGAAATGGTAAAATCTTTTTAGTGTAGTTAGATCAAAAAATACACTTTTCTGTCGAACAAAATTGCACAATAGAAATATTTTCACTATTACATGTCATATTGAACGGTTTTTAAAAAGTGGAAGAACAATATAACACATTAACTCATCACAAATATCAGATCTCAAATGCAATTAAACTCAAAGCGACAAAATTATTCTTCATTTCTTTAAATAACTTTATAGTGAAAACTCGGGCACAAATGCACAGATATCAACGCGAGAGCATGCGCATAACATTGACAGGTGCTAATGGTGAATTCCCATGCGATGCAGCTGAACTGCAATACTTCTATGTGAAATGTGAGTTAATTATATTTCAGCAAAAAAATTAATAAATCATGTCGAAAATGTAACAATTAGAACTGATTGGGGATAGTGATTCCGTATATTCCAATAATTATATTGTTTTATTAATTTCATGTTCGTGAATCGTGGGCAAAACTTCAAATTTCTGTTCATGAAAATTAACCCTAACGAGAAAACCGACGGCGGCGGTGCACTCAAGTGTCGCGGGATATTTGAAAAACAGCCCACGGATTCATTTGTTTTCTCGTAATCATGTTGGCGAATGTCCCGCGTTTTATCCCACATCCCACAGATTTGCAGGTTTTTAGGCATCTTACGATTGCTGAAAAATGTCCTACAAATATTTTATTGTGCCTATGTGTAAAAGCACGACAATTAAAAACCTCAGTAAATTGTTTTTTCACGTACCAAATGACATGAATAAAAAGAAGTGGTGCAAACTAATGAGGCGTGACTTAATTGGATCTAAAAGTACTACATATATTATGTGTGAGATCATTTTGATGTAAGTACCTATTAGTACTAGCTGCCTTTTTCTGAATAATAAAAATACCTAGCTGTAAGTAGGCTTGGAATAAGTTATTGAGTAAAAATAACTAACCTAACCTATATTTTAAATTTTTACAAGCTTTTATTAAACTTGCATTGTATGTTTGTTTCATCAGATCGAATTCTCTATACACTTCTAGTGGTCCGAATAACTTGAAATGTGGCAGGTATACACATGATTCCGGTGAGAATGCATTATGATTTTTTTTTTTTAGAAGAAGGCGACTCCGAAATACGGATAAGTTTTGTGATTATGGTCCGATCCTATTCAAAATTATTATCTGGGGGTTTTTGGGGTCGCAGATTATGAATTCACTGTAAGCAGATAAGGTTTTGCTTTTTGAGTTTATCTATATATCTCCTGGGAAAACGCGATTTTAGGCAAAAAATATAACAGTTACCTATATATATTTCAGCTATCTCGGAAACGGCTCTAACGATTTTGATGAAATTTTGTATGTAGATGGGGTCTTGCATTTTGAGTTTATCTACTTATATGGGTGTCTTTCCTAAGAAAACGCGATTATACGCATATAATAATAATAATAATAGTAAGACAAGTTTTGTGATTATGATCCGATTCGATTCAAAATTGGTACGTGGGGATTCTCGGGGTAGGAGATTATGATTCTTTTGTCAAAATTCTCAAGTTCGAGATGGCGGCTCCAAGATGGCGGAAGAAAAATTGGTCTGTGGGGGTTTTCGGGGTCGGAGTGATGCGTTAGGTGCTTTGATAAGCCACATGCAATATTAATTTGCTTTATAACAGGTTGAAAACGACACAGAAAATTGAGTTGAATATAGACTGGTTGCAGAAACATTGAAGTTGAAAGCCAACATATAGGTATGTACTCATAAATTTGATTGTCAAAATGCGGTGAAACCTAAAAAAAAACAAGGAGCATATAAAAAAACACGTCTATTTGAATTCGTTGAAAACAGAATAACAAAAGAAAGCCCCCGATATAGACCTACTCAAAAAGCAAAACTCCATCTACATACCAAATTTCATGAAAATCGTTAAAGCCGTTTCCTAGGTAATCGAAATATATATTATTATTATTGTTTTGCCTAAAATCGCGTTTTTTTTTCAGAAAAGAAACCTTTATGAATGAACTCAAAAAGCAAAACTCGATTTTAAGTACAAAATTTTATCAAAATCGTTAGAGCCGTATCCGAGATGGCCAAAATATAAATATTACTATTATTTTTTTCGTTTTCTCAGAAAAAATCTATATACAGAGTGACCCATTTGAATGCGGGCCACCTCTCTAAAACTGTTATTTATTATCCGATTCGGATTTTTTTTTTTCAATAGATAGAGCATTAATAGTTCTAGTTGAGTGCCATAAATTCGAAATAAAAATTTCAAGGTCTAGGTACTTCGAATTTTGTCAAGGTCAAAAATCCAAAAACATACTAGCGATTTTTTTAAATAAAATTTGGCGACGCCTGGATTCACGACATTTTCAAGTGGTGTATGTTAAAATTTCGTAAGAATGCGTCCATCAATAAAAAAGTTATATGGGTATAAAATTTGAAAATGTTCTCAATAAATCAACCCACCTGTTTAATTTGAGAACTTTCATCTAAATTCTGACTACACCTGGATTCAGAATACTTCGAAATACATTTGGTCAGAACTTCATCGAAATCTGTTCATAAATAAAAAAGTTATAAAATAATAAAATTTGAAATTAGTGGAATTTTAAAAAAAATTTATTTTATTATTTCATAATTTTTTTATTTATGAACAGATTTCGATGAAATTCTGACCAAATATATTTCTAAATATTTTGAATCCAGTTGTTCTGAAATTGAAGTAGTGGGTTGATTTATTGACAAAATTTTCAAATTTTATACCCATATAACTTTTTTATTGATGGACGCAATTCGTACGAAATTTGTACATACACCACTTGAAAATGTCGTGAATCCAGTGGCGTCACCAAATTCTATTTCAAAAAATCGCTAGTATGTTTTTTGGATTTTTGACCTTGAAAAAAATTCGAAGTAGGCCTTGAAATTTTAATTTTTATTTCGAATTCATGGCACTTAACTAGAACTATTAATGCTCTATCTATTGAAACAAAAACTTCCGAATAGAATAATAAATAACAGTTTTAGAGAGGTGGCCCGCTTTCAAATGGGTCACTCTGTAGATGAACTCAAAAAGCAAAACTCAATCTACATACAAAATTTCAACAAAACGCGTTCCGAACCCTCACCGACAATATTGAAATCTTCAAATTCACACACAAAAAACAACATACTACACCACTGACATTGCAAACTATCTCCCTCATGTTTTAAACAAGACGATTTGACGCCCGTCAATATCAAGTCCACGTGGATAGACGGTTTGTTTGATTCATACCGTATTTTATACGGGTACTCATTTCTTTTTTTCTCGTTTTACCTCTTACGTGTTTTGCCATTGATAATGGATGAACTTTAACAACCAGTATTTACTTACTACAAACTGTTTATGAAACGTTTTTTAAATAAAACATCGTTAAGTATATGGTGACAAAAAAACTCGATTCAAAACTACACTACAACTATAAACGGCGCGAGAACCTTGGCACGGCTAAGGATTTTAACACGTAATTTGTGGTGTGGCGACCAAAGACGTTCCGCGCTAAAATACGTAAATTTTAATAATCTATATCGCAGTCATTTAATGAAGGATTAAAATAAACTAATTTACTAGTTCTGCTCTATATTTTAATTCCATTGCGTCAAATGTAGTATTTTCAACATCACTTAACTAGTCCACTCTGTAATTATAGGTACCTAACTAGTTCGTTATAAGTGTTTGAATTTAAACCAAATTCAATGGAACCCTCTTAGAGTAATCTTGAGATGAAGTCTGCAAGTGAAGGGTGAAGGCGTATTTAGTGAAAGGCTGAAGGGTTTGATTTCCTTTCAATGAATATACTCCAGTCCACACATTTTATATCGTCTGGTTTCTCTAACCAGGTTACGTTTGTTTTCGAAAATAATTGGTTTCGCTGTAGTTCCTATACAGTGCTAGTCCTAACTTGGAATGAATTCAGTAAATCGAAGACAGTTTTTTTGTTAGAAATATGCTTGGACAGGTTATTAGTGTTTTGAATTGTGTTCTTTTTGATGTGTTTGAAAATGTTATACAGAGTACAGCGTAACGGGACGAGTGTTTAATAAACAAGAATCTCGAGGATTTTATAAACGTTTTACGATATTTTTTTTATCATAACAGTTTCAATTGACAGGTCAAGACCTACTCTGTCAGCAGTGTTTTTAACGCACTGAAACCAAACAGTAACCCTAGCGATATATTAAAAAATGAGGTTGCTTTGGTAATGTGAGGTCATTTCTTTAGATACATATTTTGAATCTGTAATAATACCGCAGTACACTGAATGTCATTTTAGTTATGTGAGTAGAAAAAGTAACTTAAGATTTCACTTGACTCGGTTGCAGACTGTTAGAAACATAAGTTACTGAAGCTTGATTAAACACGCTAAGATTTCAACAAATTATGTTACTGTAGCTTTTTCAAGCGGTAGATATAATAATCGCTTCAAAAAGCTACAGTGTAGGTAAACATGTCGCAATGTAATATTATTTTTCTACATTCATGCAAAAAGCAAAACTTCATTGAACTATATTAAACAACTACATATTTTATATTATTTTGTATTAATGTTAGCAGCCGGAGCTAAACAAACCGTCTACCTGCATAGAGCAAACTGTCTGTACTATGGCCACACCTCGTGATAACATACGCGCTCACGGCTACTATGATTTTGATTTTTAAAGTGCAACTGTGGTTGTACAAACGTCAGTCTAGAATTAATTCTGACAATTACAGAATTGAAAGTTTTAAAATGAGTATTATTATTGGAAAAATAGATGATATTGATCTGTTTCAATGCAAATCGATAGTAATAATTAATTATTTAAGTTGCGCTTTTCATTTTCCAATACCTAGTGCCGCACCTTAATAAATCATTTTTTCTTTTTGCATGAACGTAGAAAAAATGTTGTATGCAACTCGTGCAAAATGGTTTATTGCATTCGACGTGTTGTCCAAGTCGGCCTAACGGCCTCATCTGACAATTTCACGTGGAGTGCAATAAACACTTATTTCTTGCACTTGTTGCATAAATAACTATCAAATACATCACTGATTTGTTGGGAGCTACCTCATGTCCAGTCAACAGCTTTGCCGATGATGATACCATTCATACCGAGGGAGAAACTACTCTTTCATTAGGTGTACATCATAACATTTTCATTAATTCAATATTAATTTTAATTAAATTCATTATTCGAAATGTCAAAACTCGCCAGAAATTATTTTTGCGAAAAAAAAACATTTGAAAACTGATTCAGAGCTGACCAACTTGAGAACGGTTAGAGATAGACGAATTCTGCGAACTCCAATCGATTCAGAAAAAATCTACGGACAAAATAGTCGAGTAATGATAGATCATTTTTTGAACTTCTTTATTTTTCACTTTTCGAATTTAAAATTTTTGTCCTCGGACGTATTTTGACGTGCTGATTCCGAATCTTTTGTCGAAAACTCATCAAAAATATTTTTGACGGCAAAAAACCATCAAAAAAACGGATTCAGAGCTAACCAACTCGAGAACAGTTGGAGATAGACGAATTCTGCAAACGCCAATCGATTCAGAATGGCTGAATTAGTATGTATTGGGTATGTATTTGGGAATTATTTTATGACTTTCTGGATCTTATACATAAGAGTTAAATTATGTCCATAGAACGTAACCGCGTAATTGAATGGTAATTATCTTTCAATGCCCGCTAAAATTTTTTCATTATTTTTCATTAGAGATAATTACTTCACTGATTTCATTAGGTGTACAAAAAATGACTAGTTGTTTCCCCCTCGCTTTATACCGCGTTCTCTTCCAAAGTTCCGATAAGAGCCAGTAAATGCAGAAAAGAACGGGGAAAATTGTGAATGAAATAAATACGGACTTCTAGAATCCAACAATTTGGTAGAATTCAATGCGAATAAAACTCAAGCATGTGTTTTCTATAGAAGGGCCGATCTCACAGTGGCCAGCGTAACTATATCAGGAGTATCTATACCAATAAAATCTTCCATTTCAATGCTCGGTATTACCATCAGCTACCCTCTCATGGGAGAACCATGTGAGGTTTCGTCTCTCGAAAACTCGGTTTTCTGTTTCGCGCCACGAAGTATTTTACTTCTCGTCAACTGATTATGATTTATATGGCACAGATTCGACCTGTTTTGGAATACTGTTCCCATATATGGAGTGCTGCACCCAAACACACATTGAAACTTTTAGATTTGGTCCAAAAAACCATTCGTCTCGTCGGTGATACTTCGCTCACAAGCTCGCTTACTTCTCTGGAACACCGCAGAAAGGTTAGCGATCTATCTCTGTTTCATAGATATTTTCATGGACGATGCTCTTCCGAAATCATCATTCGTTCCACCGTTAGCGGTATCATCGAGATTGACCCGTCGAGCTCAGTCCTCACATCCATATGCCGTCACTTTGGAGACATGCCGGACATCTGCTTCCCAGGGCTTGTTTTTGCACAGAAGGACAAAGTTTTGGAACTCGCTGCCTCGGGAGATGTTCCCTGAGGCACACAGCCTCAGAAATTCAAGAAGAACACCAATTCCTACCTACTTTCCCTCGGCGCTCACGATGTTCTTTGAACAATACAGGTATTTCCTTTTCATGGGAACCAGAACTTGATTAAGGTCCACTTATTTAAGTATCTAATAGCCTGAAAAGTGCTTAGTGTAATAATAGTGAGCATTTTATACATAAAAGTGCTTAGTGCTTAGTTTCAATGGTGCTTAGTGCTCGGCACAGCTCTGACATCAACACAGTTTGACACAAAATGACAAACAAATGCCTCTTCACGGTCCATTTTGTCAACTGCCTGAATTCATTCATTGTAGTCCGGTGGCAGGGAGGGTTATCGTATAGCCGATGAAGTGCGACGGGATCATCCAAGGTTTTCTTATGTATTTTGACCCGCTGAATCCGAATTTCGAGGGTGATAAGCCGTGAAAGCACCCGAAAAATTGTTATGGACGATTTTCCGAGGAAAATCGAATAATCTATTTTTTCCAAGAACAAATGGCGTCATGTTTCAAATCTCCAAACGTTTCAACTGCTGCTTCGACAGTCATCTTCAGTGGCGTGGTCGAAGTTCTCGTCTTGACGTATCAACTGAAACTGAAGCTCTCGTCTCTGGCATGTCATTTATGGTGCTGATTTTGCGCACACTTTCAGTTCAAATGTAGCATAGCTTCGTTTTGGCGCCTTTCAATGTTCTTTGTAATTCCATGGTGAACTGGATTTTTTGATGAAAACTATTCAGATGATTTATTTAGGTTTAAGTTTATATCGGTCAGGAAAAGGAGCATTGGTACCCGCCTAGTTGAGCACAAGCGGAGTTGTTGATTGGGACAGATCGAGAAGTCCGCAGTCGCTGAACATGCATTGTCCGAAGGAGGACACAATATCCTTCTCTAAGACACCGAGAGACTAGCACCAACACCGACACGAGACGACACGAGAAGACACGACTCCGACACGACTCCGACACAACACCGACACGACACCAACACGACACCGACACGACACCGACACGACACCGATACGACACCGATACGACACCGACAAGACACCGACACGACACCAACACGACACCGACACGATACCTATACGACACCGACACGATACCGATACGACACCGATACGATACCGATACGATACTGACACGACACCGACACACCGACACGACACCGACACGACACCGACACGACACGACACCGACACGACACCGACACGACACCGACACGAGACTACACCGACACGAGACTACACCGACACCAACACGATACCGACACGACACCGACACTACACTACACATGTCATGATGTAATATCATTTGTTAAAATATTATTGTGTTAATCAAGTTTCAGTTACTCACGTTTCTAACAGTCTAAGAAGTGCTATAGATTTCCATCAAGTAACAACCGATTCAATTAAAAACCACTCAAATATCTAAAATCGCATTCAGCATACCACGATAAATGATCAAATAATCACATATTCCACAATCTGTATTTAATGAATTTTTTTTTAAATATTACCATAGCAACTCCATTTTTTAAGTACATCGCTAGGGTTACTGTTTGATTTCAGTGTTTAAAAACCATGAGAGAGTAGATAGTTCTTGACCTTCAAATGGAACTGTTGTGATAAAAAAATATATCAACTTAATAACATACAATTTTGTGGTTATAATATGAATTCGTAAAAAAAGTACAGAATATGTTAAAGGACGTGTATAACTCTGCTAACATAATATACTATTTTGAAATAGAATTGCTGAAATCAACAATTTGATTCCAATAAAATAGAAATATTGATTTAATGTTTGGTTTTGTGTTTTTCATACCTCGGGACCTCGGACAGTCTGAAAATAAACCAAAACGTGTAAATCAAAATCAAATCGAAATGGGCCGCATATGGTTACACAGAAAAGAAGTTTGAAATAACAGAATTGGTAATTTTAAATACCGCACATCCCCTGTATCAACTGAAACTGAAGCTCTCGTCTCTGGCATGTCATTTATAGTGCTGATTTTGCGCACACTTTCAGTTCAAATGTAGCATAGCTTCGTTTTGGCGCCTTTCAATGTTGTTTTCTTGTAATTCCATGGTGAACTAGATTTTTGGATGAAAACTATTCAGATGATTTATTTAGGTTTAAGTTTATATCGGTCAGGAAAAGAAGCATTGGTACCCGCCTAGTTGAGCACAAGCGGAGTTGTTGATTGGGACAGATCGAGAAGTCCGCAGTCGCTGAACATGCATTGTCCGAAGGAGGACACAAGATCCTTCTCTAAAACACCGAGAGACTAGCACCGACACCGACACGAGACGGCACGAGAAGACACGACTCCGACACGACACCGGCACGATACCGACACGACACCGACACGACACCGATACGACACCGATACGACACCGACACGAGACCGACACGAGACTACACCGACACCGACACGACTCCGACACGATACCGACACGACAACGACACGACACCGATACGACACCGACACGACACCGACACGACACCGATACGACACCAATACGACACCGACACAACACTGACACGACACCGACACGAGACTACACCGACACCGACACGATACCGATACGACACCGACACGAGACGACACCGACACTACACTACACATGTCTTGATGTAATATCATTTTTTTAAATATTATCGTGTTAATCAAGTTTCAGTTACTCACGTTTCTAACAGTCTAAGAAGTGCTATAGATTTCCATCAAGTAACAACCGATTCAATTAAAAACCACTCAAATATCTAAAATCGCATTCAGCATACCACGATTAATGATCAAATAATCCCATATTCCACAATCTGTATTAAATGAATTTTTTTTTAAATATTACCATAGCAACTCCATTTTTTAAGTACATCGCTAGGGTTACTGTTTGATTTCAGTGTTTAAAAACCATGAGAGAGTAGATAGTTCTTGACCTGTCAAATGGAACTGTTGTGATAAAAAAATATATCAACTTAATAACATACAATTTTGTGGTTATAATATGAATTCGTAAAAAAAGTACAGAATATGTTAAAGGACGTGTATAACTCTGCTAACATAATATACTATTTTGAAATAGAATTGCTGAAATCAACAATTTGATTCCAATAAAATAGAAATATTGATTGAATGTTTGGTTTTGAGTTTTTCAGACCTCGGACAGTCTGAAAATAAACCAAAACGTGTAAATCAAAATCAAATCGAAATGGGCCGCATATGGTAAATTTGAAATAACAAAATTGGTAATTGACATACCGCACATCCCCTGTATCAAGATAGCAAATGTTATACGACATTTTTTGAAGACTTTTTTTGACTCGATAATAAAAAAAATTGTTTCAAAGGTTTTGATATCTGAGACAGATTTGGTCTCCGATACGTCAACGTAGTTTGAAAAGAAGAAGTAATATTCAATTATTTTGAACTTATTTTTTTAGATAGGAAAAGTAACTGACGAAATTGTACTTTTTTTAAGACATTAATCTTCTAAACGCAGTACTTATCGTAGAAAATTGATTTTTTGGGTGGGGGGTGCCGCCGGGTGCCATCTGCCGCGACTTCATGTTTCGACAAGATTAACTTATATGGAAAGGCCTCGGGAAAGGCTTAGTGCCTAGTAATCCCGAAAAGTGCTCCGGAGCACTGGAGTGCTTGCGAGCACTTTTCGGGATTACTAAGCACTAAGCGTTAAATGCTTCGAAGCACTAAGCACTGAATAAGGAATATTTGATGAATGAGGCCATTATTTGCAAAATTGGTTATTTGCTTGGGAACATTTTTTTGGGAAATAAAGAAAACGTTTAACAGCTTATTGGTGTTGTTTTCTGAAAAGAAAGTGATTTATAAATGTCGCTTACAGCTTTTAGGAGTGGAATTAAGAACTTTGCAGCCTAAAATATTTACAGCTCTGTTTAAAAAAAATAATATAATTGCAAATAGCCAGTTTTGCAAATAATTGTACAGTAAAAAAAACGCATAAAACCTTTTTGCGCCCTTTTCCGCATGGACAAGGTTCAACAAACAGAATATTTTCACCTACAAACTCTATAATAATTATAAAAAACTATCTCTTTCAAATTCAACGTTGTCTCGTTTGAATACAAAGCACTGTGCTTCGGGACAGCTCTGATTCCGGGCACAACTTTTGCAATAGTCTTCTTAAAAATATTCTATTAGCGAAATGAAACTAAGGAAAGTACATGACAGCGCAGCGCGAGATGTTTTAAACAAGTGAAAATACGTCTAAACAAAAGAGTTCGCGTTAGAAACGCGCACTTTTTAAATTTTTTTCAATTTTTAGAAGTATCGGAAAATCCACACGAATGATTTTTTTCAGGAATGCCTCCTTTGTTATTCATAGTCATATATGAATAATTTGGGACAAGGTGATCCTGAAAATATCATTATGTGACTGAATGAGATGATATTTAAAGACCTTTTTGTAGATAATTTTATGGAATATATTATAGCGTCATTTGTTTTTGAAAAAAATGGATTTTCCGATTTTCCTCGGAAAATTGTTTCACTTTTAAGCATAATTTTCCGTTTTTCCGCTACTGAAATGCTTTGTGATCATGAAAAAATATGTGCTGAACCCGTTTTGATTGACACTGTAGGAAATTCGTCCACGACGTGATCTTCGCAAATAAAAAAAAATGCCGGTTCCATACAAGGTAAAAGTATTGGGAAATTCAGTGCCGGAAAATCCTCACGAATGATTTTGTCAAGAATGTCTCTTTTGTTAGTCATAGTGACCGCCAAAAAGCATGTACCATATGGGAAAAAAGTTTATTATTGAAGTATTCGAAAAAATATCCTTGGAAAAAGTTTGTGTATGTCCGATAACCTAAAAATTGATTTTGACACATGTCACGTGATCGCTGGTATGGCGGCAAATTGAAAAAAATTACTATGAATAAGCAAAAAGTCGGATAAAATGGCAAGATATCGAAAAAAGTTATTTGAAAAAGTTGCTTAGAATTCAATTTTATACACGTATACAAAGTTTGAAAAAATAATGTAGGAATATTGAAAATAGCAATTTTTTTTTAAATATTTTTCTAGCTGTAGAAAAATATCAAATTATTTTTTTATGAATAGCTTGACCATACTGAAATATTTGTATTCCGGTGATAATAACAAAACTTTCTCATTTTCTCCACACCAGAGAGCACTAAATTAAAAAAATTGAATTTTGTCAGAACGCTAGCTGTTACATTGGTTCGTATCTAACAGTTATATCAGAATTTCACGATTATTGCGATGATGGAGAAATCCAAAAATATCGTGTTTTTCCGATTATAATCAATTTTTGATGATAATCCTGCACGAACGTTTCACTTCGCACATAATCTTAAAAATAGTGCGTCAAATTAAAGAGGCTAGAGTTTTCAACATTGCATGCCAAGTGAAACGCTCTAGCACGATTATCATCGAAACTTGATTATAATCTGGAAAACACCACGTTTCTGGAGTGTCATGTCATCACAATGGTCGTGGAATTCTGATATAACTGTTGGATACGAACCAGCTACAAAATCCAATTTTTTAATTTAGTACTCACTGGTGTAGAGAAAATGAGAAAGTTTTTTCATTATCATTGAAATATAAATGTTTCAGTATGGTCAAGCTATTTATAGGATAATAATTTTATATTTTTATACAGCTAGCAAAATATTAAAAAAAAATTGTTATTTTTAATTTTCTCTCATTATCTTTTTAAACTTTGTATTCAATTCTAAGCAACTTTTTCAAATAATTTTTTTTGATATCTTGCCATTTTACCGCACTTTTTGCCTTTTCGTGGTAATTTTTTTCAATTTGCCGCCATACCAGCGATCACGTGACATGTGTCAAAATCGATATTTACGTTATCGGACATGCACAAACTTTTCCCAAGAATTTTTTTTCTAATACTCTGATAATAAACGTTTTTCCCATATGGTACGTACTTTTTGGCGGTCACTGTATAAATAATTTGGGACAAGGTGATCCTGAAAATATCATGTGATTGAATGAGAGAGCACAGAAAATTGAGAAAATCGCATTTTTTCGAATTTCGAGCACGTTTTACTCGAAAACGGTGTGTTTTGGAGAAAAACTTGTAGATACCTTTTTTGTAAAGAATATTATGATTATGACATCATTTGTTTTTGGAAAAAATGGATTTTTCGATTTTCCTCGAAAAATCGTCCATAACAATTTTCCGAATGCATAACTGTCCTCTCTTATGTGTCAAAAAAACCTTTTCTTCAACTTGGTTTCCAGTTTATTCTTCTTTGATTATTGTATTACGAATTATCAGCATAAAAGATAATATAAATATAACATCTATTCTGAATTCAAACGAGCAGAAAAATCCCATGATTCGTTTAAATTTCACCGCCACTTTGTAATTCGAATTCAAATTGATTTTTAATCTCCGAGGATGTAACATTTCACGAGATATAAAGTAATTGCTCATGAATTTTGAAATATTCAACAGAAGTGCTTATTGGATATTTTTCGCGACGGCAGCTCTCGAGAATCTGCTTTGTTCGTATACGGTTGAAGTATCTCAAAAATTAATCGGCAACGTCGGTATTACGAGTTTAGTTATTTTATATTTTATATGATTTCAAGGGATCCATCAGCATATATCATAAAAGATTCCTTTCAACATGTTTTTGAGAATGTATTCGTAGAGATACGAAAGCGCAGGACTTTTTTCTCGAAATTTCGACATTAATGTCAAAATTTCAACATTAAAGTCGAAATTTCGACTTTTTTTTCGAAATTTCGACTTTAAAGTCGAACTTATGAAAAAAAACCTCTTTGGCCCTCCTGCGCTTTCGTATTTCTACGAATACATTCTCAAAAACATATTGAAAGGAATCTTTTATATTAATAAAGTCGAAGTGACTAAATTTCGACATTAATTATTATATATTATCTTTTATGCTGATTATTTTTTTCATATGTCAAAATTTGGTGGTTTTGGTGGTTTCAACTAATAGCAATGCATTATTCTAGCCAATCATTCAGTATTATACTGATAAAACCGCTTCTTCATCGATAATACGTTGATTACATTGAAACGTCAAAATTTTACTCTGAATATGTGATGATTGAGTGCTTGAAAAATTAACACAAATAGATTCAGTGCCATCACCCAAGAGAATATTGAAGATTTAATACAAAATTCCACTCCACAAAACACAATCAAATCAAAAAAATGTATACCTAGAATTTAATATAAGCTTCAATCTATTTCAAGAAAGAGCGAGAGAAAGGAATTGCAAAGTTTTATAGAAGAGAGAAAGCAAAGTGCAACAGTACTAGAAGAAGAAGAATATATGAGTATGATTCCATTGTATCCATTATATCAGGGAGGAATTAAATAATGCAGGTGAAAAAACGACGATTAGAATATAATCCTATATTTAGTAAAACTTGCCAGGGCGGGAATAAGAAATGCACTGAAACAAAATGGTTGATACCAAAGTCAGAGAATCCTGAACGGTGCCCCATAAGATTGTATAATAAGCTTGTGGATAAACGCGGTAAAAATATCAAGAAGAGACATCTGTTCTTGCTGGCCAAACTCTTTACGAAAACTGTGTATTCAATAACTGCAATTTTTCAAATAATTAATTCTTTCTCTTGTTCAAAAAGTTATTATCTTATGTATTCTTTGAGTTCAATAAAATAATAAAATGAAAAAGATAAAGCAAAATCCATTAAATTGCTGAAAAAAATAATCTTCCCAAATACAACTCGTTCTTAAAATTTTATCAGATAATTTTTTATTTTCATCACTTGAACTTCTTTATTTAAATTCAAACAAACCGAATTTAGATAAAATCACTCGTCCTAACGGACTCGTGATTTTATCAATCGGTTTGTTTTCATATTTTTGCCAAATGAACAAGTTTTCGTGGAAAAAAAAATTATCGATAAAATTTGAAGTACTCGTGGTATTACCTTTGATAATTCGTGATACAATAATCATAGAAGAATAAACTGGAAACCAAGTTGAAAAAAGGTTGTTTTTACAGATAAGAGAGGACAGTTATTAAACTGATTCCAACAAACAAACAATCAGTTAGGTATCTAATTTAAAAAATAAAGAAATCTGATTCACTCAATAGTCCGGTGACAGGGAGGGTTTTCGTAGCCAAGTTATTCCTATATAATTTGACCCGCTGAATCCGAATTGTGAGGGTGATAAGCCTTTAAAGCATTCGGAAAATTGTTATGTGCGATTTTTCGAGGGAAAAATCCAATTTTTCCAAAAACAAATGATGCGATAATCATGATATTCTCTACAAAAAAGATATTTACAAGTTTTTCTCAAAAATGCACCGTTTTCGAGTAAAACGTTCTCGAAATTCGAAAAAATGCGATTTTCTCAATTTTCATATGGAAAGATCAAGAAAATTAATTATCCGATATTTTTCTAATATGCATGTGATAATACACATTGCCATTCCAGATTTGAATATGTTCTGGAAGGAACTGTGGCCAATTTTGAACCCAATCAAAATAATATGGTCCAAAATAAAGTACCATGTGAGAGTAAATCTTGAAACTGCCAATTTACGATTGTGACGGTAAAATTATGGTCCAGACCTTGATTAAAATCGCCTGGTAAAATTGTCAATTCGCGGACCTCCTGGGGTCCGCAGACCACAGGTTAAGAAACACTGGTCTATGCAAAAAAACAGTTGGATTTTGTAATAGAAAGGGATCGATAGAGTAAATAGGATATACAAATATCACAATCAAAAAATACTAGATTTAGTGACATGTGCTTCCAGAATTTGTTTAGGATTTGAATGTCACTTGATTATCGTAGTGGCATAGGTTTTACAAGCGTCTAGCGACAGCCCGGATATTTTGCTGGCGAGCATATTGACAGTATCATAACCTCCAAATTGGCAGCTTCCTTGGTCTGATTTCTCAAAAACACATAAAAAAGTAATTTTTCATAGTTTTTAACAATTCTGCCTTCCTCAAAACCCGTAAATCGCAATTTTTCACATTTTTTTCAGCCTTCTTTAAAAATGTGAAAATTTGTGATTTACGGGTTTTGAGGAAGGAAAAATGTGAAAAATTGTGATTTACGGGTTTTGGGGAAGGCAGAATTGAGAAAAATTACTTTTTATGTGTTTTTGAGAAATTAGACCAAGGAAGCTGCCAATTTGGAGGTTATGATACTGTCAATATGCTCGCCAGCCAAAATGTCCGGGCTATCGCTAGACGCTAGTTAGGTTTTTGGATCCCGCCGCCTCCACCAAAATTCAAATGTTGGAAAGTAATTTATCGATTTAGCTCCTTCACCATAACAGTAAGAATAAAAACAAAAAATATATACCCCTGCAATTTATATCACCTTTCACCTTCCAGATGAAGTTCCAGAATTCCCAAATTCCATTGAAAAGGAAAAATCCTGTTTTTATAGGCTTTCCTGATTCTAACCACTTGCTGCGTTGCTGTAGGGTATGTATGCCACCTAAGCCAAAAATAAACACTCGAGTGTAGAATCATTTGCCATCGATTTAGCCTATTAATATGAATATCAGTCTTCCTCAGGGTCAAAAAATTTCCGGGGGTTAAGGCAGACATATTGTTCTGATTAGATTAGAACTTCAATTCAAACGGACTCAATCTCGACCAATAAAGTATTCCTCATAGCTTAATATTTTTACCCGAATAAATCAATCTTTTGATATGCATTTTCACGAATTTAATTCCCGGTTCCCGAAGACCCCTCTTGAAAAGCGTCTAGCCGTACCATTCTACTTCTGATCCCGCAATCCCGCATGCGCACTTGTCTTGTTAACGCTAGAAACAGTCAAATATGGCTGCTCCACGTCTGTTCTTTCTGAATTTTGGATAAATATTCGTTATTTCGTAACAATTTTGTATTGTTATTAAATCTGGAGGCTAGGTTAGCTTGCTCAGGTTAGGTTTGTGTGTCAATTGCGAGCGAAAAACTAATTATCGCATTTTCGACTGACTCGCAAGCTAGGTTAGCTTGCTCAGGTTAGGTTTGTGTGTCAAGCGCGAGCGAAAAACTAATTCTTGCATTTTTGACTGACTCGCAAGCTAGGTTAGCTTGCTCAGGTTAGGTTTGTGTGTCAAGCGCGAGCGAAAACTAATTCTTGCATTTTCGACTGACTCGCAAGCTAGGTTGCTTGCTCAGGTTAGGTTTGTGTGTCAATTGCGAGCGAAAAACTAATTCTCGCATTTTCGACTGACTCGCAAGCTAGGTTGCTTGCTCAGGTTAGCTTTGTGTGTCAATTGCGAGCGAAAAACTAATTCTCGCATTTTCGACTGACTCGCAAGCTAGGTTAGCTTGCTCAGGTTAGGTTTGTGTGTCAAGCGCGAGCGAAAAACTAATTCTTGCATTTTCGACTGACTCGCAAGCTAGGTTAGCTTGCTCAGGTTAGGTTTGTGTGTCAAGCGCGAGCGAAAAACTAATTCTTGCATTTTCGACTGACTCGCAAGCTAGGTTGCTTGCTCAGGTTAGGTTTGTGTGTCAATTGCGAGCGAAAAACTAATTCTTGCATTTTCGACTGACTCGCAAGCTAGGTTGCTTGCTCAGGTTAGGTTTGTGTGTCAATTGCGAGCGAAAAACTAATTATCGCATTTTCAACTGACTCGCAAGCTAGGTTAGCTTGCTCAGGTTAGGTTTGTGTGTCAAGCGCGAGCAAAAAACTAATTCTTGCATTTTCGACTGACTCGCAAGCTAGGTTAGCTTGCTCAGGTTAGGTTTGTGTGTCAAGCGCGAGCGAAAAACTAATTCTTGCATTTTCGACTGACTCGCAAGCTAGGTTGCTTGCTCAGGTTAGGTTTGTGTGTCAATTGCGAGCGAAAAACTAATTCTCGCATTTTCGACTGACTCGCAAGCTAGGTTGCTTGCTCAGGTTAGCTTTGTGTGTCAATTGCGAGCGAAAAACGAATTCTTGCATTTTCGACTGACTCGCAAGCTAGGTTAGCATGCTCAGGTTGGGTTTGTGTGTCAATTGCGAGCGAAAAACTAATTCACGTATTTACGACTGACTCGCAAGCTAGGTTAGCTTGCTCAGGTTAGGTTTGTGTGTCAATTGCGAGCGAAAAACTAATTCTTGCATTTTCGACTGACTCGCAAGCTAGGTTAGCTTGCTCAGGTTAGGTTTGTGTGTCAATTGCGAGCGAAAAACTAATTCTCGCATTTTCGACTGACTCGCAAGCTAGGTTAGCTTGCTCAGGTCAGGTTTGTGTGTAAATTGTGAACGAAAAACTAATTCTCGCATTTTCGACTGACTCGCAAGCAAGGTTGCTTGCTCAGGTTAGGTTTGTGTGTCAATTGCGAGCAAAAAATTAATGCTCGTATTTTCGACTGACTCGCAAGCTAGGATAGCTTGCTCAGGTTAGCTTTGTGTGTCAATTGCGAGCGAAAAACTAATTTTTGCATTTTCGACTGACTCGCAAGCTAGGTTAGCTTGCTCAAGTTATGTTTGGGTGTCGATTGCGAGCAAAAAAACAAATTCACGCAGTTTCAACTCAGTTTGCCTTCTTGTTTTGTCATCTTAACACCCCGTCACACCGCCATTAAATGACCACCCCACTTGGTCAATTACATTATTTCAATTCGAGTTGTGCGCATGCGGAACTGCGGGATCAAAAGTAGAATTGTTACGGGTAGGCGCAGACGCTCGTCCCTCTTGTGAGGTGAGTTTGGAGATAGGAAATGATATTCAACAAATTGGCTGCTCATTTAAAAAAAAAAAACGTTTTTTCAGAAAACTATATTTCAACATTTTTGGATATACTTTAATGCGCATCATTTAACCTGGCCTGTTTGTTGATATCTGTAATAGGTACAGAGATAACACATACCCATTTCTGAAATTCGAAAGAAAGTATTCTCGAAACCAAAATACAATATATACAGATGGTCTGTTTTGGCAATGAGTAAGTCGATCATCATATGTACATGGTAATTTGTTTTGAAGATTCAAAGCTGAGTAAAAAAATTCGAATGATTTAGTGTTGTTGAACTTCATCTGATAGATATTGTGAAAATATGTACTTCAATGTAAAGCGTGGCTTAAGTCGGGGAAGTAGTTGTTTTCTGTTAGATTTTACAAATAAATCACATTTTTCATTTTTCAATTTTCATGGAGAATGTTCTCCTATTGGCAATGAATTTACAGCGACAGTAGTTTCTACAAGAGAAAGCTTTCAAGTTCTAGTTGTTAATGTTGAAAAAAAAACGGGTTACCATGTTTTTGAAAAGATAGAGGACAATTATTAAAATAATATTTATTTGAAAAAAAAAACAGTGGCGTATCATTATTTTGGAGAAGAATATGGTAATAATGTTAACTGATGAAAATTACGAAAACCTTTATCATGGGAAAAATGTATGTTTAAAGCTTACTTTGCATGTACCAAAATTGGACGAAAAATCCAAAGCGGTTTCAGATATATTGGGGATATATTGATTTTTTTTTGTTAAATTTCAACATCCCGTATCTCATAAATAAAGCGATTGCGGACCTATGTTCATATGAATAATTTTTCATAAAATCATTCAAGGATCATCACCCTTTGGAATCAGCATTCAGTTATGAAAGATCTTGTGTATTCGGACTGACTGACAAGCTCTGTTCTAATATATGAGTTACTGACCAATATACTTTCATTGATATGCATCATGAAAATCCATTTTGTTACCCCGGTAAATGCTACATCTTTGATGTCGCTCCTGTGTCACCAGTTCTAGGATTCGCTTGACTGACCAGAGTATGTTTCTGTACGCATCATCTATTACTAATTAACGAAAAACCAGCTCTAATGAATTCAGAGAAAATATTCGGCTCTTGCTCTCCGTCTATCCCAAACTTCTATTCAATATTTCTTGTGGAACTAGAAGTACCCAATTTCTTGTAAACCAGTTGTTTGACATTAATTAAGGGAACCTTCGGGTTTGCTTTCCGTATCAGTCACGGAAATAATTTAAACTTGTTCTGGAAGCGTATTTCCGTCCCGTTCGTTTTATTTCTCAATTAATTCACTCAGACAGAGAGCATTATAGCTTTCTGTGTAGTCATAGAAAATATTTGAGGATGACTGTCTGCTTTACGTGCACTGTGATTGAGCGCTATGAAATATTTATTGAATAATAAACGCTAAACAGACCTGAAACAAGCAACTAGTGTGAAAGTTTCAGTTCTATCTGCTTATAATCCAGTACGATTGGGTTTTGAGACGAGGAACGATTGTAGCACCACCAAACTTGGTATGCTAGTTATTGAAACCATGATAAACACGAGACAAAAAAATTGTTTACCAAAATTCCAGGGGTGGAACATATATTTTTTTTTTTCGTTTAAAAATAAATAAATAGATTTTTGCTGTAATCTTAGAAAGAATATAATTCATCGGAAAACTCAACAGGGTGAAAAACAATTCAATTTTCCACAAAATTATTCCTAGGAATTTCTTATGAAATACGCTCGTTTTCTCAGAAAACGTGGTTGAACGCCGACATCAAATTTCAGGTTCACCCTTACCCGTCGTTGAAAGTTCTGGCGGAGCCAAATATTTGATTGGTCATAACTCTGCTAAAAATGATCGGAGTAGGAAAAGGAAAAGTTCATATCGTTTCTGACGACTCCTACCTCCTCATGCAAATATAATATGCGAGCATTTGAGTACCTAAAATGTGTTTTGTCAAACTTCCCGGAGATGTTTGCGGATGATCCGAAAATCATGAATAATTTAGTAAATATGGATTTATTATACTGAAGCAGCAACCCATACCCTCTTTGGACTATATGCAACAATTTTAAAGTGGTGTGACAGGTCCTACTTATACATGCCAATAAAAACTTTGTTTTACTCCTGCCTCATTTTCACCTTACCCATTAAATTCTCTTCTCTAAATGTTGAAAATAATCGCTTATTCATATCGTATATATATATATATATATATATATATATATATATATATGCATATATATATTTAATAACACTGTTGTGAAGTCAAACCTCAAGCTTGAAATCACATACTTCATTTTTCATGTAGGATGTGTATGAGCGATTATTTTGAAAATATACTGAAGAAATTACCGGGATTATGGGTGAGTTGAAAACTGAGGCAGGAGAACAACCCAGTTTTTTCTTTGGCATGTATGAGTGAGACTTGTCTCACTAGTCTTAAATCGTTGCATATGGTCCAAAATGGGTACTGATTCCTGCTCCAGTATAATTATTTCATATCAACTAAAATATCCATGACTTTCGGATCCTCCGTAAATATCGTAGAAGGGTTATGTGAAGTGGGACAAATAGTATATTATATAGCAAGGGGCTAAAGTGAATATAGAGCCCGAGGGCCAATAATCACGTAAGGGATAAAATATCACTTCAGTCCTGCGGCATATACGCTATTTTTTGCACTTCCCAGTATTAAAAATTTCAATAATAATATAACTAATTATTTTGATGAGTTATATAAACATGGCACTTGGATTACTCGGTAGGTAACGTCATAGCAACGGTGTCAACAAACTTTTCCAATTCAGTGTCATTTCAGTTAATGTTGACATTAACCGATACGTCAAGAACATCTCTTCCTTTCCTCTAATATTCACTTATCAAATACAAATAATCGCCCATTTACTTTTATCAATTGTATAATGATGTTAATATCACATACAATCTTTATTCAATCAATAAAGGTTTATAATGGAATATTTCCTAATATTTGTCCTAGTTATTCATAGCGTAGCTGCGGTAATGTTTGATTTTTACTTTATGTCCCTAGGGATTTGAAATGCAACTTTATCTCACGAGGGACTGAAAGATACATTCTAGTCCCTGTTATACGGAACTAAAGTTGGCATTTTAGTCCCGGAAGTGCAAATACACATTTTAGGTACCTACTCAGATAATAACATGTTATATTTGTATGAGGAAGTAGAAGTCTTCAGGAACGATATGCAATTTTTCTTTTCCTTCTGCTATAATTTTTAGCAGAGTTATGACAAATCTAATTTTAGGCCCTGCCTAAACTTGCAGTGGCGGGTTAGCGCGAATATGAAATATGACGTCGGCGTTAAATCACGTTTTCTGAGAAAACGAGCGTATTTCATAAGGTATTACTGAAAATCATTCTTGTGGAGAATTGAATTATCTCTCAACCTATTGAAATCGTTTTTTGATAAATCTTATATTTTCTGAAAAAACAACAACAAAAAATTATACTTTTTTCATATGAAAAATTTTCCTGATTTTTTCATTGCCCCACTCGCAAGTAGGTATGCGTCTCTCCGGCATCAAGATGATGTAGGCGATACTTCCGTCTACGAGCTGGACATCCTCTCCGTATCCCTCGCATCGTCCTCTTTTGAGAAGAACCGTGGCACATTTAGTCCAACCAATATAACAAAAATAAAGCCTGTTTTGCAAATTAATTCTAATAGTAAGCGACTTGCGCCATGACTTCGGTGATACTTTATAAATAACTAAAATCCGAATTGCAACTCAAAATATTTTTTGTGCAATTGTTTAAACAATGATTATTAAAAAAAATGGTCCTTTTTTTGTTTTTTTGTAAATATCTCAAAAGGTACTGGACGAATGGCTTTACTCATAAAAGACCGTTTGTAGAGAATGAAAAAACCTACAAAATGATTTTTGGAAAATCTCGATACGACCATTTTTCGCCGAGAAAAGCCGGAAAAACTCTTGAAAAAAGGCCTTTTTTCAAAAATTCGTATCTCCCTCAATTTTCAATATTAAGAAATAATTTTTTCAGGAAATGGTAGCTAATATTATGTACGTTGAGCTCCCGAAAGGTGGAAATTGTCGCTTCAATAGTTTTCCTACAATCGGGTTTTAAAAAAATTACAGCCATATTTTGCATGATGCGTCATATTACGGAAAATGGTCCGATTTGAATTTTTAAAGCGGCATTTTGAAGTTGAGGTTAAAAACTACAATTTGTCTATCTCACATTTTCCCATAAGTTTGGAGAACATTGTTAAAAATGCTTCTGAACACAGCGCTTCGAGTGAAAATTCGTCGCCGAGTCGTGCTAAGGTAGTAGTGGAGGGGGCGCCGAGAAGCGACGTCTTCGCTGTATAGAAAAAAGCGCCTTTTGCGCGCAACTGGTCTCTCACTTCTCCTCCGCTTCTCGGCGCCCCCTCCACTACTACCTTAGCACGACTCGGCGACGAATGTTCACTCGAAGCGCTGTGTTCAGAAGCATTTTTAACAATGTTCTCCAAACTTATGGGATAATGTGAGATAGACAAATTGTATCATTTCGGACCATTTCCCGTAATATGACGCATCATGCAAAATATGGCTGTAATTTTTTTAAAACCCGATTGTAGGAAAACTATGGAAGCGACAATTTCCACCTTTCGGGAGCTCAACGTACATGATATTAGCTACCATTTCATGAAAAATTATTATTATTATTAATATTGAAAATTGAGGGAGATACGAATTTTTGAAAAAAGGCCTTTTGAGTTTTTCCGGCTTTTCTCGGCGAAAAATGGTCGTATCGGGATTTTCCAAAAACCATTTTGTAGGTTTTTTCATTCTCTACAAACGGTCTTTCATGACTAAAGCCATTCGTCCAGTACCTTTTGAGATATTTACAAAAAAACAAAAAAAGGACCCTTTTTTTAATAATCATTGTTTAAACAATTGCACAAAAAATATTTTGAGTTGCAATTTGGATTTTAGTTATTTATAAAGTATCCCCGAAGTCATGGCGCAAGTCGCTTACTATTAGAATTAATTTCCACAAAAAATTTATATTGGTTGGTCTAATTTGTCAATCCCGAACTCCATTCCGATAGCACGCGTGTACTCTTGCACCACCCTTAAGGACTGATGTAGGTCCCTTTCTCCAGAGGCATTCAGTTTGAGGTCATCCATATAAAATAAATGGGGTATCCTGAGTGCAACGGACAATGGCAATAGTGAGATACAGAAGAATAGAGGGCTGAGGGAGTCTTCCTGAAATACGCCCCTTCTGCAGATTACCTGCTCTGTTTGAACTCTGACTTGACCAGATCTTATGGTAAAGCGAGTCCTCCAAAGCGGCATCAGCTGTTCAATGCATCTCAATACAAGGCATCTGAGCAAATGCATGATGAGCTCATGCGATGTTGTATCAAATGCCTTGCGGTAATCGATTCAGGCCATCGAAAGGTTCCGCTTATACTGCACGGAGTCCTGCGTTATACATCTGTTGATGAGCAGGTTCTCCTTGCAGCCAGCGACCCCCCTCTTTGACCCTCTTTGCCCATTTATCCGTTCATACACCGGATCAACTGCGGAGAGTATTCGCGCGTATTAAAGGCGCTGACCATAAGACTAAAAAAAAGACATTACCCAACCAAGACCTTCATTATATATACCTCTATATCCACGATGTTATCAACCTTGCATTGGCTTTCGGTATCTCAAAGACTATGACAATGATATTTGTACATAAAATTGTTCATGATTTAGCTGCAACATAAAAAAAATTTCTAATCTACGTCATTGCAATATATTTTCAACAGTTGTAACTAATCTTTTGTACTACTGGATTTTTTACTGTATATATTAGTATCTTGATATATCTACCGTAGCATAATTTATAATTTACCATGGCTAGAATTATAATTAAGGAACTTCTTACATGTAATTGTTAATGTATTATTAGGACTGTCCTATTTACTAAATAAATGTTATTATAAATACAAATAAAAATCAGGTGTACTACTCATACAAAAACATATAGTCTGAGTTCTCTTCCATCATATGTGAAACATATTGAACAATCAAAGGGTCATGACATGATCTTCCTTGGAATTTTGAAATCACAAAAGAATAATCCAAAAAGAAATTTCCTCCTTTTATAACAACCTCGATGAAACGAAAACATCTAATCGAATTTTATCCCGTTTCAGATACTCACCACTGTTACTTGAAGGGGCAGCACCGGATATAAACCTTCAAAAAGTCCGCATTGGTTTTCTTGAGCAGGTACGTGTCTAAATGAAATAATTTTCACTCCTTGTTACACTAATATATGCCAGTATGTAAATGAAATTTACAAATAACGTGAAACTTGGGATCAAATCGAGTAGTGGTTCATACACGTGCATCGACCGATTCAGAAGCATGATGAAAAAAAATTACCCATCAAATATAAAAATTGAGAAAAAAATATTTTTGTACTAATTAAAACTACTACTACTACTACTAGTTGCACCAAATGTGAAAAACTTAGTATTGCTGAACAGATAATGAAAATCCCTTTCGAACAAGATGCCACACGACCCCCATTCTCATTTAAATTTTTTGAAGGGGTGCTCATAATTCAGAGGGGGTGCAAGAAGGGGGTAATATTTTCATACTGAGAATTGTCAAACTAAGAATAAAAATTGACGTGTTTCAGGATTTTTTAATAAAATACATAACACTAAAAATGAATTTATTCCATACCTATGGACCGCACTGTATATACTGCTAATAAGATTTAAAAAATCTTTGGCAATCTAATCCTTGATGAAAATAATGATTTATGTGAAACAAATATTGCTAAAAAACGCACTTGCTAATTAACAATAATTTTTGTCGGTAAATATTAATATTAGGGAACCTTTTTTTATGAATTTATCACGTTCTCCCATACAATAAATAAAAATACTTTTCATTTGTATATTTAACAAACTATTTGTTATAAACAATTTTTACGCTATATTTTTTAAATACTGAAAAAATACTAAAAACAACCATGCAAGTGCATTTCTGAATGAATTTTTTTTCTCTATATTTTTTAAAATTCCATACAAAATTGCACATGGTTGTTTTTAGCATTGTTTTAGTATTTAAAAAAATATAGTGCAAAAATTCATTTGTTTATAACAAATTGTTTGTTTATCAAACAAATGAAAAGTAAATGATTTTTTTTATAATATGAAAGAACGTGATAAATTATGTTAAAATAATGCTTCCTCAATATAAGCACGTAGTAACAAAAATTAATTATTAATTAGTAAGTGCGTTTCGTTTTTTAGCAATAATTTTATTTTAAAAATCGATTTTTTTCTAAGGTATCATTATTTTCATCAAGGATTAAATTCTTAAAAAAATTTATTAACAATGCTTTCGTTTATAACTATTATTTAAACCATGAAAGTTAAATTTTTTCTGATTCTGATTGCTAAATTATTTACGTTTTTCATTTTCCAATGCCTTAGAATAAAAAAGTGAAAAATTTAAAGGTCTTAGTTTTTCCAACGGAGTTCTTTTTTAAATCCTTTCGCGAATAGCTCGAAGAATTTAAAAAAATCTAGGTTTTCAGTTTGGAAAATAGGGCTGGTTTTTACCACTAAAAAAATAGAGCAATCCTCGGCACAGGGTAGATTTTGAAATAGAGGATAAGTAGAACCTAAATCAAAATTATCATCCAATCGGTGCATTGTGGGACAAATACACAGTTTACACTTTTTTTACCGTAATACTAGCATTTTTTTGTGTTTCAGGTATCGTGGTCAGGCATATCGTTTGACAAATGGTCTGAAAGAAAATGGCGGCGCTACTGAATATGACAACAAACTCCACGGATTCCCTATACGACGGAGATAATCTCTTCCACATAATTCTTCAAACAATTCAGACCATTTTATTCACCGTAGTGTGCCTGGTCGGTCTGGTAGGAAACACCTTGGTCATATACGTCGTCATCCGTTTCTCAAAAATGCAAACCGTGACGAACATGTACATCGTGAACCTAGCCATTGCAGACGAATGTTTTCTCATAGGAATTCCGTTTCTGATAGCTACTATTCTTCATCGAAAATGGATTTTCGGTAACTTCGCCTGCAAGGCTTACATGATTTCGACGAGTATCAATCAGTTCACCAGCTCTATTCTCTTGTGCATCATGAGCGCTGATCGCTACATGGCCGTGTGCCATCCTATATCTTCCCCTAGATGGAGGACTCCTTTGATTTCCAAAGTCGTCTCTCTTCTGGCATGGACGTTCAGTATCGTCCTCATAATACCCATCATTCAATATTCTTCGGAAGTGGATTATGACGGACGAAAGTCATGCGTCATCGAATGGTGTGACGATGAATATAACTCGAGCTTCCACGGCGAGCGTAACTCCTCTTCTGGAAACAACTTCACTTTCTTCGATAACCAAACTTCCGAGGTAGAATCCGTGGGGCCTAAAATTTTCACGTGGTACACTTTTTTCTGCAGTTTTGCCGTACCTCTCAGCCTTATTCTGATATTCTACTGGCTAGTGTTGAAAAAACTCAAAACTGTGGGGCCGAAAAACAGATCGAAAGAAAAGAAGAAATCGCACAGGAAGGTCACTAATTTGGTGTTGACCGTAGTGACTGTTTATGTCATTTGCTGGTTGCCATATTGGATCACACAACTTGCCTTGAATGGTAATGATGATATGTGAGTATGAATATATTAATTTCGATAGAAGTTTTCAATCAAGCAAAACAAAATGCATATGTTTTTCTCTAGGTTATGTAATTGTTATATCGTTCATTTCTAGAGATCATTGACAACAAATACTTTTTTTCTACGACAGTGCGTAAATTAAGATTTTACGCACTGTTGACAGTGCGCGAAGTGCCACTTTTAGTCATTATTTTACAGTTGAAGAAGAACTAAACCAATGATGAGATGGCCTTCTGCATTCTTGGTGCTGAGATTTCCGCATCACGGCAAACTGCTACGATTTTTAAATTAGAGAGCAGCGTGTCCATCATTCCACCAAGGACTCCTATGATTAGAACCACCATTTTAATAGAATGGTTTGGGTAGAGCCTGCGGAGTTCAAAGAGTAACTCTCGATATTTGGTACGAAAATTGCCTTACTATAATGATGAAGTAGAACTACATCAAGCTTATTTGCCTGAGGGCGGGGAATAAGTAGCTCTAATGGATTTTCGGCACTTCTCATTCTCCACAACGGACTCAATATCCCCTGGAACCTTAGGCAACTTCGCTGTCTCGTCTATACCGAACGAGATGATACTACAACACTCGTAGCGCCGCGTTATGACTGTGGATATAGGCTGAGACCGCATAATCTTGACACGCAAACGGCAAATGCATTATGGTCTCAGGCGCCCCACGAAACACTCTACATCTAGTGTAGGGAACCTCTATATTTACCAATCACGCAACTACGGTAGGCCAAGGTGTTGAAGACACCATCCTAGCAGGCCATTATGAATCCCTCGGTTTCCGACTTCAGCCTACTTGACCTGAGGAATGCGTAGGTAACATTTTTGGATGAGCCAAAGTCTTCAATGTTCTTGAAGAAGACCCCATGCATTGGCTTATTCTTGTGCAGCTGCAGGAGGACCTCAGTCTCCGCAGCTTTAATGTGAGCGTTTTGCTGAACGGGCTCCAACTCGGTGACAGAGTTGGGGTGATCTCGTTCAGTGTCGAAAACGAGAACAAGTACATTGGGTGTCCGTGAGGCTGCCTTGAAAAGAAATGCCTCGATCTCTGCTTTTTCATGGTCACGGACCATGCAGAGAAGGGGATCTGAACTCCTGATAACTTTACAGGCTCCATCCAGTACCGTTCTGTTGTGTATACACTCCAAACTCGAAATTCCACTGCCTTTCTGTTTTTCGGGAAAGTACAACCTTGAAACAAACGATCTGGAATGCAAGCCTCTATGAAGATGCATAATTTTGACAGTTTTTACGTCGATTTGATGTAGCAGCAACTTTGTTCTTCCCCGACAGTTTTGATGATCGGATCTGTCGGAGATTGTGCTGATACTTGCCACGGAGAGAGTTTTTGATTGTGGTTACCTCTTGAAAGTGGCGTTGTTCCACCCCTAGGTAAGTATACGTCTCTTCGGCATCAAGATGATATAGGATGCTTCCGTCTACGAGCTGGATGTCCTCTCCGTAAACTTCACATCGTCCTCTTTGAGATGAATCGTGGTACATTTGTCGGTCCCAAACTCCATGATGATAGCCACGTGTACTCATTATTATTATTATTTATCCGTTTGGATTATTCGAGTCGGGCCATTTTTCCGGAGCTCCAACACCACATCTGAAGGACGCGCTCGTCCCATTTACCCAGATAGTCACTCCCCACGTCCGTGGGGGGGGGGGGGATGAGCAACTACTGGGTCCGGAATCATGTGCCCTGAGCAGTGAACCAAGGATGACAGCCTTCTGTATTCGTCCGGCTGAGATTTCTGCTACATCACGGCAAGCTGGTATAATTGTTGAATCAGAGAGCAGCGTGTCCATCATTCCACCAAAGACCCCGATAATCATCGCTCTGTAATTCTGTTAATATATAATTATCACAGAGGACATGTGTATGGTAACTTAAAATTTAAATAAAGTGAGGGTTCACCATTTTTTATTTTGGAACCCTGTATATGTGTAAAAGCCATAACTATTAGAGGGTATCGTTATTTCATTATGATGAAATAAGACAATAAAATCAAAAACTGTGGAAGGAAAAAGATGATTTCTCTGAACCAATCAATCTCATTCCAACCGAACCCGCGGAAAAATCAACATCATAGGCTAAAACGATAATAATTTTTCAGATTTTCGACGACTCTTCATGTTCTCGTTTCCTGTTTGAGTTACTCCAACTCAGCAGTCAATCCGATTCTGTATGCCTTCCTTAGCGACAACTTCAAAAAGAGTTTTCTCAAAGCATGCACTTGCGCTGCCAACAAAGATGTCAACGCCACATTGCACCTCGAGAACAGCGTGTTTCCAAAGAAGAATAAGCAAGGTTCAGAAAGGTAATATTATGGCAACTGTAGTGTTTTCGGGGATAATACCACGAGTGGTCGCAATTCTATCGATAATTCTGTCAGAAATCAACGAGATCAAATTGCTTGGTAACACCACGAGTCCCGTAGCGACGAGTCGTGTTACCTCGAAGCAATTTGATCGAGTTAAAGATTTCTGACAGAATTATCGATTGTATTGTGAGCACGAGTCGTATTTATTGAAATAATTTCACGAACCAACCAAGTTATTATTTGAAATTTGATCGAGTAAACAAAGTGAATTCTTCAATAGTTGCAACTAATGAATAATAAACATAAAGTCTGTCAACCTGACGTTTATGTCATATTAGATTACAAGATGTATCATTGCTGTTTATATTTGGGGTTGACTTGACGACGTGGTCTTTCCGGATCGGAAAGAAAGGAAGCGAATAAGCGAAAGGAATCGTGTACTTTCGCGAAATCCCATTCTGATTGGTCCTCATATCGCAGGAGACGCGACTTTCATATAGTGAGTGAAATTGTCACTTAAGTATAATACTAGAGAAAATTCTCGTCGAAGACTGTATGTTAGTAGGCTGTATGTTATAGAGCACTGTCAGCTGACGTCACAACATGGCGGTGATCAGCTGATGGGGGGACAAACAAAAAATTTGAGTTTGAAAATATTTTTTTTGCGGTGGTTTATGGTCAATTGTAATTTTTTTGAACTTTACTCGTGATCCTGATCCTATTATTTGATAATATTTTGAAATACTCTTGTTCCAGATGAGAAATGGTATAATTTTACTAATAACTTCACTGTTAGTTTTGCGATCTTTGATAATAAATATCTACTAGTAATACAAAACTTTCCGTCTTTTATAACTTCCATTCTAAATATTCTAACTTTGTAGAAATGTTTATAATTAAAGAAATGTGTCTTGTTATTTGAGACATAATCTTGGGCCAAGACTCCAGTTAAGATTATGCAAAATAAAATACAAAATACCGCAAAATAATAATAAGGTAGCTGGTGGTAAGGTAGTGGAGTCGAATAATATGGCCCAGTGTATCTATTTCCAAATTCAAAGACATTTTTCACAATTTAGCAATGATTCAGTCATTTCGGGTCTTGATGTAATTTTTCCGGGAAGTTTGACGTTACGATTTTTTTAATTGGTCATTGGCAAGAGTTATGCATAAAATATAAAAAATATGCTGTAACTTGATTGGCTTGTTTGGCCTAATTCATTTTAAGTAAACCTTTCGGGTAATATGGCCCAAGACGCAGCGCTGTGGCATATTTGGCCCGCGGGTTTCCTGGTATCATGAGGTATGCGATGATGATATTGAGAATTTTCAGTGTGCAGTGTTCAGTGCCAATTTCTTCATTTTCAGTTCAAAAGAGAGCTTGTTTATTTCCGGCAAAAATTCAAGCACTTGGGAGAGATTATAATATGCACCTATAATCCAGTACGATTGGGTTTTGAGACAATAATCAATTGTAGCACCACTAAACTTGGTATGCTAGTAGTTGGAACGAAAAAAAAAGTTGTTTACCAAAATTCCAGGTGTGGAAACTATTTTTTTATTCGTTTGAAAAGAAATAAATATATTTTTGCTGTAATCTTGGAAAGAATATGATTTATCGAAAAAGACAATTCAATTCTCCACAAAAATGATCCCTAGTAATTTTTTATGAAATGCGCTCGTTTTCTCAGAAAACGTGATTGAACGCCGACATCAAATTTCAGGTTCACCCTTATCCGCCGCTGAAAGTTCTAGCGGAGCTGAATATTTGATTGATCATAAATCTGCTAAAATTGATCGGAGAAGGAAAAGGGAAAGTTCATATCATTTCTGAAGACTCTTATCTTCTCATGCAAATATAATATGCGAGTATATTGAGAACCTAAAATGTGTTTTGTCGCACTTCACGGATGCGGATGATATAAAAATATTATACTGAAGTAGCAACCCATACCCTCTTTGGACTATATGAAACAATTTTAAAGTAGTGTGGCAGGTCCCACTTATACATGCCAAAAAAAAACTTTGTTTTACTCCTGCCTCATTTTCAACTTACCCATAAAATCTGCATTCTCTTCACTAAATGTTGAAAATAATCGCTTATTCATATCCTGCATATATATATATTTAATAACACTATTGTGAAGTGCAAACCTTAAGCTTGAAATCACATACTTCATTTTTTATGTGGGATTTGTATGAGCGATTAATTTCAACATTTACTGAAGAAATTGCCGGGATTATGGGCAAGTTGAAAACTGAGGCAAGAGTAAAACCCAGCTTTTTCTTTGGCATGTATAAGTGAGACTTGTGTCACTAGTCTAAAATCGTTGCATATGGTCCAAAGAGGGTACGGATTTCTGCTTCAGTATAATTATTTCATATAAACTAAAATATCCATGACTTTCGGATCCTCCGTAAGTATCGTAGAAGGGTTATGTGAAGTGGGACAAAACACATTTTAGGTACTCAGATACTCACATATGTTATATTTGCTTGAGACAGTAGAAGTCTTCAGGAACGATACGCACTTTTTCTTTTCCTTCTACTATAATTTTTAGCAAACCTGAACTTGCAGTGGCGGGTTAGCGCGAGCATGAAATGTGACGTTGGAGTTAAACCACATTTTCTGAGAAAACGAGCGTATTTCATAAGGTATTACTGAAAATCATTCTTGTGGAGAATTGAATTATCTCTCAACCTATCGAAATTGTTTTTTGATAAATCTTATATTATCTGAAATAACAACAAAAAAAGTACCCCAATTTTTTTGTTAAATAATTTTTTTTTATAATACATGATGTCGAGATGTCATGTGTCGAGTTTCAAAGTGCTAGAATTCATTTTCAATGTTTACTCGAGTTTGTCTGTCGTTACTGGATTACTATGAAATTACGTAGTTGAAGTCACATGACATACGATAATTTAGGTAAACACGCGGATATTTACGTAAACAAACAAAGAAGTGTCAAGTTTGACATAACTCAAAATTGAAATCTTCTACTACGGAAATCAGTTAACATGTAAGCTAATTCATCCCAAAAAACACCAAAAAGGAGTAAAGAGCCTGTTTGGAGAGAATTTGTGTCTTTTTGGAAGCGTATATGAACGTGAATATAAACGATTTCACGCTGTTCATGAAATAGTCTTCCTAAATATCACTCGACCATGACAAATAGAGACTATTATTTTCTACAATTCATCTTGAGTAACTTGTATTATGAGACAATTCAATTCGACCATATGAACATCAGTAATCATACTCAGTCTTTCTTCTCTCAGATCGGGTATTTCTTTATACCTTATCTCATCCTGTATTTCTTGATACAGTCTTTCTTCTCTCAGATAGGTATTTCTTTATACCTTATCTCATCCTGTATTTCTTGATACAGTCTTTCTTCTCTCAGATAGGTATTTCTTTATACCTTATCTCATTCTGTATTTCTTGATACAGTCTTTCTTCTCTCAGATAGGTATTTCTTTATACCTTATCTCATCCTGTATTTCTTGATACAGTCTTTCTTCTATCAGATAGGTATTTCTTTATACCTTATCTCATCCTGTATTTCTTGATACAGTCTTCCTTCTATCAGATAGGTATTTCTTTATACCTTATCTCATTCTGTATTTTTTGATACAGTCTTCCTTCTCTCAGATAGGTATTTCTTTATAGCTTATCTCATCTTGTATTTTTTGATACAGTCTTTCTTCTCTCAGATAGGTATTTCTTTATACCTTATCTCATCCTGTATTTCTTGATACAGTCTTTCTTCTCTCAGATAGGTATTTCTTTATACCTTATCTCATCCTGTATTTCTTGATACAGTCTTTCTTCTCTCAGATAGGTATTTCTTTATACCTTATCTCATCCTGTATTTTTTGATACAGTCTTTCTTCTCTCAGATAGGTATTTCTTTATACCTTATCTCATCCTGTATTTCTTGATACAGTCTTTCTTCTCTCAGATAGGTATTTCTTTATACCTTATCTCATCCTGTATTTCTTGATACAGTCTTTCTTCTCTCAGATAGGTATTTCTTTATACCTTATCTCATCCTGTATTTCTTGATACAGTCTTTCTTCTCTCAGATAGGTATTTCTTTATACCTTATCTCATCCTGTATTTCTTGATACAGTCTTTCTTCTCTCAGATAGGTATTTCTTTATACCTTATCTCATCCTGTATTTCTTGATACAGTCTTTCTTCTCTCAGATAGGTATTTCTTTATACCTTATCTCATCCTGTATTTCTTGATACAGTCTTTCTTCTCTCAGATAGGTATTTCTTTATACCTTATCTCATCCTGTATTTCTTAATACAGTCTTTCTCCTCTCAGATAGGTAGAATTAGGAAGAAAATAATAGTCGGCTATTTGTCATGGTCTTGTGATATTACCTACAAATATTCACTGAAGTATTGAATTTTCTAGGTTCAAGTCGAGCAAATACAGAGGAACCTCTCTCTGCATCAACAACGACGACGAATGTGATGCCGGACCTTTGGTAAGCAGAGGAGACGCATCGACATCGGCCATCACAATGACTAGTCGTAACACGACTCTCTGCGACAGCAGAGACAACGTATCGAAAAACAGCCTAATGAAAAATGGTGGATCTTCTCCATCGCAGCCTACCAGTTTGTAATTCTTAACGTGGTGTAAATATTTTTTTTGTGTGGATGAATCAACCTATCAATATTTCAGTTGTAGTATTTGAAGGATGCAAAACGCGAACATTATGGTACAACTCTGCATGTAAAGGCCAGTAGAGATAGACATTAAAAATTCCAAAAGTTTTCAAACTTTGGTCGAGTGAATGGTACATCAACAAAGAGATAAGTCTCAGTTTGCAACCTCTTTAGAAGTACGTAACATTGTCAAAATGGCAATTAACTTGAATTTTGCTGTATACTCGTTGAAAAAATTACAATAGTTCTGCAAACAAGATCTGCAGCAAGTATTAAATATATTATTCCATATCACGAATAAAGTTTGCAATTTGTGTACGGAACATTTTTCTGTCAAAAACTAATGTTTTTCTTTGATATACTACAAGAAAAATTTGCCTAAATCGGAAAAATATTCCGAATAGTTGCACAGATTTGCAACCTTTTACTTTAACCTGAACATAGGTATATTGTTTTTAAACGCAGATTTTTGCAAATTAGATGAAGTTCCGTATCGTGGACTCACAAGGTTGTAAATTTGTGAATGTTTCAAATCTTTTGTAATTATTTCGAGACCACCTTGATAAAAAAATGACCACGAATTAAAAACATATACAGTGTGACCCATTTAAGATGGAAGCACCCATATAAAACTTACATTTTTCAACCGATTAGACTGATTTTGTTTTCGTCAGGTAGACATTCAAAAAGTCTACTAGGACACCAAATTTCATGGATAAATTTCCATTTCCAGGGCCAACTGATATTATTTTTCAAGGTCAAAAATCTAAAAAAATTACTAGCGATTTTTTTTTAAAAAATCTAACTACACCACTGGATTCGCGATATTTTCAAATGGTTCACATGTAAATAACGTTGGAATGCGTAAAATAATAAAAAAGTTATAGGGAAATGAAATTTGAGAAATATGCCTTTCAATCAACCCACCACTTCAATTTCAAAACTTTTGTAACAACTTTGACTACACCACGGGATTCAGGGTGTCTTGAATTATTACTGACCATAATTTCATCGAAATCTGTTGATAAATAAAAAAATAAGAAATTTTGAGATAAAATGACATTTTCCTAAAATTCCATTTTCAATTTTATTTTCTTATGATGTTCTTATTGATGAACAGATTTCGATGAAATTTTAACCAGTGATATATCGAGATCTCCTGAATACAGTGGTGTATTTCGAATTTTGATAAACGTTCTGAAATTAAATTGGTGGGTTGATCAAACGGCATATTTATCAAATTTCATTCTCCCATAACTTTTTTATTTATTGACGCATTTCAACGTAATTCACATATATTCCATTTGAAAATGTCGCGAATCTAGTGGTGTAGTCAGATTTTTTCTAAAAAAATCGCTAATAATTTTTTTAGATTTTTGACCTTGAAAAATAAGGTAAGTTGGCCCTGGAAATGGAGATTTATACATGAAGTTTGGTATCCTAGTGGACTTTTTGAATGTCTAACTGAAGAAAACAAAATCATTCAAATCGGTTGACAAATGTAAGTTTTATATGGGTGCTTCCGTCTTAAATGGGTCACACTGTATGTTCCGGTCAACATAAAAGGTTGCAAATCTGTACAACCGATGTATCTGTCAATTTTGCATAACTTTTGGAATTTTTTCTTATGGTATATCAAATAAAAACATTACTTTTTAATCTTAAAAAAATTCCTTACACCTTAATTGGTTGCAAACTTGATTCGTTATATGAAATAATATATTTTACCGACGGCCACTGCTGAAAATAAGGAAAAACACACGACTCGCAGCCTCAGTAAATAGCTCCTTACGCACGGTAAACAAATCGCACAGTTTTCGTAAACAAATCGCACAGTTTTCGTAAACAAATCGCACAGTTTTCGTAAACAAAACGCACAGTTTGAATATTTCGGAAACGGCTCGATCGATTTGGGAGAAATTTTGTATGTTTTGCTTTTTAAGTTCATCTATATAGGGGTCTTTCTTGGAAAAACACGATTTTACTGATGATAATAATAATAATGATAATTTAAGTTCATCTATATAGGCGCTTTTCATGACATAATGTGATTTTACTCATAATATTAATAATAATAATATGACTTTTTGGATCTCTCAAACGGCTCTACTGATTTGGATCAAATTTTGTATTTAGATAAAGTTTTGCGTTTTAAAAGAACGGCGATTTTACAAATAATACTAATAATAATACTAATAATAATAGTAATAATAATGATAATTTCTGGATCTCGAAAACAGCTTCAATTTTTGGATCAAATTTATTATTCAGATGAGGTATTGCTACTTGAGTTCATCTATATGTCTTTTCTGAAAAAAGATCATTTTACTAATAATAATAATAATATGAATTTTTGAATCTCGGAATGGCCGCAGGTAAAGTAAAGGACGTAATACGTGTTGTAAAGCAATTACATACGTAATTTTACCATCCATGCGTAATATGCCTTTTACAACGCTTATATACTACAGGGTGGGTCACGGTCGATGGTACCTTAGACGTTTACGGAGAACGGGACATAGGATCATCCTGAAAATTTGGTTTCTCAAGTAGTTGCTCTTGGTCTATCGATCTAAAATATTTTCAGCAATGCAGCGTTGCCGCTTATACCAGAAAGTAGCAGCATCTTTGTTATTTCAAATGGGTCACCCTGTATATTACCGCATTTTTCTTGTCATTCCTTTCTGATTATTTTAGCCTCATACTCCCCTATACCTATCTCTAACGGTTTTTGAGATATTGGTTATTTTCCATATTTTTTATCCAAAACATAGCTCGAATTGAATGTTTATTTCTGCGGTATTTGGATTCTTAGGAAGTTGCAATTTTGTATTTAGTTCATCAAGATCATGTACATTGATTCTGTATAGAGAAGTTTGTTCTGCGTTATACAGGGTCGTTCAAAATTCATGATCTTACTGCTAGATACGAAAAGGGTTGAAAGTGCGATTTTTTAAATGGAACATCCTGTATATTATGAAATATCCTGAAAGATGACTAAATTCCCTTCGAATTGATATATCATGTTCCTATACCTAAACAGCCAGAATTCCGAGATAATAGCAATTTTCAAAAATAATCAATTTTTTTTTTTCATATTCATCTAAGGTGGCTATTAAATGTCATGATGGTACATGACATTATGAAAATTTGACAATTAGTGCACTATTAATGATACCGTTGTGTGTTTCTTAACGAAAGTGACTCAAAATTAATTGAAATGGAGGGAAATAACTATTCAAACGAAGTTCTGATGAAATTGTTTATTCTTCGTGGAAAATGTGAGGGAATGTGCAGAAAATTCAATGAAACGTACCCTGATTTACAACCAATGAACAAAAGGAAGTTTGTACGATTACAACATAATTTCATGAGTCGCTAGGTCGATGGTTCAATCCACGATAAGAACATAACTTTTTCCCCTCGTGCTTGAATTAATTGCCGTAAATTTATCTCGTACATGAATTTTTAAAGAAAAATTAAATTTGTGCTCGAAAAATTTCGGGCAATAATTCAAGCACTTGGGAGATTACAAGTGAAAATTGCTATTATCTCGGAATTCTGGCTATTTAGGTATAAGAACATGATATATCAATTCGAAGGGAATTTAGTCATTTTTCAGGATATTTCATAATATACAGGATGTTCCATTTAAAAAATCGCACTTTCAACCCTTTTCGTATCTGATCGTAAGATCATGAATTTTGAACGACCCTGTATAACGCAGAACAAACTTCTCTATACAGAATCAATGTACATGATCTTGATGAACTAAATACAAAATTGCAACTTCCTAAGAATCCAAATACCGCAGAAATAAACATTCAATTCGAGCTATGTTTTGGATACAAAATATGGAAAATAACCAATATCTCAAAAACCGTTAGAGATAGGTATAGGGGAGTATGCAGAAAGGAATGACAAGTTCAAAAATGCGGTAATGTACAGGGTGACCCATTTGAAATAACAAAGATGCTGCTACTTTCTGGTATAAGCGGCAACGCTGCATTGCTGAAAATATTTTAGATCGATAGACCAAGAGCAACTACTTGAGAAACCAAATTTTCAGGATGATCCTATGTCCCGTTCTCCGTAACGTCTAAGGTACCATCGACAGTGACCCACCCTGTATAATACTACTCCAACTTTGCAGAACTTTTGGAATTTTTGGAATGAGTATACAGCAATTTTAACAATGTTGCGGAATGGGTTGCAGAATTTTATAGTTTGTTTTTAAACCTTTCCCGACATTGTTTTGAAGTTTGAAAACTTTTGGAATTATTATGAATTGATTGTCTATTTCTACTGGCCCATATTTGACAACAAACTCATTTTTCAGAATATAGACATATTTCCAGAAAGCAAAGACTCGTTAGCCAACCAAGAGATACCTTTCCAATTAAAATATTGTGACTTCTTGAACAGATGTCATGACTGTTGGTTCATAAAATTGGAAGTTCAAAAACTAACATTATTGCCCGAAATAATTTAGGTCCCAAAATAGGCGAAGACATGAATAATAAAATATTTTATTTGTAGGTGTTTTATTTATACTTGTGTGAATGTCTGTGAAAAATGTGTCAAACGATAAAAATTTTCGCGTAAGTTCGTCCAAAAGATATAATATACAGTGCGGCTTTTAATAGTCCCCCCCCTGTTAACTTTTGAACGGTTTGACGTAGAAACATGAAAAAAAACTACTACTAAAAATACTACTTTTTGAAATAAAAAATTGGTGATTGCGCGACAGGGGGGGCGGGGGGGACACATCAACTCAAATTTTTTAAATGGCATGGGGGTCAAGTGGCACATCGTTGAAAAGATAATTTAATTTTCTTTACAACCATCTAAATCATTCAGAATTTCGTTAATACTTTTTTTGCAACTCAAATTCGAAATATCAAATATAAATGCGGATCTGAATACTACTCGTACCTCCATAAATTTGATCGGTTTGATGCGGGAAAATGAAACCAAACATTTTTTGAAGGGTATTACCGATACTACTTTTTGAGAGAAGAAACATTGCAATTACTCCACGGATGGCGCTGGGGACACATTAACTTAAAAATTTCAAAAGGTATAAAAATCGAAATTGAGAAAAAAATTATGAACAAGCTTTTAAAATATTTAGATGGTTGTAAAGAGAATTGAATTATCTTTTGAAGGATGTGCCACTTGACCCCCCCATGCCATTTAAAAATTTTGAGTTGATGTGTTTCCCGTCCTCCCCCTTCGGCAATTACTATTTTTTTTAATTCAAAAAGTAGTATTGGTGAAACCCTCGAAACGGTTTTTCATCCATGTTTCTACGTCGAACCGTTCAAAAGTTAACAGGGGGGGACTAAAAAGCCGCACTGTATATATATATATACAGGGTGTCCCAGAATAAAGGGGACAAACTCCGAGGGTAGAATCCTAGGGTATATCCTAGGGTATATGTTTATTGGAACTTTCAACCTTAAAATAAAATGAGGATTCTACCTTCGGAATTTGTCCCCTTTATTCTGGGACACCCTGTATATATATTTTGAACCCATACTAATAAATTTAGTTCCGTCAAAATATTTTCGCATTATTATCACGAAAAAAATATTAGTACTTTTGACTTATTGTATATCAATTTGTGTATAAAAACGAAAAGTTTTCATAGGATTTTATAAAATGAGCCCATAAAATCTTATGACTATATTCAAATAGTTTTTATAATATAATATTTGTGTCATCAGTAGTATTTTGATGTTAATAGTTAGTTTGACGCTTACAAAATGGAAATCCCATTGTCAGGGCCGTGGCTAGGCAGTAGCGAGATGTGCCCCCGCCAAGGACGCAGTTACAAAAAGGGCGCAAAATTAACCCTGAATATTACCCTTTTTTAAACTGGTACAATTTATCAGGCAATAAAGATTCCACGTTAATGGAAGAAATATTTCAGGGTATTCAAAATTAATGCACGTGAACAATCTACGCATTTATCATTTTTCTATTGCAAGTTGCAGAAAATGTTTTGGAAAGTTTGTATTCGGGAAAAATGTTTAACCTATATTTATGTATTATACATCCGTTTCATCAGGCCTTAGGCCTATTATTTCCTTCAGTTTTGATACTATATGCATGTTATGATTTGATAATTCAAATCGTTTGCAGACATGGTTTCATAACTCCTCGAAATGTCAACACTTTTTATTTTCAAATGAGGTTTAGCGTAGTAGGTATTAAAACAAGAAATTTTACAGTAATTCTAAAAGAAATGTTCAGACCCCCTGGTATGAAAGGGCGCAAATTTTTCAAACTTGCATAAAGCGCAGAAGGGCCTTTTGTATTTAAGTTTTCTTCAAAATGAGGCCGGAAAAAATTATACATTTTATTTAAAAAAAAATGGATGCGCTTCCGGTCAAACCGAAAGTATTATATTTGGTCTTGTATTGTACATTCATGATATCAAATCGATGAACCATAAACATCCATACAAAATAACATCGAAGATACAGTGGGATTAATTAAATTCGGGTCAACCGGTATATATATGTATATAAAAATTGATCTAATGGGATTAATTTTTAAGAAGCGTCAAAACTTGTAACCACTTTTCATCTATAAAAAGTGCTACTGTATAAAGAATGACAGATACATTTTAGGTTTTTGTTTATTTTTACTACACTATACATATACGTATTCCCTTTCATTTGGATTTTTCTACTCGAGAATCAGTACCACATAACATATCATTTTTTTGCAAATTGAAATAATGTTTTTAACTTAGTGTAATCAATAAAATGTGTGAAAATATCGATTTCTCTATAATTGTAATATATGTCACTGAATGTTCATAACCAAAATATACATTTTGTCTGTACTTATATGTTGAAGTCTGTGATATTAACATATAGTCTCAATTCTTTGTGAAAAATGTACATAATAACTGTATTCTTAGAAATAGCACTCTAATATTTTTGAATAACTTATATATTTCAAATAAATCTTTGAATCTTGCTGTATCAAAACCATCTGTTTATATGAATAAAAATAAATGTATAAGTGTGAATATGTACATTATATTTCTTGTGAATAAAGTTTCCAAAACCCACATTAATATTTTTTCCTCCTACCCCTATACAAAGTACACACTTTCCTCCCTCAAACCAGGGAGGAAACTCATACTTTTCCTGACACTAAGGTAAAAAACGATTAAAATTTCCACAAAATTTATTGTCTTTGCGACATGTTTCGATACACACTATCTTTTCAAGCGAATGTAGTACATTAAACTATTCTTTATTGAAATTACTTAAATACCTTTGAACCTTTCTTACCCATTAACATAATTAGGGACTAACTATAATTATCGCTAATACCTAGACTCATACAACTTATAAAATTGACATAACAATGAACCTACCTGGAAATCTCAAAACATAGCTACTACTTAATTGAATAAATTTAACGAAGGGAAACCGTTCAGGTCCAGTTGATCATTCAATAAACAAGATGAATTTTTAAGTTTATTAATTTCCAAGAATTCTAAATAATTAAGCCTAATGCCCTTATTTTCCACATGAAGAATTTCGAAGTTTTCATCGAAGTCATGGCCTTCCTCCAAAATATGATTGGCATATGATGAGTGTGTGCTTTATTGTTTATATAATTCATACGGTGTTCACGTATGCGGCTTTTAAATGGTCTACCTGTCTGGCCGATAATATATACTTTGGAGCAAGATCCACAATTCAATTTATAAACTCCTGATTTTTCAGATTTCTGCGTTTTATTTTTGTTATTCTTGATAAACCTTCCCAGTGATTTATCTGTTTTATATGCTACTCTTAAGTTTTGTTTATGCAAAAATGAAGCTATTTTTTCCGTGACGGGTCCTGAATAAGTTAAAGTTCTATTATTGTCAAGGTTCCTCAAAGTGGGGTACACTTCCTGGATAGCCTTTCTATGTAGTTTTTTAGCAAGAATATTTTCTATTAATTTAACTTGATATCCATTGTTAACTGCTACACTGCTACACTGTTACACCTTTCATAAATATATTAATACTATTCACCCAAGCATTAAATTCACAATAGAAATAGAAGTAGAAAATTCAATTAATTTTTTAGATTTGACAATAGGTAAACCACTTTGCTATTTTTCATAAACCTTCGATACTGACACACCATTCATAATAATTCAGTACATCCATATACACATAAAATATCAGCATACCATAGTATGATACACAGATTAGTAAATATTCCACTGTCCAAAGAAAATTTCAACAAAGAATTAAATAATATTATAAAACAGATAGCAGTTAACAATGGATATCCCTGTGTTTCCTTCGTGTTTCCTAGTTACGGCACGAAACTACAGAGGGCGATTCGTTAGGTCATTTTCAGAAGAAGAGTTCCTATAAACATATGTCCGGAGTTGCTTCGTTTCTGAGAATTTGAGAAAAATAGCGGTAATTATAAAATATCATGAATATCCTAGAATCGATTCGGTTGAAATTTGGTACATTTATTTGAACTAATGAGGCGCTCATTTAGCCCTAACTAGATTGAAATTATTAGAGCCAGTGGCGCCTCAGTGGGCACCGCACAGCCAACAATATTGTAAAAAAAATACGCCACTGACTTATTTCCCACAGATTTTTTTAAATTTTTTAGATACAATACCTGAAAATTTTAATTGAAATTCTCAGACATATGTGAAGGAAACTATACAATGTACAACTATTAGGTAAAAAAAAGTTGCACCATTGAAAATACTGACAATTCCTATATTAGAGCTATGTGCTGTTTTATTAGGAGCTCAATTTATTCAACAAGTGCTCAATGCGTTGCCTCATATATCTTTTGTATGGTGGTATGGTCCAAATATTTTATACTCATCAAGAATTCCAGAATTCCCTGTGCAGCTGAGAGTTGCGCGCGTCACTTGTAGAACAAAAATAAATCCTATTGGTCAAAACTTTCCGGTGGAAATCATCGATATTTGACAGCTGACATTGTATTCCCGTTTATTTATAGGAAGGATTTTGAGTTGATGGCCCGCCCGCGCCCCCTGTCGAGCAATCACCATATTTTTATTTCAAAAAGTAGTATCGGTGAAACCTTCGAAAAAATTTAACCTGTGACATGTCGATTAACGGAACGCAACCATAGCTTCAAACTTCAAAACTACGTCAAATGTCAAATGTCAATGGCAGTGTTTATTATTTAGAGGTTTAGAAATTAGAATAAATAGTAAAGGCAATAGGCAATACTTTATACGGAAAGTTTTAAAATTGATCATCGCTGACGAGTGAAGGGGATTATTTTAGTTTTTGATTCCAGGTGAGGCTGGCTATGCATTGCTTTCTCGCCCCAAAAAAAATATAATTAAGATAATAGGGTCAATGACTCAAAGTGTGGGAGTCAGGCACACCTATTCTTAGTATTTTAATTTTTCAGTTTGAAATCATGGCCAAAAAACCGGTAGTTCAACCAGCCCTACACAAAGTCATAATGGTCGGTAGCGGAGGTGTTGGAAAGTCGGCCCTAACTCTACAATTCATGTATGATGAGTTTGTTGAAGACTATGAGCCGACCAAAGCAGACTCCTATAGAAAAAAAATACTTCTAGATGGAGAAGATGTTCAGATTGATATTCTTGATACTGCGGGTCAGGAAGACTATGCTGCAATTAGAGATAATTATTTCAGAAGTGGAGAAGGATTTTTGTGTATATTCTCTATCACAGAAGATGAGAGTTTTCAAGCAACACAGGAATTTAGGTAAGGAACTGATATAATGAAACAAAATTGTTCAAAACACAAATTTCATTCATCAACCACAATTTATTTTCATGTATTCTGTTTCAATTTCATATATTTCAATAACTGAGGCTTTCCATTCAACAACAATTAATGAGTACTATACTAACTGCAGCCAATTAAGGGCCACATTAACTCATGATGGTTAATTCAACATGAAATATTGATTTTATAAAAAGCAAGTTCTAATGTCACATCAACTCGAATTTGATCAGGCATTATCTCAATCAGAGCTCCACAACTGATTAAAGTATCAATCAGAAACTATACTGCCTAATAATTTGATATTTCCAAGTTTTCGTAAAAATTGTTAACATCTTTGGTTTTTGCTAGCTTATAAGGTAAGGTAGATGAATAAGATTTGGTAGGTGAACCTATATTACATTGGAAACATCATTATATTTTTTATCAGAAGTACAAGTAAGTAGTTTGGGTGCTAAGAACCTTCCGAAATACAAGCAATTACTTTGAAAATGATGATTTTGATTCCTTTCAATGGTTTAGTCTGGTCACCTCATTACAAAGTACAGATTAGGTTAGGTTTAAATCTGAGTGAGCCCATATCAGGCCCTCCACTGCGGCCAATGGCCTATTGTGGCTCAAGTACAGATTACTAATACTGGAGCAGTACAAAATAATAGGTTCCTCAGACATATCGGCTTTAAATCAGACCTGACATATGGAGAGTATTTTTTAATTAGCAAAATCAACAATGTCGAAGTACCCTTCTCTCCAAATATGTCCACATTGTGGAGAGAAGGGTATTTTGACATTATCGATTTTACTATTTCATTTATTCGATACTCTCCGGCAAAAACTTTTGAACTCTGTTCACTTCCGAGAGTATTCTTATTCAGTTATTCTCAGTATTATGAATGTTAACACAAGCAATGATCTCCTAACTTTATACAAAATCATCTCAGGTGACATTTAAAGATCTATTACATGAAGTCTCATTTCAAGTGCCTGTTCGTCTAAGAATAATTATCTCTTCACTGTCCCTAATCAGCAGACTAACTATGGCTATTACTCTCCCATATCCCAGATGTTTCAAATACATTCAGACAAATTGGCCAGTTGTAAATGTCTAGTTTGTAAATGTGTGCTCACTGTCATTTAGATTATTTTTGACCTATCATTTTGGTATTGATATTTTTTTGTGTTTCAGGGAACAAATACTTAGGGTAAAAAACGATGAAAACATTCCATTTCTTCTAGTTGGCAACAAAAGTGATTTAGATGAGAGAAGAAAGGTGTCATTCCAAGAAGCAAGTGATAGAGCAAAACAGTGGGGTGTTCCATATGTAGAAACTTCTGCAAAAACTAGAGAACATGTGGATAAGGTAGGTCCCATACAATTTGCGAATTAATTATGGACTTTTCAAAAAAAAATTAATTTAAGAACTACAGGTACTTCAATATCCTTTGTCCCATGACGAGTTTTAGTAAAATATGAATGATCATTATAATATTGTGTCTTGCTTTAATCATCACAAAAAATATAGAACTGCCCAAATATATAGGGTGACCCCAAACATAAATAATTTGGCAATTGCTCATTTCAGACGTTGTGGGACAAAGGGTAATGGAGTACCTGTATTTCCTAATTTAATGGTTTTAGATCACAAGTGTGATAGTTCGTTGAAATTTTGTTGATTGACGCATTTCAACGTAATTTATGTATATGAACCATTTGAAAATGTCCCAAATCCAGTGGTGTAGTGTAGTGTAGTGTGTTGAAACATAAGATTAGTTGGCCCTGGAAATGAACATTTATTCATGAAAATTGGTGTCCTAGTGGAATTTTTAATGTCTACCTAACAAAAAAAAAATAATTCCAATCGGTTGAAAAATGTAAATTTTATGAGGGTGCTTCCATCTTAAATAGGTCGCACTATACCGGGTGACCACGAGGTGACGTACGCCCCCCAATTTTTCTATAGTTTTTAAGATACAGATTTCAAATTTGGTATGTCGCTATAGTACTTGAATACACATATTTTGACCCCTCTACTGGAAATTCACCACTTCCGGTTTAACCGGTTTAACCGGAAGTAACTCCAAACAATTTTTTTCGAATGACACCCTGTACATATTTTTTCATTATCCGAAATTGGATAAAAAATGGCGGAGATACAGTTGATAGTTCAGTCAAACAAAGTTGGCCATGAAATTCAAACTTAAATCATCACAACTGACAAACGACATCAGAAGTTATCAGTGGAAGGTTCGAAGTGCGATACAGTTGAAAACTGAGTTTCTCGTGTAATTGCAGCTTCCATATAATCCAACAATTATCAAAAATTTCCTAAAACAGCGTTGTCACAAATTACGTGCTCTTTCTGATAAAGAAAATATATGTACAGGGTGTCATTTGAAAAAAAGTTGGGTCACTTCCCGTTGAACCGAAAGTGGTGAATTTTCAGTAGATGCTTCAAAATATGCGTATTCAAGTACTATAGGGACACACCAAATTTGAAATCTGCATCTTCAAAACTATAGAAAAATTGGGGAGACTACCTCACCTCGTGGTCACCCGGTATGTAGCCAACAAAAATAAATGAGATCAAATCATGAAAAAATAACCTATTTTCATCACATGGGACATTCAAATTGTGCGACACTTTTCCAACATGGTTGCTATTTTTGTTTATTATAATAATGATATTGATCTCACATGTAAAATATAATTGTCTGATTTTATGTTGATTTGTGTGAAAGAAACTAAAAAACACATTGATTTAAATCAAAATGATTCAATCCTGCCCTAGCCCATATTGTGAAAATTTTCGATATCAGCCACTTATCTCAATTGATATTAAAAATGAATTATTTTTAGGTGTTTTATGACCTGATGAGAGAAATTCGAGCTCGCAAAAGTGAAGAAAATAAAACGAACAATGGCAAAGGAAAGGACAAAAACAAGAAAAAAAAACGTTTATGTAAAATACTTTAACTTTCGTATACATGTGGTTTGCTTGTGTTAGTTTGCTTTATGTGAAAGTTTTGAATAGTATGCTGGGCCAAATCACATTTGAAACAGTTGAAAACTATTTGTCTTAGCTTTAGTATTTATCTTTTGAACACATTCGGTAATGAATTTTTGTTTTCATAGATTTAGCAGAAAACTATAAATTGATGTTTTGTACGTTAAAATATGCTTGTTAGTGTTTCTACGATTATTGTCTTGTTGCAAATATGTTTATATCAATTTATTTTAATAGCATTATCCTCCTTTATTCATCTTATTGGTATTTTCATGTGCAATAAGGAATAAGAGGCAATGAAGTTTTGAAATGTGCTTTTATGTTGGCATTTGTAGTCTCTTAATGATATAAAATATTCATGTAAAAGATAATTAGTTAATTACATTTTTATGGTTTTTAAACTCTGTAATAAGTGAAATCGGATCTAATTTTATATAAGACCATACCAAAGTCATTCAATTAATACCTATAAAATATATGGGAAATGCCCCTCTTTCAAATGGGCCACTCTGTGTAGATTTATTTATTTTTATATCTTTAAAAAATCAGGATAATTATTTCAATCTGAATGTAAAGCAACCATATAAATGTGTTTCAGACTTGTTGGTCATCCTCATTAGCACAAGACCCAGGGGTTCTAACCTCAATCCAATAGAAATGATTTTTTGCGCACAGGCAGTTCTTGAGGAGTACTTCAAGAAAAAAATTGTTCTGCACGCGAGCACAGACTGAAAGTGGGGAAAATTACCTGTAAAACTCGGAAAATCGGTTTTCCTTTAAAAACTTGGAAGGGGTTGAAAATTTTGATATAATGTATGGAAACAAACTTGTAGAGCGTGAAAATCTGTATAAAAAAGGTTTTTAAATATTTTTTCGAAAATAGCTTCCTATTAGATATAATTGATATTTTTAGATTTCCTCGCGAACAACTAGGGATACTGTAAGATTTACCCCGACCCTCGACGAAAATCTGTATCTTCCTTGTTTGTCTCGAAAATTCATAAACTAAACGGCAATTTTAAAGAAAAATCCTTCAGCAATTATCATCATATAGCTGGCGGGTGTCGGTAGAAGTAGTTGTATTTGATATTCAAAGGTGATGAATAAACAATAATAATACAAATTTTTTACGTTTTCCTATCGAATTAGCTTGACAAGCTGAGTTTGCTCAAAAATTCAGTACGTCAAATTTGATCGAAAATGGATGTTTGGAACCTTTGGTGTGAATACAATTCAAGAAATAGAAACTACTCAAAACACCAAAACTACGTCACTTTCACTCGACGCGCGTTTCACGAACAAAGTTAGCATTCTCAAGAGTTATACACTTACTACAGTAAGCTATAGTACTTTGTTAACGCGTCGAGTGAAAGTGACGTAGTTTTAGTGTTTTGGGTAGCTTCTATTTCTTGAATGGTCAAGTTTGAGCAAGTTCATTCCCAATTTATCTAGGGCCTAACTAAATCAAGTTTTTCTGTACTTGTTGATTTTAAGTTCGCTCATTTTTCATATTACAATCGACGTAAAAGTATCAAAGTGGAGATTTCTGAAAAAGTGCAACTGTTCATTTTATCGCCAAGGCCCTGTACATTCAGAATATGTATCTAAAAACCTCATATCTTTCTCGGAAATTTCACAAATTAAAAAACAGCGGATACAAAAAACTTGATTTATTTAGGCCCAATAAGAATTGGGAATGAATGTTATATCTGATTTGCTCGAAGGACCACACACACATCTTATGGAAAAACATCTTTTGGTGAAAATGGCTGGATTTTTGATCCTATGACTAGATTCAGCGATAGAGTGCGCCAAATCATGAATTTTGTGATTTTTGGAAAAATTCAGCTGAATAAAAAATATGGCTTCTTTATATTTGAGGGTAAGTTGGAAGTAAAGCATGTTCTTTAGTTTTTTATATTATTATTTCTTTTAAGACTCAAAAATCGAAATCTCCGCCCCCTAAATCCACCACATAACAATTTTGAATGGAATCTGATCATAATCACAAAACTCGTCCATCATCTTGGGCCGCCATCTTGAATTCATGAATTTTAATAAATTTATAATTTCTGTCGAAAACGCCCACACACTCACCTTGAGTCGAATCGATCCATAATGACAATCCGCCGTATTGGAGCCGCCATGTTTGATTTATGAATTTTGACTAGAAATTCGAAATCTACGACCAAAAAAACCCCTATATACCAATTTTGAATCGAATCTGACTCTCATCACAAATCTCGTCCGCTAAATTGCAGCCGCCATCTTGAATTTCTGAATTTTGACAAAAAATTCGTAATCCCCGAAAACCCTCACTTACCAATTTTGAGTCGTTTCGGACCATTATCACAAATCTTATCCGCCATTTTGTTTTTTATAACAAAAATGTCAAATTGGATTATTATCACCGGAACTATGAACCCCTGCCAAATTTTCATTTATTCCGATATCTGGAAGTGTGTGAAAATCGCGTTCAAAGACACTTATACATACATACATAGCTAGATAGATAGATACAGGTGAAGCTAATAAAAGCGTGTTAAAAACGAAACTCTTTTTTAATAGGGTAATGAAGAATATACTCAACATAGATGATCCCTGATTTTTTCATATTTTTCCTTTGAAATCTGACTGATGAAAATAATATACCTTCCAATAAATAACATTATTTTCTTCAGTCAGATTTCAAATGAAAAATCTGAAAAAATTCAGAGATCATCTAACTATGTGGTTTCTGCACTTTTTAGGGCATGGAAAAATCAAACTTGACAAATTTCTCATATATAAGAAATTGAATATATTGCGATTCCAGTTTGTGATGATAAAAATTAAATAACATTAATCGTCGTTCTTTTCTGTAAAAATTCAATCTCTTATGTTTTTGCCTAGTTTTTCGAATAAGCCGAGAAATTCACATTAAAGAATTAATGAGTAGGACGTCAAATTGCTTTCCATGCGGTGTTGCCGATTTTCTCACCACGGAGATTAAGTCGGCAGTGCTACAGCTAAAACACATCAAAGATCCAGCCATTTTTCCATAAGATGTGTACGTGGTCCTTTGACCTTTGCAAATTCAAGAACACCTGCCAGCTATACATGATAAATCTTGAAGGATTTTCCTTCAAAATTACGATTCAGCTTATGAATTTTCGACCAAAAACAAGGGAGATACAGAGATTTTAGTCGAGCGTCGGAGTAAATCTTATGATATCCCGAGTTGTTCCCCACTTTCCATAAGTGCTCGCGTGCAGAACAATTTTTTTCTCCTCAAAAACTGCCTGTGTAGCAAAAATCATTTCTATTGGATTTATTGTCAGCATGTAGTAACATTTAAGCTTGGACTACATTATAATGTAGCATATTAAAAATATATGGCACTCGTGCAAAACAAAAACAAATCAAAGAAACACAAGCGCAGTGGATAGAGCGCCTGGCTATCCAAAATTCAAAAATTGTTATCCAAATAGAGCGTTCTGTATTACAAATTTCGACACCACAAACAGTGATATCCAAAACAGGATTGCTTTATTTTTCATTCTGAAAAATACACTATTCTGAACTGATTTTTTTAAATATTTGTACTGCCATAGCGATAAATGGAATAAAATGTTCTAAATATTCACCAATCAGTCATTTTCTTTGGAAGTTTCGTCTCTGTGCTTTGTGTTTTTGTGATAAGGTCTCCTTGTCAACGCTAGCAAGAGCTACCTACTACTTTTCATGAAATCTCATTTTCAAAAACTATTTTTAGGTTGTTTCTGCTGCTGATGATCTAATAAGAAATGGTGGATTTTGAGTTGATTTGGTCATGAACACATTCACTACGCCGTTTTTATTAATTTTGTTGACAAAGAGAAATTAATAATTTATCTATTTGACGTTGATTTATTGTTCCACGGTTTTCCCCTCGAAATACAATCCTGGAAACATGTCACCATGAATCCAAAAAAATAATAAATTTGTTTGAAAGTGGTTGACAATGTATTAGCGTGAGTAGAATTCTTCTGAACTTCCATTGTCTAGAAACAAAGAAAATAAATTCACTGCATGTGTTTGAGTCACGACGTTTCAACAGTTAACATTTATTGTCATTATCAAGTGTGTGAATGCGACAAGTTATCTCGGATACTTATTATATAGAAATCTGTGCCATTAGCGTGCAACTAATGTACCTGCTATAGGATAATTATGCTCGGAGTGGGGTCTCTCAGGTCATCAATGATGTGATAGCATTGCCGTCCTGAAATAATCAAATTCATTTTGGACTTTTCAGGTACACTGAACCTGAATTAGGTTTTCTGGCAAGTGTTATATGTTTTGAGGACCGGTCCTTGACAGTTTTATTGAAATTTCAATTGATCTAGTTGAGTTATAAGTGGCTTCCAGACATTCCGAATCTCTATGCTCGGTTGACTGAACACGTCATTATTCAGAAAGTAAGCCAACTCAATGAACTTTCTCTTATACCAATTTTCTTTTTTGTGTATAACTTCGGTTTCCAACCATGCAATGCTATGCTGATTCGCCCATACGTGATCTGCTATTCCCGACTTCGATGTTTTTCTTCGCTGGGTATTCTTCGTATGTTCACCGATTCTTAAAAGTCCGAAATTAATTTTATTATTTCGGGACGCGTATGCTATCACATTTGTTAACATTCATGACCTGAGAGACCTCACGCAGAGCATAATTAACCTTATATCAAGTGCGTTACCCAGCCAACCATCGTGTGACATCAAGAATTATGTGATGTAACAATGTTGCACCAATGCGAAGTTCAGGATTTGCCTACATGCGACGTATATTTGATATTACAGCCAGAATAACACATCAGAAAGATGAAAAAATGTGATGGGGCAGCCACGTTCATCAGACCACGCCTATTTGACGTCAACAAATCTACTAAGTCGTGATATCACATATAGACATGTATGAGAAGAAAATTATAGGATACTAAAGGTGAGTTCGGATTGGTTATAAGGAGTTGGAGCGGAGTGAGAGTGGAGCTAAAGTGGATAAAGACAGGTGGCAAATTTTGAAGCACCGCGGTTTTCTGTGTCCGAAGTTCCCGAACGACTTTTTTGATAATAAAGAGAACCTGTATATCAAAGTGTATATCTACTAACACAATTGATCACCTATTTTCAAATAATGATTTATCGGTGCTTCGACTTGACCTTGCTCGAACTGCATAACATTTTTAGGTTAAAACCAGAGACCCAGAGAGAAAAAGAGCTGCTCTAACTTGTGCCCTCATAGGTCGAGGTGGTACTTTTGGAGTCACTTCTATCCACTCCCGTCACAAAACCCGAACGCTGAAATTCGCACTCCTTGGACGCTTTTCATTATACCCGAACGCATATGGTGCTTACCGAGTGAATAGAGTCAAAAGAGTGAGCAAGCCGAACTCAGCTTAAGTATACGTACAACCGTGGCTTTGTGAACTCACCGCTGAGTTGGCAGTGTTCTGCGTTGTTTAATCGGTAATCATAACCTAGAAATCGGAATCTTTGGAGTTGAACCTTTGGCATTTGATTTTCGAGAAAGAATAATAGTGTATATGCCGTTTAGAAGGATTTCATTTTTTACTGTTTCATCATAGAATTGCTGTTACTTGTATTTGGTTTAATACTCGTACATAATCGTGTTTTTTTTTAATTTCAAATTGCCAAATATTTATGGTTTGACTGTCAACTGAGTCCCACACTGGTGATAACTTTTTTTATATAAAAATGCGAAAACGACAAAAAAATACCTACCAAACAGTCAGGTGTTGTACGTGAACGTCTTCAAGAAAAACCAAAAGTTATTGTTTCTGTCTTGAAATTTTTGAAATTACCGTTGAATTTTGAAAGAAGAAGAAGAAACTGTCAGAAGTAAAACTATGCTGCCGTCCTAAGCAAAACCTCCGTAACTAACAAAATCACTGAAATTGATATTTTTGGTGCATTCGCTACTAGACAGCTGATATTAAATTTTCAAAAAGCGACAACCCCGTATTTCAATTTAAAATATAACATTCATGGTACTTTATATACCTGTATCATGCAAAATAATTCATACGGGAGTTTTGCTTATGAGAAACTATAGAAAAACAGTTAATATCACAGTGTGATCTATTGGTGATATGAAATGTGTACTTGTATACCACCTTTAGTAACTATGTATGTGACATCGCATTTCATGTCTGATAGATGTCACAATGATTTTCCTTGAGGCGGACATTTTCACATTGCCTAAATATATTGGATACATGTTTGTGACTTCAAATCGTTTCCTTAAAGTGCTTTGCAGAAATATCAATTTAATTTATTGGACGCAATAGGAAGTAGTTTCGGCAAGATATTTGCCTCATATTCACCACTCTGTGGGAGTTTGAGAAGGGTATATCGACTTTGTCGAAATAATTGGTTTCATTTTCTTGATACTGCAAAAAGTTCCAAATAATGCATTTACTCGTCCTAGAGTCTGTGCTACCAAGTGTTTCTTGCTTCGCTCGTGGGTGAAATAAGTCGATGCTTCATTCGTGGGCGGGGGCTTTTGGGCTTAAACGTTATCATTTAGAAGACTCTATTGTCCGACCTAACCTTCTGCCATGCTAAGCCCATTGGTGGTAACTGACATTCGACTTTTTTGTGGCAAAAAGAGTTGTATTTTGATATTTTAGTACATGTCGAATTTGTACTTTCTCTTAGTAAGCTTTTATTGTTAATAAATCAAAGCATCCCAAGTAAAGGTACAAATTCAACATGCCCTAAAATGCCACAAAAAAGTCGAATGTCAGTTACCGCCAATGGGCTTAGCACGGCAGCCTAGCTCTGATGAAAGGCAAGAATGGAGGATAATCTCTAACGTTTCACTTGCAATAGTGTTGACACCAAGGTAAAAAACGATTAAAATTTCCACAAAATTTATTGTACTACATTCGCTTGAAAAAGATACTGTGTATCAAAACTTGTCGCAAAGAAAATAAATTTTGGTGGAAATTTTAATCGTTTTTTACCTTAGTGTCATAACTATGGATTTCCATCAAGTAACGGCCACGTCAATCCAAAACTTGCAATAGTGTCCTCTTTGGGGGACTTTGCACACATAGGCACATATTAGCTGTAATTTAATGTCCGTAAGGGGAAAAGTTGTGTTCTGTTAGATGTTTGCCTCTTACCACTTTCTGGAATTGTGTGGAGACAATAGTATTTCTGTAGAATCAGTGTTCGTCCGGTTCAAAAGTTTGTAAGTATGCTATGTTGTCAAAATGAAAAATCACTCATGTTGAGAAAACATGTTTTGTCTTTGACTTAAAAACGCTATTGACCATTGAATGTTTTATCTATTCATTGATTATTGTTCAAATATACCTTTTCAAACAATAAACCTTGGCTTCAATCAACACAATTATTGGAGGGTTTAGCATTAGGTCACGACCCCTGTCGGGAAATATTTGAATCTGTCGAGTAAGTGCTACCACGTGCTAATCAGCTGTTTTTTTTGTGTACAACTTAACTTATAAATATTAAAGTTATTATTTCCTTCGATATTTTGATAACACTTTTTTTACAAATTGTTTACATATTTTTTAGAATATTGAATAAACTTTATTATTATTATTACTTCAATCTAACACTTGAGGGATATGAAAAACCACTCGAGGGGATTACAATAATAAGTCAAGCACGAGAAAATTGAACGAATCTACAAATGATAATTTCATATTTTCACATAAAGAAATGTAAACAAACAAACACTGCCCAAGTCGCCATTTTACTAGCGATAGTAGCGACCCCATCGGTCGATTTACTCTCCTATTCTGCTGCATACGGATTTTCATCAGACTTTATTCCGTACTCTCCATCCAAATATGCAGTTCATTTGCCGCTACTGTTAACTTTTTGTACTCAATATGCAAATCTGGAGATAATGAAATGTGAGCAAATTTTTAATATATTTCTATCGTCTATGTGTTATTTCACTGGATGAATATCATCATTAATCAAATAAAAAAATACAAATTCGTAGGTATATTGCGTTGTGGAAAAATATTCTTGAAATCGATATTCCATTATATTGGAGCAGCAATTGCATCTATAGCAGCGCATCTGCAAATACATCCACTAACTGGACATTCTTGGTGTTCCCTGAAAATTAAAATAACACAATTTTACTGAAGGTTTCTAAAAAACTAGTTGAACATACAATGGCTGGTAGATTTTCATATACAAAGGACGATGTCTATTCCTGAGGCTCAACAGATTTTTTTGATTTTTGGATATATCATTGTAGAGGTCTGAAGAAACAACTGACCCAATTACTCCTATTGTAAAGGATGACTGCAATGATTAGTCCTGGTAGGACAGGACTACGTAGTACCTAATATCAAAATTTTAATAATATTTGTGTCGTGCCCTTAAACTCATTGAGTGGCTTTAAAGGCTAACTTTTACAATTGTAATCATAACATACCAGTAATATTGTTAACGGTCAGGAATTTGGTCTTATATTGATTTGAGGTTAGAATGGCTAGCATTTTACTCGGTATTTTCGCTTTTAAGCATCACTTCATTTAATTCATTCTCAGTGAATACCAAACTAGTATCGTCGGCGTACGCTAGAATTTCACTTCAATCTCATAGTCCAGTATATTATACATATACAGTATCGGAAAGTTATTTGGCCCAATATACTTATAATATTTAAATTTTCACGTAGAGAAATGGCCAAAGTCCTAAGGTATCTCCAAAGAGCAAAAATAATTCAATACTGAAGGCTGATGTCCATTCCTGCATAATAGAATAAGGGCCAATGCTTGACATTGGCCTTTATTGTAATTGGTTGTGAAATGAAATTCCTCTGAGTATGGACATTGGCCCTACTAGCGATTCGTAATCGTACGGTTGACGGGACATCTGACCACATTCTTTTCAGTTGAATCGAAAAAAAAAACAATGAAAATGGACATATCATTTCCTGGATGAGTATCGAATGGATGAAATTCTGCCAGAAAGATGAATTTCAAATGTTTTATAAAAATTCAGTGGGTAATGAAAATGCCAAGAAGATAGATTCGATGAGAGGAAGTGTAAGAAGACGAGATGTAGGTTAAGCAATAACGACTGAAGATTTGAAACTACTCAACACAGAACCCTCACCTCTAGTTGACCTCAAGTTTATGAACTTATTGGAGCTTTTTCCATTTATAAGTGAATGACATCCCAGATCCAAATGGGGAACTCGATTTTACTGAATAAAAATTGTTTTTCTGTTCGTTCATTTCCTTGTTTCTGCAAATGAATTTTTTCAATAGATTAAGAGGCCAATGTTCACCTGAACGATGTATTCCTCACGGCCAAAGTCCGATATTAGAGTCCAATGTCCCCTTGAATGATATATTCCTGACGGTCAATGTCCAATATTTTCCACAAATTAAGAAAACGGCTGATATATGTTTAATTATTTGTAAAATCATACATAAGAATATGTTTTAGAAATACTCAGGCTCATGTAACGTTATAATGTTCTTCAAGACGAGCACGATTCTGTACTAAAAATCTTTGCCCTCCTTTTTCTCGAAACAGCGAAATTGGACATCGGCCCTTTTCCTTCCAAGGTACAGATGTATATTGAGAGAGCATTACAATTTCTCCTCTACTCGCTCGAGGAAGTCAGCTGTTAATTCTGAGGACAGCTCGAATGGTAGAGCGCATATGGGTCATCGATATCAAAACCAAGCAACGTGATGCGAAGTTATGGTGTGGATGGTGTAGTAGCCTATTTTTGAATTTCGCGCCTCAAAGTGAGTTGGTAATAGATATGGTGGCATGACTGTTATGATCTCGAATATTCATCAGGAGTAGGGAGAAATAGGCGGGAATGTTTTAGTTGACTCTCTCGATTGTTCGAAGAGGGATACCGTTTAAGTTATGTTTATGTGGCTGGAAAATAAAAATAAAGTTGTTAGAACCCCACTCGAGTCATTTCATTATTATGGAGTAAAGAAAACCACCCACGACGCCTACAATGGAGACTTACGGACGACCTCCTTCCGAGATCTATTCTCTCGGGCCGTGCTAGGAATCGCACGTTAAAAGGTAAGACATCGTTGATCCTTAGCTCGCACAAGTTTCGACTTCTGAGGGCTGCCGTTCGTAGGGGGACGACAGCAGGTTAACGGAAAACAAAATTTTAACACACAAAAAAATTCGTCGGGTGGGGTAACAGGATAGGCGCACAGTAGTGCGTCTCTCTTATTTATGTGGTATTATCATATCATTGCGTTCCTTGTTGCTCACGTAGATTTCTGTCTATACCCCATATGAAAAGTTTCCTATACTGTATATTAGACTATCACCTGTTGTAAACAGAACTCTATTTGGCCGAACATGCTGAAAGTTTTTCCTATTTCTTACAATTTGATTCCTTCCTGAAAGACAATCTACTAGTGAATCCAGTACTATCGCTGTTATTCCATATGCTTCCGATTAAAGTGTTCAGTAATTCATGAGGGAAACTATCGAAGGTCCAGAAAAACAGCCAACACGTCTATATTTTCATTTTGGATTTTTTCTGTAAATCAGTACACGGCGTCCTCAGTTGATAGACCATACAAAGGGTATGGTCCGGTTATCGCCGAACATTTCAGATCGGTAAGTAACGGTTTCTGAGTTTTCAAGCATCCGGCTGCACATATGCGGACTCCTTGTCACTTGTCTTTAGTCAACAATTTGAAATAACTTTGTTAATAGTATAATAATTTTTCCTTCAAAAAACGTTTAAATGTAATGCCTTTAGACCCAAAGACCTTTTTTGAGATAAATATTAGATTTTTGATCCAAAGTTTCAAATCTGGCACTCAATAAAATGATTCCAATTGACAAATGACAAGCGGTTCCCGAGTTACCGGGGAAAAAGTACGGTTGCTCTGGAGACAGATAAATCACCGAAGTTTCAAGAAATAGTCACCGAATTTGTTGGAATTTAGTATATATGGACCGCCAAATTACTAACCAGAGTAAGCAAGGATATATACGGACCATACCCAACTTGTGATCATTACATACATTGAGTGAAAATGTACTTACTCAAACCAATCAGACAAATGTCCAGCGTGTCCTCCATGTCTACAAGTCTGACACCAACAGAACCACTCATCAAAAGGTGTCGATTTACTGCTAAATTCTCCTGTAGTTGTACCCATATATTGTAGACAAATAGAACATCTCGGTAATGGTTTTCGACAATTTGGACATGCTGATAACTGAAACAGAATATTCAAGAAACGTGAAAATGGTGCCTCAAATTGAAAAAGCTTTTAGATTTCAAATTTGTGTGCAAAGTGAAACAGTGGCGCAGCCTGGATTTCAGTTTGGGGGGGAGGCTGAACAAACAATTTATCAGGTACCAGAGCTTTTTTTTCTTTTGGCATTAATAACGGTAGTAATGGTGGCTTGGGGGCTGCAGCCCCAAAACTCTCCCTGGCTGCGCAACTGAAGTAAAAAATCGAACGAAAATGTCGAAAACTCATCAGAAATATTTTTGGCGGGAAAAAAACTATCTGAAAACTTATTTGGAAATGAACAACTTGAGAACGGTCAGAGATAGACCAATTCTGCGAACGCCAATCGATTCAGAATGGCCAAATTAGCATAGACTGAGAATTTGAACAAAAAAAAACCGACGGTCAAAAAAGTCGAGTATATCATGATAGATAATTTTTTGAATTTATTTATTTTTCATTTTTCGAATTTCAAATTTGTGTCTCCGAACGTATTTTGACATGCTGATTCCGAATCTTTAAACGAAAATGTCGAAAACTCATCCTCAATATTTTTGGCGCCAAAAAAAACATTTGAAACCTGATTCAGAACTGAACAACTTGAGAACGGTCAGAGATAGACAAATTCTGCAAACGCCAATCGATTCAGAATTGTCGAATTAGTATATATTGTGAATTTCGAGTCGATGGAAAAATTAAAAATTACTCGAAAAAAGTTGAAATCATCAAAATCTCAAAAACTACAAGATATGGAAAAAAGTGTGAGAAGAATATCGTTGGACTCGATCAGGTCAACAAAAAGTTATTGGTGAAAATTTTTCATATCTCGAAAAAAAAATTTGTCTGGACTTAGCCTAAAGAAATTCGTCGTGACTTGGCGAATAGTTTCATTTCGACGAATTTGAATAAGTCCGTATTATACACACAATATAATCTAAAATACGAACGAAATAGCTCAGTGTAATCTAAAAGGTCTTCCTGCTCTTAGAAGAGATCATAGGCATTTTGCTCGTGAGGGATTCAGATGGAATCAGGGTTTCCAGAGAATCATTAGGTTCATGCCACGTGCTCGCGGAGGTCTACAGTAGGCTATGTAGTGTCCGCTGTAGGTAGTTCCACTATTATGTATTTATTGTTATGAAATCATCAAAATCTCAAAAACTACACAAGATATGGAAAAAAGTGTAGGAAGAATATCGTAAAAATCATGAAAAATACCAAGTCGTCACATCGACTTTAAACTTGCACTGTATACGTAAAATTTCATGCTCATTCCGAAAATGTATGATTTTTATGTGCTCAGATATATGATTAGACGGAAAAGGGTGTTAAGGTAAAAAATCAAATTTTCTGAGATTTTTTATTTTTCATTTTTCGAAATTCAAATTTTTGCCCCCGAACGTACCGTTCTCAAGTTGTTCAGCTCTGGATCAGTTTTCAAATCGTTTTTTTTGGCGCCAAAAATATTCCTGATGAGTTTTCGATATTTTCGTTCGAAGATTCGTAATCAGATACTAGACTTTTTTGCCCGTTGGTTTTTTTTGTTCAAATTCTCAGTCTATACTAATTTAGCCATTTTGAATCGATTAGCGATCGCAGAAGGAAAACGACATGTTTTCGAATCACAACAGTCGTGGACTTCTGATAAAATTATTAGATACGAACCAATGTAACAGCCAGAGTCCTGGCAAAACCAATTTTTTTACTTTAGTGCTATGTAATGTACAGCAAATGAGAAAGTTCTGTCATTATCCCGGAAATAAAAATTTTCCACTACAAAAAAAAATTGAATTTTTGCTTGAAACCAGTATAAGAATATCGAATTAAAGTCTAAGCAACTTTTTCCTTTGTTATTTTTCAATATCTTGCCGTCTTTCCCCACTTTTGGCATTTCCATAGCAATTTTTTTTTTATTTGCCGTCATACTAGAAATCACGTGTAAAAATCGATTTTTAGGTTATTGGACATGCAACGTTGTTATTTTGTATAGATGTTTCAAATTTGCTACATATATTTATGTCATGAATTTACAATTTAGCAAGTATCTGACACTTCCGGTTTTACTGGAAGCATATCCATTTTTTTTAAGTTCAAAATGAACGTACATTTTTTTTTTTGTAAAATTACTATTCGGTACAAAATCACCTTCCCAATTGGAAGTATGATTGTGATAGATCGTTGGAAAGGTAATTTTGTACCGAATCGTAATTTTAAAAACATAGTAATTTCTATTTGAACAAAAAAAATTGGGTGTGCTTCCGGTCAAACCGGAAGTGTCATGTTGAGTGCCATAAATGCGAAATAAAAATAAAAATGTCAAGGCCTACTTCGAATTTTCGTATTCAAGATAGAAAATACAAAAAACATACTGGCGATTTTTTTAGATAGAATTTGATGGCACCAATAGATTTACGATATTCTCAAGTGGTTAATGTAAAAATTACGTAGGAATGCGTCATCACTTCAATTTCAGAACTTTTATCAAAATTCTTACTACACCACTGGATTCAGAATACTTCCAAACACATTGGGTCAGAATTTCATCAAAATCTGTTCATAAATAAAAAAATTATAAAATGATAAAATTTGAAATTAGTGGAATTTTAGGAAAATTTCATCTTATTTTAAAATTTTTTAATTTATGGACAAATTTCTGAAATTCTGAACAAATATATTTCGAAATATTCTGAACCCAGTGGTGTTGTCAGAATTTTGATAAAAGTTCTGAAATTGTAGTGGAGGGTTGATTTATTGAAAAAAATATAACTTTTTTCATTGATGGACGCATTCCTGTGTAATTTTCACTTGAACCACTTGAAAATGTCGTGAATTCAGTGGCGTTGGTTGCCAAATTCTATTTGAAAAAATCGCTAATATGTTTTTTGGATTTTTGACCTTGAAAAAAATTCGAAGTAGGCCTTGAAATTTTTATTTTTATTTCGAATTTATGGCATTCAACTAGAACTATTGATTAACTATTGATTTAAAAAAAAACTTCTGAATCGTATAATAAATAACAGTTTTAGAGAGGTGGCTCGCTTTCAAATGGGTCACTCTTTATATCTAAATGTAACACCACAAATTTAGTTTTCCGACTTTTTCTCTGAAATAGTCCAATTGTCCAAGTGTAATTTTTTTCAAGCAGTATATCTGTAGCCCGAAAATTCTCATTCAAAAAGTATTCATCAGTGAATATTACCTACACCATAAAATGACATTACCAACCTTTGTTTTTCCTGATGAAGTTTTGTGAAGTTGTCTACTTCGATCTTGCCCGGCGAAGAATGCTGAAATGCTCTTGCCACAAAAATTGCAAGATACGTATACTTGTTGGGGCGGCTTTTCAGTCGGTTTGAATGATGCCAGCATGATATCAAAATCGGCCCTTTGTTCAAACATTTTTGGTCTGTTCAACAAATCCTGATAGCTGAAATAATGATTTAGTCAGAGTTTCTCGTAATAGTCACTTGAGGTTCAACTAAGGAGAAAACGACTCTTTGATTAGGTGTACATTACTACCTTTCAATGCATTAATTACTTTTTTCTACAAACGTCAAAAAATGACAAGGTTCGCACATTGACAACAGTATGCGAAGTGGCACTTTTTTTCATTTTCCTTCGTTACCATGACACCGTGCGCGAAGTAATGTGCGAAATATATTTCGCACACTGCATGTAAACTATATGGGATTTTCAAATTCTAACCTATATATATGGTCCTCAATCAAGCAAAAAACAAGAAATCGTTTATTTATTAATGTAGAACAATAATTGAGGTTTTCAAATTGTGAGAAAATTTTACACTACCTAATTTTATTTGTTATTTACAATGTTAACATTAATGGTGCAGCCAGTGCACGAACCAATATTTATTCCTAAACCAGATAACTCAGATTCAGCTCGTGATATCGTAGTTTCGGGGGTTGGAAGACTATCCATTTTTGACTTGCAAGCAACTGCCGTAGAGGTGACAGCACTTGATCTTGAAATTTCACAGTCTAAAATTTTATTTGATATTTGAATTTTGTTATTGATAGAATCCTCCACGTATCCTTCGGCCACAGTCGAAGATTTCCATCCTCCATGTCGCTTCAAAACACATATATCGGCCCCCGTATTAGCAAGGAGTGTGGCTGATGTTCTCCGAAAACAATGACCAGTGTAGGCATCAGGATTTGGTAATTTTAGGTGTTTTGCTATTAAGCTAGGCATCTTTCCAATACTATTTATTCCAACAACTTGGTTAAAACATCTCTTATTTTGATACTTCAAAAACAATCGGCGACTGGTAGCATAACTTGGACGAAGAGCCGCATATTTTCGGTAAAAGTCAGTATAATATAAATTTGAAACTAAAAATTCGTTGTATATTCGTTTTTGTATCGGGTACTTTAACAATCAAAATGGAATTTTTATCTTCTATGTCATCGACCGTCATTTTAGTGAGTTCGTCACGGCGGCAAGCACCCGAAATACCCAGTATTAAAACGACCTAAAAGGAAATCAGTAATTCAAAAAACATATAAAACAATCATCAAAAATCTACCTTAACCAACAAATAGGTTTCATCATCTGCCTCTCTTATGAATTGATCAACTTCCTCTCTAGTCAATACCTTAGATTTCTTAGGATGATTTGCAACTGACAATTTTTTCAAATATGGAACCAACTTGGTAAATTTCTTAAAATCCACGTTTTCTTTAACATTGAGTGTTGCCTTCAACATAGAATACATTGCCCATAACGTGGAAGACTTCAGCTTCTTAGACTTCTGTGCGAAATATGCCAACAGCACATTTTCGGATATTTTTCTGGCTTTATTTGCTTCACACCACTCTTTAAATTGCTGATATGCATTTTCATACTGGCGCCTCGATTTCTCCGGTAAAAGGTTGGAAATAACGGAATTGGCCCCATCGATCAAGTTAGGTGGGGTACTGCTTAGTTCATCGTCGCTCGAAATTTCCATTCTTTTACAATAATAAATATCACGCACGAAATTGACGCGAATAAAAAGTCAAAAAATAATTATCGAGAACTGTCACTTTGAAATAATTGTCAACAAATGCCATTTTATTTCCATAGTTACAGTCAAGATGCATAGAAACCCTACAGTAATTACTTGATATGGAAAAATTATTTAAGCCAGTTCAATACTATTTTTCATAGTTATTATTTATTTTAGAACAATATTTTTGACGTTTATAGAAAAAATTTTGTTTGCATCTCATGCGCGAAATACTTTGGTAATCTCGACTATTTTTTTTAACTCGGCTGCGCCTCGTTAAAAAAAATCAGTTCTCGATCACCAAAGTAGCATTTCGCGCACTAGATACAAAAATAACTATTTCCGTCGACCGTTCATTTATGATGTATTTTAACGCACTCAAAATCGTTGATTAATGACCCCTGTTAATGAATGATTTTCTATTAATCAACGATTTGATTATATGCAACCCAACATACATTGCTCTTATACATTTTATATTGGTTAGTACTATCTGTCATTATTTATTTGTCAATTTTCAAATAAAATTTTAGAAAATGTTCATTACACCAGTTGTCACTCAAAACCATATATGGTCCCGCGGCGTAATGGTAAAGTTCACCTGGCATGCAACACTGAGGTCGAGAGTTTTTTTTAATTTCAATTTGAAAATAAATAATAAAATAAAACTACCACTGAGAAAAATTAAACTATCTTTGAGTAGCGTTAATATAAATAGGAAAAAGTGATTGTTTTTTATCGTAACGTTAAATAAATAAACATTGAAAGTAAGATATATCTATTTTTAAAAACTTCGGTCGACGGAAAAGTTTTGTAACAAATTCGTGAATTAAAATGGCGATTAAGAATCTCAAACATTAACGTGCTCGCTCCGCTCACGCGTTAAATTATCTCGATTGTTAATCGCCCTTATTAATACACTTGTTCGTTAAATAACCATTATAAATTAACGATTAGCTTTTATTTCATTACTATTCATTATACAGTGCCCGTCTAAAGTCCGTTTCCCCCCTACTAATTTTTGAACCACCTGGTATAGCGCAACGAAATTTGGAAGAATTGAATAGGAGATGAAAACCTACATTTTCATTAAAAATCGCAGCTAAAAGTTTCGGAATGGTAACTAAGCGCCATATTCAATAATTTTTTTAAACAGAACACCCGGTATATCATTGCATGATCGGTTAGGGATGATCATAAAGAATCCAACAACAACAAGTTTGATTCTATTATCTCCAAAGACTACGGAGATATCGCCTATTATTTTATTCATAAGCTCAATGAGTGCGAAAGAGAATTCTGTGGTTTGGAACAAGAACAGCCAATGTCAATTTTTTCGATTATTTTTATTTGTTCTAACAAAGATATTTAGGATAATTTTTGAATGCCATAGCACCCAATGTCATCAGTATTTCCCAAACCTCCAGAATCCTGGATTCGAAGAGCCCAATGTCGGACGTTAATTTGAAAAGAACAAGCAATTTTTGACATTGGTTGTTAGTAGTAGGACAAAGGCGCTACTGGGGCCGCATGCGCAATAGCGACCTCCTGAGCAAGCCCACGTCTGCTCCGTTCCACATATTGGCGTGGGGGTATAAGCCGACGTTCACGCTGCCTCAAATACGTATACGGGGTGTTTCGATTACATCATCAAAGAAAAAAACATATACAGGGTGTTTCGAGTACACCGTCTAAGAAAAAAACATATACAGGATGTATCATCGTGAATAGGTAGAGAAAAAACACTAACAGAGTGATTCAATGAGCGGTAAAGAAAAAAAACATGACAACCTATCATACGGGGTGTGTCATAGTCATAATATATCGTTAAAGAAAAAACATATACGAGGTGTCTCAAATACAGCGTATATGTTTAATAACACTGTTGTGAAGTGCAAACCTCAAGCTTGAAATCACATACTTCATTTCTTATGTAGGATGTGTATGAGCGATTATTTTCAACATTTACTGAAGAAATTGCCGGGATTATGGGCGAGTTGAAAACTGAGGCAGGAGTAAAACCCAGTTTTTTCTTTGGCATGTATAAGTGAGACTTGTCTCACTAGTCTTAAATCGTCGCATATGGTCCAAAGAGGGTACTGATTCCTGCTTCAGTATAATTATTTCATATCAACTAAAATATCCATGACTTTCGGATCCTCCGTAAATATCGTAGAAGGGTTATGTGAAGTGGGACAAAACACATTTTCGGTAATCAGATACTCACATGTTATATTTGCATGAGGAAGTAGAAGTCTTCAGGAACGATATGCACTTTTTCTTCTTCTATAATTTTTAGCAAAGTTATGACAAATCTAATTTTTGGCCCTGCCTGAATTTGCAGTGGCGGGTTAGAGCGAGCATGAAATGTGACGTCGGCGTTAAACCACGTTTTCAACAAGCGTATTTCATAAGGTATTACTGAAAATCATTATTGTGGAGAATTTTTCACTTTTTGCTCGAGTTTGTCCGTCGTTACTGGATTAACTGCTGCTATATGTTTGTCGGAGTACCCATGCTGTCGCAAAAGTCCCTTCCGCTTGTTGGTTGACCGGACCTACAGCCTTCGCCTTAAATATTATATTTTCGATTAATTTTGTCGGAATCGATTCATCAACCAGGTGTGTTCTATTAGAAAACTCAATAACTATGTTTTTATCATGGTTGCGTTTTTTTTTTATTTGCCATGAAGTTGACAGAAACAAGTTTTCCATTTTTTTTATTATACATGGGAATAATCATTCTAAATATTCTTCATAATGTTATTGCTTATAGACGAGTTTGTTTTATCAACCAGTAAACACAACCAAATGTCATAGATTTGGTAAGCAATAGTCTGTGCGAACAAAAAAGCTTATCTATCTATTTATTGGAAGAGAGAAATCAAGCCTTTCACTGAGTCACCAATATATGATTTTTTTTTAAGACCTGTTTAATAATATCTCTCTCAGTAAAAGTGAAGCCATTTCAGTATTACTTACTGCAATATCCAGTTTTTCACGCGTTCCGAGTCTAGATCATCATGAAATGCCCTGGTTGCAATCATCGTGGTGGATTGAATATCTGCTGTACAGTCTAAATATTTTTGCAACAATCTCAGTCCATCAGAACTATTTCCTGAAATAATTTTATCAACGTTTGTTTCAAGGTGGTTGACAATGTTTCACTTTTACTAAGGTTACTCTGGACTTCCATTGTCTATAAGGACAAAGAAAAGAAACACAAGGACACAGACAAATTACCCCCATGCTAATAACACAAATGAAAACCAGCCACATATAAGAAGTATCCTTGAGAATATCGCATTTTTACACTTGAAAACAACTGTAGATCTCAACAGTTGAAACGTCGTGAATAAAAATTACAGAGAATTGAATTTTCTTATTTTCTTTGTCCATATAGACAATGGAAGTTCAGAGTAACCTTACTATAATCTTATTAATTATTCAACTCTGATCAAATTATAGCCAATCCAATTAGATATCACCTGTCACCAGCAATCCATCTAAATTTCCCTCATTACACAGTTCATCTGACAACTTTTTAATGTACTCTAATAATTCTTCATCTGGCAAGTACAAACAAGCCAATGCTACTCGATCGTCGACAGCTATACCATTCTCGCTCTGAAATGAAAATGAACATATGCATTAAAAATCAGTAGGCAGTAAGTGTCATTTGCGAATTGATGCCAGTTCTGTCTGCTCTAATAAAGAATTTGCAGATTCTTTCGATTCATTACACAATGCAGTTTCTGGAACGATCATAGAGATAACCGACGGCGTTGAAAATGGCTATCATACGTCTGTAACAATGTGCGACCTGACCAAAGCCTTCGATTGTGTCTCTCTCACCAAATACTTCTAGAGAAACTATCGTATTATGGAATCCGAGGGGTCACCTTAGCTCTCATCGAGTCATCTGTCAAACCGTCACCAAAAAGTAGACACTGATAATTCATCATCTTCATTCCAGTTAATTCAACATAGGGTCCCTCAAGGATCTGTCTTGGGCCCACTATCGTTTATAATTTACATAAATGATTTGGATGAATTTTTGAGACCAGAAAAATGTATCTTATTTGCGGATGATACTTCCCTTATTGTTTCTGACAAAAAGGGTAGTAAATTAACTGAAAAAATCGAAATCATAAAATCTTGTACTGAACAATGGTTTTCATTAAATAAGCTCATCTTGAATATAGAGAAAACACAAAACATTATGTTCTCTACCAACCGTGCGTCACAGACTGGTCAGAAAATCTGCGAATTAATGTAAACAGTTCATTACTCACCAAAGCATCATCATAATTATAATCATTTGCAGTCAAAAAACTGAAAATCACTTTCAAATAGGGATCCTTTAATTTCTCCAGGCTCGCTAAACAGTTCTGTCTCCACAGGCTATTTGAATCATCAGTAAAGCCAGATAGAGCCATTGCCACGACGTTGAGGCTTGACCCGTAGTCTGTGTCACTAGGAGCCCTACCTAGAATCTCAATGGCCAGCTGGATTTTGAGATTGAAAACTGCGATAGCAGCAGCTCTAGTGTAAGCCTTGGCTTTTTCTAGTTGTTCAATAAAATCCGACAGAAACTGAATGTCTTTATCTAAGGGCCAGCTACATAACTGAAGGGCTTTGTCTCTTACTTCATGCCTAGAAGACAAGCATTATTAGGCCAATCACTGGAGGATTTTTTCGTAATAAAAATACCATTAGGAAACATACTGTGCCATAAGATGAAAGACAGTCCCGTCATTTCCCTGCCTCGCCTACTACGCCACAGCATAGGCGGGTTCGGCCGTTTTCAGTCATATATATACGTTTTGTAGTTCTAGGTATATGTTTACTTTCAAACTCTGTTTGAGAACGAAAATGAATATTTGGAACTTTTGGCGTGAATACAATTCAAGAAATAGAAGCTACCCAAAACACCAAAACTACGTCACTTTCACTCGACGCGCGTTTCGCTATCAAAAATAGCATTCTCATGAGCTATACGCTTACTATGCTAATGAACACTATTCTAATCCTATTTATACCTAAACTTATCTGAGTGGTTAATTGCACTCAATATCAATTATGACCCTCTATTCTACCTACCTCAAATTATCTACTCGAATCGTTTACTTTAAATCAGGAACTACCTCGTCTAAACTCCATTTTTTGGTATTTGATGACACTTGGATTAATGACTAACATTATACTGATATAATAATATTTACTTTACCAACATATTCCGAAAGCACATTGCTCATATCCGATTTTCTAAACCAAAAATCGAGTGTCGCTCAACATGCTTTGGACCACGACCACCGATTGGATGACACAAGTTGGAGATTAATTAGACAGGTTTATGACCGCAAACTTTCTTTCCTTCATAATGGGTCTTTCTCATCGATTTTTTTTATTACAGTTTCTAATAAGGATAACATTATAATATAACATAATCAAAAGAATTTTTTTTTTCTCTTTTCGCCAAAAAAAACAATATTTTCATTTTTTGGGCGCGAAACTCAAATAATTCAAACTTGAAAGTTTTTCTTTTAAATGGCAACCTTGGTACAGCATTGGCATTGACAGCAAAATGAGATAAGACTTTTGAACTACTACAATTTATAAGATAACATTACGTTGTTTATTTATAAGCAAAACATTGTGTTTCTGTGGTGTGTTGAATTTGTATTCTGTATTGTGGGAATTGAGGTCAATCAAAATGTCTAATAGATTGACCCTGGGTTTTGAGAAAGCAGATTCTAATAATCTACCTGAAGTACCCAGCGAAATGGTCCATGACTTTTTTGCAAATAATATGAAATTCATAAGTGCTGAAGTACGTCATGAAAAAACCAAAAAGTCAATATGGTACTTACTTACTTATTTTTATTCTAACTCAATTCATATTATTTGTTAGTGTTTTCGTCACTATTTTCACAATTGGGCATAAAACAGTGCTTCATTTGGAAAAATTAATTTTCACTCCACAAACAATGTCGATGATGTGAAATCGGACCAGTCTGATTTATAGAATACTAAAATCTGCCTGAAATATTGAGAAAACTTTAGATGTTCATGACTAATTTCCTACCTTTAAATTAGGTAAATAGCACTTACCTGCTATTAATTCGTCATTAATTTATTTTGTTCTTCTTGGAATACCAATTAAAATGCACAAAGATGATTTAGAAAAATCTTAATAATCAATTCTTTGAATAAATATGACTACTTTAATCGTTTTTCATTTTGTTTTGTTATATTTAGCATTCGGCCCTTTCTTTCTTCACTGGTCGTTCCATTCCATCAATCCACCAAAAACAACCTTCATATTTTACATGCGTTCTCCGTTTGTTCCATGGGGACTCGGAAAGATGTTGCATCAGAGAGTGATACGGTGTAAAAGAAAGAACAGACTTATTTAGATCGGTAGTTCATCTGAGTAGTTCAAAATGTTGATGTGTTTTTAACCAAGGTTGCCAGTTTACCAGATTTTTTATTGGCAAGTCGAGTGATGACGAGTCAGTCGACTAACCAATAAGAAAATTTAAAAACCCAACCTGTAGTTGATTTTTTGAGTAAATTGCTAGCCCAAAATTCAAAAAAAAGTATTTTTGGAATCTGTAAAAAATCTATTTTACTGTTCATTAATCAAATCACAAATCGCCGTCTCATGAGAAAGACCTATTCATTATCTCCATTCGTTATCATTACTTAGTTTATTATTATTCGTTGTATTTTACTTCTAATAATTTTTTCTCGCCATCAATTTTTTCAAATATGTTGGTAAAGTAAATATTATTATATCAATATAATGTAAGTCATTAATCCAAGTGTCATCAAATACGAAACAAGAAGTTTAGTTTGAGTGCAATTAACCACTCAGATAAGTAGTAGGTATAAATAGGATTAGAATAGTGTTCACTAGCGTAGTATGCGTATAACTCTCGAGAGTGCTAACTTAGTTAGCCAAACTCGCGTCGAGTGAAAGTGAAGTAGTTTTGGTGTTTTGGGTAGCTTCTATTTCTTGAATCTATTTGAGAAATTAGAACTATCACTAGAGCATACAGACACGATGCAACATGGTAAAAAAAAAATCAAATTGCAATTGTGCAAAAACAATAGTATAACAGCGCCTGTTTTGGGCACGAATGAAGTACACATGATTCACTACTTTCATTAAAAGGCCATAAATTGGAAAATGGCTGAGTTATGAATTTTTTTAAAAAAATTTCCGGCTTTTTCAGTTTTTCTCCGTTACTTAGGATCGGATTTTACAAAATCTCATTTTATTCGTATTTCAATTCTCTACAATACTTCTCATTGGAGCCAGATTGCTGTAGTAGTTTTCATTTTATAAGCTAAACCCTAAAAAAAATACTTTTTTCTACAAACGTCAAAAAATGACAAGGTTCGCGTATTGACAATAATATGCAAAGTGACACTTTTTTCATTTTCCTTCGTTACCATGACACCGTGCGCGAAGTAATTTCGCACACTGCATGTAAACTATATAGTATTTTCATATTCTAACCTATACAGTGAGCACGTAAAGGTTGGAACAAATTCATTAAAAGCTTGATATGGCCATTGGGGAAAAAAAGCTCAGACACATCAATTTTCTTTTTCAATTGCGCATTTTTTGGTTTACTCATATTTTTGATGACGTCATCACTGTTCGAGTTATGACGTCATTATATTTTTTTTAATAGCAATACCCTATTTTGATGATACCCTCAAAAAGAGCGTAGTATTATGTGTATGGATATCATATTTTTCATATGTTACATAACCGTATGTTCGAGAAATAAAAGAGATTTCATTCATACTAATGTAATTTATAAAAATGATAACAGGACTAAATAAACCTACAAATTATTAAATTAAGTGCTCAAATTGCATGCCATTTGTCTCTTGACAATGTGCAAGGCAATGTTGAAACTCTTGCAAAACACTAGTAAGGGTATCAGCGTTAATTAACTGAATTTCGTTTCTAATTCTCTCTTTCAGTTCATCAATAGGATTAGGTCTGTTAACGTAAACTTTTGACTTCAGGTATCCCCACAAAAAAATCTAGTGGGGTTAGATCAGGAGATCTAGCTGGCCACTCTAGAAAGCCTCGTCTGCCAATCCATCTATTAGGAAACATGTTATCGAGGTATTCACGTACATGTCGTGTGTAATGCGGTGGCACTCCATCTTGCTGGTACCATAGTAAATTGTCCGGTAACTGATTTTGATGATGTGGGTATAGAGCTGCAAGTGTTCTAACTTTATGGTCCTCAATCAAGCGAAAATCCAAGAAATAATTTATTTCTGAATGTTCAACAATAATTGAATTGAATTGAAGGCTTTTTAACACTTTTCAAATTGTGACAAAATTTTATACCACCCATTTTTTTGACGTTTGTAGAAAAAATGTTGTTTGCATCTCGTGCGCAAAATACTTTGGTGATCTCGACTATTTTTTTTAACTCGGCTATCACCAAAGTAGATACAAAAAAAAAACTTTTTTGTATTTAAATGTTTATAACAAATTAATAAATGACTCTCGAGTCCCAAACATAACAAAATATAAGGACTGTCTTCCATGTGATGGCACAGTCGGTTTCTAAATCGTGTTTTTGTTAAAAAATCACTCATTTTATGCCATATTGATAATACAACCGTTCCAGATTTGTCAAGAACCTGGAACAAATCAAAATACATGCTATTATAATAACTTATACTTCACCTGTAATACTTGGCAGAAGTTTGACAATTGGGATAGCCTAAATCGCTCCAAGACACTGTGATGATTTCCGATTTTTTTGTGTTTGTCTCGATATTTGACAAAACATACAGCACACCTGGATGTTTGTATTCACTATCTTTTATTAAACAATCCTCCACTAGTTTTCCAGTTATATGTAACCAATTCCAGACATTTGCTAGCGACAAATTATCTTTCACCAAATCTGCATTTTTTTGAAATTCATCCTGTGAATATTGAAATAGTTCAAGGAGTACTAATCAAATCAACTAATACCTGTATGCCATATCGGGCTCGGGCCCTAGCCTTTATATGGTAAGAAATATCTTTTATCTTAAAATCATCAATGTATCTCAGTATCTTCCTTCCATATGACCATACCAAATTTGTCTGTGGTGAGGCGTTGATAGTTATTCTATCAAAAACAGTATAATCTTTGATTGTACCTAGAAAACAAAATGGTTATTTATGAACAAGTTCGTGAGGTAGGACACTTTTGTAAAACACACTATTACCAAAAAAAGTTTTTATGAAAATATTTAATACAAAGTTATTGTACCATTTGGTGAAACATTCTACGAAACTAGGAAAATCCTATGTATATCTATATACAACAACAACTAGGTTCATAATAGCACTATCGAGATCGAGACCTGTATTGCCCATGTATACAGAGTGGACCACAATCTTTGCAGCATATGGAAACACTTTTATTACAAAAAATAAGTTATATGTATGGGATCGATTTCGACATGCGTCACGTGACTACCAATATGGCGGCAATTTGGAAAAATTTATTATGAATTAGGAATTACAAAATTTCGAAAAGCAGTGGTTCATATCTTCCAAATTCATTTAATTTATTGTAAATCTTAACGGTCCATGTAGAACACTTTTCTCGACCCCCCCCCCTCCTCTCTCTCTCTCTCTCTCGCTATCTCTCTCTCTCGCTATCTCTCTCTCGCTATCTCTCTTTCTCTCGCTATCTCTCTTTCTCTCGCTATCTCTCTTTCTCTCGCTATCTCTCTTTCTCTCGCTATCTCTCTTTCTCTCGTTATCTCTCTTTCTCTCGCTATCTCTCTCTCTGTCTCGCCATCTCTCTCTCTGTCTCGCCATCTCTCTCTCTGTCTCGCCATCTCTCTCTCTGTCTCGCCATCTCTCTCTCTGTCTCGCCATCTCTCTCTCTGTCTCGCCATCTCTCTCTCTCGCTCTCTCCCTCTCTGTCTCGCTATCTCTCTCTCTCTGTCTCGCTATCTCCCTCTCTGTCTCGCTCTCTCTCTCTCTCTCTCTCTCTCTCTGTCTCGCTATCTCTCTCTCTCTCTGTCTCGCTATATCTCTCTGTTTCGCCATCTCTCTCTCTGTCTCGCTATCTCTCTCTCTTTCTCGCTATCTTTATCTCTCTCGGTATCTTTATCTCTCTCGCTATCTTTATCTCTTTAGCTATCTTTACCTCTCTCGCTATCTTTATCTCTCTCGCTATCTTTATCTCTATCGATATCTCTCTATCGATATCTCTCTATCTCTATCTCTCTATCGCTATCTTTATCGCTCTCGCTATCTCTATCTCTCTCGCTATCACTATTTCTCCTTCTCTCTTGCTGTCTATTTCACTCTATCTCTCGCTATCTCTATCTCACTCTATCACTCACTATCTCTGTCTCTCGCTATCTCTATCACTTGCTATCTCTGCCTCTCGCTATCTCTATCTCTAGCTATCTCTCTCTCGCTATCTCTCTTTCTCTCGCTATCTCTCTTTCTCTCGCTATCTCTCTTTCTCTCGCTATCTCTCTTTCTCTCGCTATCTCTCTTTCTCTCGCTATCTCTCTCTGTCTCGCCATCTCTCTGTCTCGCCATCTCTCTGTCTCGCCATCTCTCTCTCTGTCTCGCCATCTCTCTCTCTGTCTCGCCATCTCTCTCTCTGTCTCGCCATCTCTCTCTCTCGCTCTCTCTCTCTCTCTGTCTCTCTCTCTGTCTCTCTCTATCTCTATATCTCTATCTCTCTCTCTATCTCTCTCTCTCTCTCTCTGTTTCGCTATCTCTCGCTCTGTCGCTATATCTCTCTCTGTCTCGATATATCTCTCTCTCGCGCTATCTCTATCTATCTATCTTTCGCTATATCTCTTTATCTATCTCTGTCTGTCTCTCTCTATTTATCTCTCGCTATCTCTCTCTATCTCTCTCTATATATCTGTCGCTATTTCTCTCTATCTATCTCTCGCTATCTCTCTATATCTCTCGCTATTTCTCTTTATCTATTTCTCGCTATCTCTCTCTATCTATCTCTCGCTATCTTTCTCTATATATCTCTCGCTATCTCTAAATATCCATCTCTCGCTATCTCTTTCTATCTCTATCTATCTCTTGCTCTCTCTCTCTATATATCTCTCGCTATCTCTATCTATATCTCGCTATCTCTATCTATCTCTCGCTATCTCTATCTCTCGCCATCTCTCTCTATCTCTCGCTATATCTCTCTATCTATCTCTATCTATCTCTCGCTATCTCTCTCTATATATCTCTCGCTATCTCTCTCTATATATCTGTCGCTATTTCTCTCTATCTATCTCTCGCTATCTCTCTCTATATATCTCTCGCTATTTCTCTCTATCTATCTCTCGATATCTCTCTCTATCTATCTCTCGCTATCTTTCTCTATATATCTCTCGCTATTTCTCTCTATCTCTCGCTATCTCTGAATATCTATCTCTCTCTATATATCTCTCGCTATCTCTCTCTATATATCTCTCGCTATTTCTCTCTATCTATCTCTCGCTATCTTTCTCTATATATATCTCTCGCTATTTCTCTCTATTTATCTCTCGCTATCTCTAAATATCTATCTCTCTCTATATATCTCTCGCTATCTCTTTCTATCTCTATCTATCTCTTGCTATCTCTCTCTATATATCTCTCGCTATCTCTCTCTATCTATATCTCGCTATCTCTCTCGCTATCTATATCTCTCTCTCTCGCTATCTCTCTCTCGCTATCTATCTCTCTCTCGCTATCTCTCTCTCGCTATCTCTCTCTCTCCCTATCTCTCTCTCTCGCCTTCTCTCTCCCTCTATCTCTATCTATATCTCGCTATCTCTCTCTCTCTCTCTCGCTATCTCTCTCTCTCGCTATATCTCTCTCTTGCTATCTATCTCTAACTCTCTATCACTCACTATCTCTATCTCGCTATCTCTCGGTATCTCTCTCTCTCTATCTCTCGCTATCTCTCTCTAGCTATCTCTCTCTCTCTCTCTCTCGCTATCTCTCTCTATCTCGCTATCTCTATCGCGCCATCTCTATTTATATCTCGATAATTCTATCTCTATCTCGATAATTCTATCTCTATCTCGCTATCTCTATCTCTCTCGCTATCTCTATCTCTCTCTCGCTATCTCTATCTCTCTCGCTATCTCTATATCTTTCGCTATATCTCTCTATCTATCTCTCGCTATCTCGCTATCTCTCGCTATATCTCTCTACCTCTTGCTATCACTCTTCATATATCTTTCGCTATCTCTCTCTATCTATCTCTCGCTATCTCTACCTATCTCTCGCTATATCTCTCTCTATCTATATCTCGCTATCTCTCTCTTTCTCTCTTCATTGCAAAAAAACACAGATAAGTGAGTAAATAGTAGTTACCCGACACAGCTATGGTTAAAAGCCTATTTTCATCAGTCGGGTGCCACGAGAAGGATGTAATATTATGAGGAGATCCAGGAGCAACAATTCTTTCCATTACATTTGGCTCGAGCTCTTCGCTGCTGACTATTGCTTGTTTTATTTGGTACAGATTGACAACTGAACTATCTCTCTGCAACGATGCTAAAGAACTGCATCTAAAATTATTATATTAACATAGAGAAATTATTTTACTATGGCGTCAGGGGAATGTGTCTGTCCTTAAAGAGGTCATATATAGAGGGTCGACATCAAGGTGTAACTACCAATGGTACTACTTCGAATTTCTAATTCATTGAGCATGGTATTCCTCAAGGATCAGTTTTGGGGTCGTTTTGTTTATCATTTTTGTGAATTATATCAGTCTTTTTATGAACCCACATAAATCTGTCCTGTTTGCAATCGATACTACTTTCATTAATTCCAATAAGTGAAATAGTAAAATCGACAATGTCGAAGTACCCTTCTCTCCAAATATTGCCACCATGTGGAAAATGGTCCATTTTATTTATGGTTCGTTTAATTAGAATAAAGTCTGTGTGTTGTAATTTATGTGTGTTCTGTATCTTATTTATACTCTGTACCATTACATTTTTATTGTTTTTTATACCCTGTACTTTATACTTGAGAGCTGATGGTAATAAAGATTATTATATATTATAAGTACGTATACGTTTGACCTTGTTGAAATATTCTGTATAAAATAGGCAATGCCGTTAATTTGTCAATTTATTTGTTAAAATAATTTATTGCGTTTTGTGTTTGTGTGTTTCTATTAATATTTTTCGAAATTTTAAGAATTGTTGACAACATGTCTAACGTACATTATACTACTCACTCACTTTGTTGGACACCAACCAATTTTCAGAACAGCCTTACTTTGGGGTATAATCACTGCTGGTTTCTCAAAGTTTCTAGTGTCCCACACACAGAGTTGATTATCAACGAATGATGCAATTTGTCTATCATCACCAGGATTCGTGCAAACACCAAACACTGCTTTAGTGAAAGTGGAATTCACCATTTTATTCGGATCTGCAATGAGTAATTCAAAATATCACTCAACATATCTTGAAGCGAAAGATTTATGCAATTTCTGCATGTTTAAATTAAAAAAAAATTGTCTAACAGGAGTAATCCTAATTACAAGACAAATAGGTTTACAGCTATGAATAAGTATAAGTATAGTAGAATACAAAAATTGCATATAAAATCAGTAGAATAATAACTATACAGGGTGTTCCTTAAAGACATGCTAATATTTGAGGGGGTGATTCTTTGACTTATTTTAAGGAAAAAACTTTCTATAAACGTATGTCCTAAAAGTCCTAACTTTTGAGATACAGGGTGATAAAGTTTTGAAAAAAAATCAGTTTTTTAAAAATAACTGAGATAATTTTGTAGACGTTTTTATAAAATTTGGTACATGTCTTCTATGCATCAACGTGCATTTTTTAATGCAAAAACATTTTCATTTTCTCAACCAGTGGCGTCCGTACGGGTTTTGCATTGAATATTTTTTAATCTCTTGAGTTTTCTTTGTCCGCCGCATGGTTTTCGCTTAAAAAAATAAAAATCGTTTTACTTCAGGATCAATTCCTCAAAAATCTGATGTGGTGTGGAAATGATTGTGCATCGACTTAAAGCAAATAAAGGGATCAGATTTGTTCCAAAATGAATGAGAATCAAAAAAATATGGATTTCAGCTTGTACAAAAACGAATTTTATTTTATTTTATAAAAGTAAGTTTAAATGAACGGATCAAATTCATTAATTATTGACAATACTAACACTGATTATAAAAATTGTTGGAAATGGCCACCTTCACTTAATAGGCATGCTTTCGCCCGTCTACGCATGGAATTACGCAAACGTACGGCGTATTTCGAATAGTTTCACACGAGGCAACTATTCGCTCTCTTAAATCTTCTAAAGTATTAACGGGAGTTTTATACACTAGAGTTTTAAGGTGCCCCCATAAAAAAAAATCTAAACCGTTGAGATCAGGGGATCTTGCTGGCCATTGCTGAGGTCCTCCGCGACCTATCCAACGATTATGATAAACTGTATTTAAGATAGGTAGCTGAATTAATATCGTAAATCCATTCAGGTAATAATTCAAGCACTTGGGAGATTATAAGTGAAAAGATTAAGAAGTGGTGAAAAGAAATATCAATTATAAAGAGGTAGCTAAATTACTATCGGACGATTTATTGTCCACAAAATGTTAGGTACCTACTGGGATATGAAGCAATTTCAATTTAATTATTTTAATCAAGAACCGAGCATCTGACAAGAATTACACATTTTTTTGGATTCTCATTCATTTTGGAACAAATCTGATCCCTCAATTTGCTTTCAGTCGATGCACAAACATTTCCACACCGCATTAGATTTTTGAAAAATTGATCCTGAAATGAAACGATTTTTATTTTTTTAAGCGAAAACCATGCGGCGGACAAAGAAAACTCAGGAGATCAAATTTGCTCAAAAATAAATGAGGATCTCAAAAGTATTTTTTTTTTTCAGGAGAAAGCAGTGGCGTAGTATTTTTCTCTCCAAAAATATTCAATGCAAAACCCGTACGGACGCCACTGGTTGAGAAAATGAAAATGTTTGTGCATTAAAAAATGCATCTTGATGCATAGAAGACATGTACCAAATTTTATAAAAACGTCTACAATATTATCTCAGTTATTATTAAAAAACTGATTTTTTTTCAAAACTTTATCACCCTGTATCTCAAAAGTTAGGACTTTTAGGACATACGTTTATAGAAAGTTTTTTCCTTAAAATAAGTCAAAAAATCACCCCCTCAAATATTAGCATGTCTTTAAGGAACACCCTGTATAATACACACAATGATACATAAAATAAAACATAAATTATAGAATAAAGTAGCAATACAAAAGCGGGCTGGGCTGGGTTGAAATCATGGGGATTATATTACAATTCATTTGAAAATCAAATGAGGCACATATATTTGTTGTAATTTAGTTTTACTTGATTATGATTGTATTTGTTGATAAGGTAACGTAAACATTGTGTTCAACACCCTAATATTACCTCATTTTACCACAGTACTTTACCTACTCAATCAAAATGAACTGTCCAGATTTAGGATACTTCAAAATCGAGCTATACGAAACATACTGACATGTTCAAAGAGAACATCCATTGGGCATATGTTCAAGGAAATGCAGTGGTTATCAATGGATGACTTCTTATAGCATAATACTCTAATATTCATATTCAAGATCAAATAAGGTACTGCTGCAAGTTATTTAAGAAACGTTATTCGTTACTAGTTTGATGTGAATACCTACAATACAAGATTACAAAATGATTTTCACATTAATTCCACCGGTGTCAGAGTCATAAACAAACGTCTGTATTTTTAAAGGCCTGAAGAGATTCAATCAGCTGCCCCTAGAAATCAAATCCTCAGATTCCTCTTCCTTCCTTCAACTGACCTTAATGTTTAATTTTTAAAAGTCTGTATTAGTTTACATAACCAAATTTGAATGTGTATTTTTTGAATGAGTATTTGTATTAGTTTATACAATGCGGCTTTTAATAACCCCCCCCCCCGTTGTTGTATTCCGTTTTATTTATAGAGAATTATTTATAGAAGTAAAATTTTTAGTGAAACCTACTGTTATCTGAGTGGAGAATTATGAATTTGAGGTTGGGTTTGTTTGTCAGTTGATCTGTCAAAACAAGTCTATGCAAAAAAGTATGGTAACATATCAGTGAATTCACGACATCGATTCTACCAAATAATATGATGAATAAAAAAATGAAGTTGTCGGTCCCATGGTCATCCGGTACTATGTTTCCGATTCTCTCAACATTAAAAAATGTTCAGGAGGTTGACAAAAATTCCGACAAGTTTTAATAAATTAGAGTTATGCGATTATTGAACATACAAAATTACGTTGCTACTCAGGACATATCTTTAATTTTTCTCAATTATCTCAGAAACCCCCACTTTTAGGCCCATGGAATGTTATGACTTTTAGGTCTCCATTCACTCGTACAAAGAAAATATGAAACAAAATATGACCACATACCATCGTAACTACGCCACTGATTTACGAAAATCAAAAATTATAACTTTAAATCCTCACGTTGATAAACCTCGATTAGTGTACCAAGTTCGAAAATTTTGAGTTTGAAAAAAAAATAAATAAAAAATTCGTACTTTTGACACCCTGTATCTGTCTTTATAAGAACTTTTTACTTTGAAATGAAGTAAGGAATCTGTATTCGGAGTTTGTCAGTCTTATTCTGACTGACCCTGTATACAGGGTGGGTCACGGTCGATGGTACCTTAGCCGTTTACGGAGAACGGGACATAGGATCATTCTGAAAATTTGGTTTCTCAAGTAGTTGCTCTTGGTCTATCGATCTAAAATATTTTCAGCAATGCAGCGTTGCCGCTTATACCAGAAAGTAGCAGCATCTTTGTTATTTCAAATGGGTCACCCTGTAACCAGAAAGTAGCAGCATCTTTGTTATTTCAAATGGGTCACTGTATATTACCGCATTTTTGAACTTGTCATTCCTTTCTGATTATTTCTGCCTCATACTCCCCCCTACCTATCTCTAACGGTTTTTGAGATATTGGTTATTTTTCATGTTTTTTATCCAAAACATAGCTCGAATTGAATGTTTATTTCTGCGGTATTTGGATTCTTAGGAAGTTGCAATTTTGTGTTTAGTTCATCAAGATCATGTACATTGATTCTGTATAGAGAAGTTTGTTCTGCGTTATACAGGGTCGTTCAAAATTCATGATCTTACTGCCAGATACGAAAAGGGTTGAAAGTGCGTTTTTTTTGTAAATGGAACATCCTGTATATTAGGAAATATCCTGAAAGATGATTAAATTCCCTTCGAATTGATATATCATGTTCCTATACCTAAATAGCCAGAATTCCGAGATAATAGCAATTTTCACTTGTAATCTCCCAAGTGATTGAATTATTGCCGGAAATTTTTCGAGTACATGAAATTTCAATCCACGATAAGAACATAACCTTTTTATTTATTTTTTGTTCCAAATTTAGACACATTTATTGATGAAAATTTTGTTAAGTATTTTACATATCAATATTTCAGTGAAATAATCAGAAAGGAATGACAAGTTCAAAAATGCGGTAATATACAGGGTGACCCATTTGAAATAACAAAGATGCTGCTACTTTCTGGTATAAGCGGCAACGCTGCATTGCTGAAAATATTTTAGATCGGTAGACAAAGAGAAACCAAATTTTCGGAATGATCCTATGTCCCGTTCTTCGTAAACGTCTAAGGTACCATCGACCGTGACCCACCCTGTATATCAATTCTACCGGTTTCCAAAAAGCCCCTCATAATATGAAAAAATAATACATTCAATATAATGCTCACCTCTCAAGTCATAAATCTTGACATTTTTTCCATTCATTCCAGATGCTAAAAGTCTACTAGAACCATAAAACCAAGCCAAGCTATAAGTCACTTCGGATGTGCCAAGTTCTGCCACAGGTTTGAGTAGTTCCACAGCCGGAGCCATGGTATTCACAGCCATCCGACCACTGTTGTTGCCTTCACTGGGTGCGTTGAATTTATTGATGTCCCAAATGAGGATGGAATTGTCAGATCTGTATTTTTCCAGACCGGCAGCTAATATGTTACATTCGACTGGGTTGAACAAAACTGCATTACAGTAGCGACTATGCCTGGGAACTGGGGAAACATATACAGTGACCGCCAAAAAGTATGTACCATATGGGAAAAAAGTTTATTATTAGAATTTTTTGGAAAAGTTTGTGCATGTCCGATAACATAAAAATCGATTTTGACACATATCACGTGATCGCTGGTATGGCGGCAAATTGAAAAAAATTTCTATGAATAGGCAAAAAGTCGGGTAAAATGGCAAGATATCGAAAAAAGTTATTTGAAAGTTTCTTAGAATTCAATTTTATACACATATTTGAAAAAATAATGTGAGAAAATTGATAATAACAATTTTTTTAAATATTTTTCTAGCTGTATAAAAATATCAAATTATTTTCTCATAACTAGCTTGACCACACTGAAATATTTGTATTTCAATGATAATAACAAAACTTCCTCATTTTCTCCACACCAGAGAGCACTAAATCAAAAAAATTGGATTTTGTCAGAACGCTTGCTGTTACATTGGTTCGTATCTAACAGTTATATCAGAATTCCACGATTATTGCGATGATAGGGAAATCCAAAAATATCGTGTTTTTCCGATTATAATCAATTTTTGATGATAATCGTGCACGAACGTTTCACTTCGCACATAATCTTAAAAATAGTGCGTCAAATTAAAGAGGCTATATAGAGTTTTCAACATTGCACTCGAAGTGAAACGCTCTGGCACGATTATCATCGAAACTTGATTATAATCTGGAAAACACCATGTTTCTAGAGTATCATATGTCATCACAATGGTCGTGGAATTCTGATATAACTGTTAGATACGAACCAATGTAACAGCCAGGGTTTTGACAAAATCCAATTTTTTTAATTTAGTACTCACTGGTGTGGAAAAAATGAAAAAGTTTTGCCATTATCATTGAAATTCAAATGTTTCTGTATGGTCAAGCTATTCATTAGATAATAACTTGATATTTATATACAGCTAGGAAAATATTTTAAAAAAATAGCTATTTTCAATTTTCTCTCATTGTCGTTTGTATATGTGTATAAAATTTAATTCTAAGTAACTTTTTTTTTGCCTTTTCATACCAATTTTTTTCAATTTGCCGCCATACCAACGATCACGTGACATGTGTCAAAATCGATTTTTAGGTTATCGGACATGCACAAACTTTTCCCAAGAATCTTTTTTCCAATACTCTAATAATAAACTTTTTTCCCATATGGTAAACATACTTTTTGGCGGTCACTGTATATAATTAACAACAAACATCAAAAAACTATATGTGGGAAAATGTTGTAACCCCAATAATATTCACGGATAAAGCTGAAGCTAGGGGCCGTGCTCCCCTTAATGGCTGACTGCAAAATAAACACCTGGTATTCGCGAGTGAAATTAGTTGATTTCTCATGACCGACGACATTATGTTTGGGTAAACAACTACTAACTAAAAAGGGGAACATTCTCCATGAAAATTGAAAAATTTATTTGTAATATCTAACAGAAAACAACTACTTCCCGAGCACAAGCCACGCTGGACATTGAACTACATGTGATAGATATTGTGAAAAGACTGTAACTGAAAATAAAAGAAAAAATCTGAAAGTGAATATTCGCATTTTATTCACATAGTTGATTTTTTAATTTTCTCTAGTTTTCATTGAAAAAATCATACAATAAACTAGATAGGGAGAATGTTATTAAAAAATATCACTCACAGAAATCGTTCATTTCATTGAAGCAAGGTTCGCTTCTCTCGCATTCAATCCCACATATGATTCCACAACAGATTTTATGAATATCCTATTCATATTTTCGAACAAAAATCAATACTACTGTTATCAACTACTATTAAAAAAACAAGTCCACGTAATTTCAGAGAATTTTTTTTCCTCTGGCTCTTGGTAGGACTATAGTTTGTCCAACTTGTCTCTCAGAATGTAACGATTGCTAAGTTGCCAGCTTTCTTGGATGGCTGAGATACCTGATTCTTTTTGTAAACGTGAGTATACCTATTCTAGGTAGAAACAACTGATACTACAGGTATAGCCATTACTATGGAAATCCACGGGGACAATTTCAACACTTTTTACTCCGAAGGTTAGAGAAGTACCACCTCAAGAATTAATTCATACCTAAAATGTAATACTCTATGTAACAAATTAACAACTCTTTGTTATATGATATCGTAATCATTAGAGGCAATAAAGAATATTTATAGATTGATTTTTTGAGAATGTGAAGTATAATCTATGACCCAAAATTTCTAAATCAGGTTACACAATCTTATGAGCTCTTAAAATTATAACCAACCAGTGTAGCGAGAAACGAGAAATGGTGTCTTCATAATGGACATTTGGTTAATTCATCCAAAACTTTCATCATGAAATTTAAAACAAAAAATACAAAGAATGTTTGCAGTTATCTGGTAAGAGTCAATGATAAGTGAACAACATAAAATTTTTGGGAGTTATCATAAGATGACATGGGAACACATTGATGTACTTGGTCGAAAACTGAGCACAATTTTTTACATAATGAGGCAACTAAGACAAACAGTATCTTTGGAGATACTGAAAATAGCGTATTATGGGCTTGTGCAGTCTCTGCTAGGATATGGTTTGATATTTTGGGGCAACTCAACACAGATTAACAAAATATTCAAAATGCAAAAGAGAATCATCAGATATATGACCGGAGTAGATCATAAGACCTCATGTAAGCAGAGCAGATTACTTAGAGGTCAAGCAACCATAAGCATCATGCACGGGAGTGACTACAACAAGCTATATGAAGAGTTGGAAAACGACCCTGTCATACGTATGCCATCAGACTTTCCAGATATAGCTTTGACAAAACTTTTAAGACAAGCATAACGGACAGGGATGCGTGGAAGGAGGAACCTCCCATCAACGCGGAAATCGCTGTCTACACGGATGGCTCCAAAACCACTGAAGGTTCAGGAGCCGGCATATATGGAGCCAAGCCGAAGATGAGAATCTCACTAAGCTTAGGTAAACACACGACGATATTCCAGGCGGAAATCGTTGCAATACACCATTGCGCGCAAGAGTTAATAAGGCAGGAGTTCTCAGAAAAAACCATTGTCAAAACTTGTTTGGGACTGCATAGAAGCCCTAAAAGAGCTAGGCAGTCAGAACAGACTGACACTAGCTTGGGTACCAGCACACACAGGTTACAGAGGCAATGAAGAGGCTGATTCACTAGCTCGAGAAGGAGCAAGTAAGGCCCAGAACCGTTTTGCGGTATAGCGAAAGCTGTACTAAAAACCAACACCAAATCATGGATCCAACATAAAACTCAAGAATGGTGGAACGATTCACCAGGAATGAGACAGGCCAAAGAGTTTATCAAAAAACCGTTGCCAACATTCACAGAATATCTACTAAACCAGAGAGGGAGCAACACTAGAATAATAGTTGGACTCCTGACAGGGCATTGTAGGCTCAACAAATATATGAGTACTATTGGTCTGGCAGAACAAATGCTATGCAGGTTCTGTCAGGAAGAAGAGGAAACATCGGCACACATACTATGCCACTGTGAGGGCTTGTCAAGGCTTAGGTTTCTAACACTGGGAGAAGAAAAACCAAAAGCTCCCGGATACATGGGAGTTCTGAAAACTGGCCTATGGAGTCTCGTGACGAAGACAGGACTAGATAAAGAACTCTAAACGATTTCGAGGGCGAACACAATAGATCTGAAAAGGTCGCGGTGTTGATGCTTATGGCACGGAAGCCCCAAACTAATCTAATCTAATCTGACTATTGGCATTCATATCTATCAAGGTATTAAATGTTTTAACCGATTCATGGAACTCTTTGGTGCATCTTACAATTTAAAGAATCCCAATTGCTTCAAGAATACTCTTTGTAGATACCTAGAGAATAAAGCATTTTACCCAATAGAAGAACTTTTATTGCAAAACTAAAAAATAATATTGATATTACCATCTGTGAAAAAATTTTGTCTTTTCTCTGAATATTTTATACTATATAATTTCATATTTTTTATACTTTATGTTTTTCTGTACCTACTTTGTAGTTATGTATTATATACTATGTATGTTTCTCTTGTATGCAGTTTTAAGTGTATGACTAGTCCAATAAGTTTTATACTGTGTGCCTATACATTTTTGTATTGACTTCGGTGAAGAATAAATTTGATTTCTTTGGTTTAATTAACAAGATATTATGATCCAGATAGTCGTATGCTTTTGACAGGTCAAGTAACATACTTAAAGCTAGATACCGTTTTTTCATTAGATTAATGATATTCTGTATATATTGGAAGATTACGGTTTGTGTTGATTTGTTTTGTAAGTAGCCATGTTCGCTAATTGCTGGGCCGTTATACTATTAATTGCGCGTCTTACTCGCAACTCCAGGTCTTCGCAGGTTGTAACGGCGGTTGCATAGACAATGTTTTTTAAATGGCCCCAAACAAAGAAATCAAAAGGTGTCAAGTCAGGTGACCTTGGCGGCTATCGCACAGGACCATTCTTCGAAATTACGTTTCCTTCGAATGCCTGTTGAAGGTAATCAATTACTATTCTTGAATTATGGGGAGGAGCTCCATCTTGTTGGAAATGTATTTCCTGTCGTAAATGGACAGGTAATTCTGTTAACCTGTCCTCAATTTCATTTCGCAGAAATCCTAAGTGTCTAGCTCCAGTCAAAGGTCCTTCAAATATTATTGGACCAATGATTCTACGGCCGAGTATTCCAAGCCAAACATTGAAACCGAACCGCACTTTTGTAAACCTAGACTCGTCCGAAAATAAAATCCTTCCCAAAAAAGCATTGTTTGGCTGCAAATTATTCTGCAATATACAATTGCAATATTCCATCCTACATTCATAATCATTTTCGTACAGGTGCTGGTGCAATTGATATTCGAGAGATTTATAATTATGTTTGTGCAAGATTTGGCTTACTGTTTGGCAACTAATTTTCAATTCAAACCCAATTCGCCTTAAACATATATTCGAGCAATGATAACATTTCCTTTGTGATCATGGAATTGATTTTCAAGATAATAAAATAATGTCTCGCTGGACATTGTTTATTAGGATATCGGTCGGCATAAATGATTAACATGTCCACTTTTCCATCCCTTGTATAAATGTGCGGCATTTTGAACAACAATAACAACAAATGTAAAGACTTTTCCAATACACAATAAAAACACAGATAAACCAACAAATATTTATTTAACAATCTGAAGGAATAATTTCATTGTTGTCAAAGCCTTCTTATTAACTTCTTAACATTAAATTAGAATGAAATAGTTGTATTTTCTTTCAGCTGTAATTTTGATTGTATTATTTATTGCACATCTCATTACCAGGTATGAATAAATTCCTTATTAATAGTACTAATAAATGGTACTAAGATACCAAATTGAATTTTACCCCAAAATCAATTACGATGAACTTTATTTGCTCATAAAAACGCAATTTAGTATTTTTGACGGGATTGGAATAAATCGGAACCAAATGGAACCAAAAGGACAACTGAAAATTGACGTATATGATGATGTAATTGACGTTTGGAACCTTATGCGGTATCATTGGATTCCGAAAATTCAGCAGATTTTCGAAATGAAATTATATACAGGGTGTTTCATTAAAAAATCGAAAGTTGGTATCACTTCCGGTGAAACCGGAAATAAAAAAAACAATTGTAGATCAAAAAGTGGGGCTTATTATGGGAAATTCCAAATTTCAATCGATTACCTACCTTTAAAACTAACGGATACAGGTGTACTATGATTCTGTTACACCTGGAGTTAAAATAGGGTTAACTAGTGTAGTAAGCTTATAGCTCTTGAGGATGCTAACTTTGTTGGCGAAACGCGCGTCGAGTGAAAGTGACGTAGTTTTGGTGTTTTGCGAAGCCTCTATTCTTTTAATTTTGCTACTATTTGACTTGTATCATCTGGATATATTATAGTTTTAGGTGACATAGCTGTGAGGACTATCACATATTAATAATAATTGTACATTACAGTGCACTAACTGAAAGTTCAAAACCATACTCACCCAACTCTTTTCCTGGGAAACTGTGGAAGTCATGTTCAGAAGGTCCAAATGTTGTCAAGGCCACTCTTCCATTAGCAAGGCCTATGGCCAGTAACAAGTCAACTTCGCACTTTGGATAAATATCAATACTCCTCACACTATGATGATTAGTATTTGTGCTTAAGAGTTGGGCAGAATGGGTGTCGGATATCTTGAAAGCTGGAAGCTTAGGCTTATCTACAACTACAAATATCAATCAATCAAAATATACTTTATTTTAAGAAGATTTCAGATCTCATAAAGTTTTATATATATATATATATAAAATTGAAGATAAATATTTGTCATAGTAGTGAATAATAAATAATATACAAGCTCAAGATGACAAAAAAAAAAATCACATAAAACGCATACATTATGCAGGAAGAGGTATGAAAATAATATCAGATAGAGGATAGAGGTATACACATTCACAAATATAGAAACCCATAGACTACAAAAGTATAGGACTAAGTCAAGACAGTCGTTAACCACAGAATGGTGTCCATGAGTATATAAATATAAGTATAAATATGACTAGATATATAAGTATAAAAACATGACAAAATGGGGACATCAATACAATTTTTCACAATACATTTATAATATTAGGTGTCGCTCCGTTAATTTGGGATGTAAAGTATTCATAAAGCGAATAATAACAATGTTCATTGAGGAAATGTTTCAACTGTTTTTTGAAAATGATTACAAACTTGTCTTTATTTTGTTTTATCAGTCAATTTGTTTATTATTTGCCAAGCAGTCCTAGACGGATTATCCAAGTTATTTAATTTATTTTTGAAGTATTTCTTTTTAGTGTTTCAAGATATGCAGATCTCGAATATCACTTCATCATTTACCCATTTACCCATTTATTATATATTTTGTCTTTATTTCAGTATTTTCTGCGTTTGGGGAAGTGTTTTCTTTTTTTTTAATATTATATGAATATTTATCAAATTAGGTTTAGAGTCCATAAAGAGTGTACAGGCCATCCTAGACAAAATAATTTTGGTTATATTTATTACCTGAAGAATTATTATCCCTCAAATGTTGTTCTAGTTTATATAAACAAATCTCTGCACCCCACGTTATGAATTTGTTTGGTATTGGAGACCATTGTATTTCTAATTTTCCTGACATATTAGAAAATCAGTCTTATTCTAAAATATCATTGTAATTGTAAATTGTAAATGATAAACAAATAACAAATAATAAATAATCATAGACATCGGACTGGCCTTGAGAAGAGGAGTGAGAGAGGAAGGAGGCAACTGAGGCGAGTGAGGGAGAAGGGAGGAAAGGAAGGCAAGAATTCCTTATTCCTTTCCACATCACTTCCCAATAGGCAATCCGCATGGACCAATCAAAACTATTATTTTAGTTAGTTATTTTAGTTAAGAACAACTAAAGGCCGATTCAGATACATGCCTGCTACCCCCCCTAGGGTTTATCAAGCACGTGCAATTTACAAGCATATGCTTTTTAACCCGTGTGCCTGAAAGCTGCAAGACTATTCACATACCTGCCTTTCACTTGCGTTTCTATCACAAGGTCATATTTTCTATGGTTCTGTATTAATTTTCGCAATATTGGAGGAACGACAATCAAGGTTTTCAAATTATCTCGTATATTTTACTGAATCTTTCATTAAAGCCGTTTTTGATTGGCGTTTGGTTCTGGTAGCGGTTGACATAAAAATGACAGCAGTTCACTTTCTGGTACTGTTAATGACGTCATAGTGAATAATTAAACCAGAAAGTAAACGACTGTCATTTTTATGTCAACCGCTACCAGAACAAAAGACAATCAAAAACGGCTTAAAGCCGGCCTTCCACACCAGCTTTTTGCCGCTGGCTTCTTGTCTCTAGCCAATCAGAGTACTTCAAAAGTAGCGGCGGCTTAAGTGAACTAGAACTTTAGAAAACATATTCTAATTCCGTGCGTGCTCACCCCGAGTTTTTCACGCACGCAGACAGGCACAAGTGTTTACGTCGATGGGTATGCATTTCTCATGCAGAGTCAAAAATGCAGGGTGGACACCCAGTGCTTATCAACCAGATGCAATTTAAAAGCATATGTGTTTTTGACCCGTGTGCCTGAAAACTACAAGTCCATTCAGATATACGTGTCTTTGACTTGCGTTTCTATCACAAGGTAATATTTTTTTCTGGTTCTGTATTGATTTTCTCAATACTGGAGGAACGACATTCAAGTTTTTCAAATTATCCTGTGGTTTATTTCACTGAATCTTTCATTATGTGAACTAGAACATGTTATTATTGATTGAACATGTTCTAATTCCGTGTGTACTCACCCCCGTTTTTCACGCACGCCGGCAGGCAAAAGTATGAACGTCGATGGGTATACATATTTCTCATGCGGGGTTGAAAATGCAGGGTGGACACCCAAATATCTGCCACGCAGGGTTTATAAAGCACGTGTAATTTACAAGTATATACATTTTAGACCCGTGTGCTTGAAAACTGCAAGACCTTCAACATACGTGCATTTCTCTTGCGTTTCTATCACAAAGTCATAATTTTCTCATACCCGGATATTTCACGGAGTCTCTTATTATGTGAACTAGAACTTATTCCGTGCGTACTCACCCCGCATTTTTCACGCATGCTGACAGGCACAAAAGTGTGAACTCCATGGATATGCATTTCTCATGCAGTGTCAAAAATGCAAGGTGGGAACCACTCTAGAGTATAAAAGACCATAGAAGATGCCGTAAACAAATTGTCTATTTCACATTTCACCACCCGTCACCCCTCTCGCCAAGAATTGTATAGAAAAGGATAGTTCATGTTCACTTCAAAACAGCTATTTGTTTAGGTACAGGCAGGGCATCTCTATGTCTTTTATTACTCTGAGGAACCACTTCAGTGGTGGGAACCCAAGTTTCTGAATCGACCTTTACGGAGTTTTGTGCACAGATTCAGAAATTGTTGACAAATTAATTTACGTTTTATGTTTTCGATTTTAACCTCACTCGAATTTGATTATTGATTAGTTTGAAGTTGAAGCGTTTCAAGCAAAGTGATCAAGATTAAGTGATATTTTATTGACATTATTGTAGATATGTTGATTGCGAAGTGTACAGTCGATAGAACTGATCGAATCTATATATTGTGGGTTATTTAATAACTTTGAAACGTAGCTAGCAACAATTTAGAATCCCGGTGAAAATGGCTAGTCAAATACACAAGGTTTTGAAACAAGCAATCATCACATTTACCAGCAAACCAGATTTGTTCGCTTCAAATCTAAGCAATCTCTCTGTTTTGTTGAACAAAACTACTGCTGAAGATGTAAATTTGGACACACGATACACAACAGAAGAAGATTGGGAAGATAATGACCGAGCACCAGTTACATTCATCGACATCTATGAAGATTCTAATCTGACAATGAACATTTTCATACTAAAATCAGGTAGTCAACTACCATTACACAATCATCCGGAAATGTATGGACTGATAAAAGTGATCTCGGGCAAGATAAAAATTACAAGTTACTCATTGAATACACCTAAAACATTAGAAGTTGACAGAAGAAGTTTCAGAGATGACTTTGTGCCACCTATTGATCATAGAAGGAGAAAAATATTAACAGCAGAACTTGTTAGTAGTGAAATTGTTGATGTTAGTAGTAGTCCTTGTATTTTGGATCCTAATGATAAGAATATTCATGAAATTCAAAGTATTGATGGACCCGCTGCCTTTCTTGATATCTTGGCACCTCCTTACAATACAGAAATTCCCGGTAAGGGCTCAAGATTGTGTTCATACTATGCTGTTTTGAGTAATGTCATGCCCAATGTTTTTCGACTACAAGAAATCAGGACACCGTCATGGTATTGGACTGATTCGTGTCCATATACAGGACCTAATCTGCATTTTTAATCTTGTGAAATTCTAGGATATCAGTTGTGAACATCCTTTTGATTGTTATATTCATTATAAAATTATAGTAAGTTGTTGAGTACGAGTCTCACTTTTGATAAAGGTTACAAATGTTGGTTGCATGAGAGATATATGATGATTGTTATGATGGTTATTTAGAGTCAATATCTATTTATTCCAGTGATATTGGTAAAGGAAAACCAAAAACATTTTTTAGGCATTTTCTAGGTGAACAAATGAAAGCAAAAAGTTTTTCTCAAACATCGTTTCAATTCAACACTTGACATAAAAACTGGATGGGATTTCTACCCCCCCCCCCCCAACATATCCTTTTGAAATTATGAAATTGGCCACTGGTACAGAAAAATTATCCTTCCAAAGATCCATATATTGATGTCTGTCAATGCCATTGTAGCCAAAGGAAACATTCATATTGTTAAATTTGAAATATGACGAGCTCCTAAATGCCAAACGCCGATCCACATCTTGCACATGCACTTAATATTGAGGTTATGCATCTTCTTACGGATTTTGAAGACAGAATTGTTTCAAGACAGTAATTTATCCAAAAACAACGATATACACCAATTTTGCCTTCTTGAAACTATTGAAAATTGAGTTTTACGGGTTTTTCAGAAGGCTATCGTTTACAGGATCATTTAGTCCTATTATGTAAACAATTGAAAAAGTGTCTAAACGAGAAAGTATAACCCATTCATCGTTTATTTACGACTGTGTGCTAGGGACAATTGTCACTTTACAACTGAGCAAGTTCCATTACATTAGAAACAATAATAATAATAATACTTCTTTATAAACACTCGTAGAGGGTACCCAAAGGTATGGCCTGTGCGGGTAGAGGACGGCTATTATTATTATTATCATTATTTGAAGTGGCGCTCTGGAGCGACTTACTGATTTGGTGGCATATTCTTTTCTTCTGTAGAAAAACCTGGAAAATCTACAGCATCACTTCGAGCGGTCGGTGTCGGATATCACATTTTTATGCATTTTTTGCCAATTTAAAAAATTTGTTCCAATTTTTTATATATTTTTTTTCAAATCAATAGATGTTTGTAAATATGTGAAAATATATGAATGTTTCTAAATAAGCTGAGAAAAATGAAATACGGTACCTATCTACCAGGCATTCTGTTCTGTGTTTATATTATATGAGAGAACAGCTCGAACGGTAGAGTGTGTTGGATCGCACGTTAAAAGGTAAGACCTCGTTAATCCTTAGCTCGCACAAGTTTCGACTTTTGAGGGGTGCCATTCGCAGGGACACAACAGCAGGTTAACAGAAAAAAACAATTTTTTCAACAAAAAACCCGATGGATTATTTCAAGTTTTATTGGAAAAATAAAGGAAAAACAATAAATTCATGAAGTCAATAACAATATCCCAAACTTGTAAACTAGAAACACTGTACAAAAACATATTCAAAATCAAAAATTTTAGTTATATATTTCATATAAAATTGGTACATATCTAAGCGAAACTGAAATGAAGTTATTCGTTTTGCCTATTGTGTAAATAAGTGGAAATATTTGTTTCAGTGTAATCTAGAATTTTTCTTCGGCACTGCCTAATGTACTGTTGCTGTTTATGATATATTCTCAGACATCCCTTGATAGCAATAAAAGTTAGGCCCCCCAAAATGGTTTTGTGAAAGTTGGATTTCACAGAGTCGAAAAAAAATTTGCCAAACATATTTGCGATGGTTGGCATCAAAAGAGCACCACAAAGTACTCTAGTTGCTGACACAGGATTTGACAGAGGTGGAATTTCGTTTTCACTCGATGAATCGGTATTCGTTGCCACTTCAATCCTAAAATAAAATTTGTGGTTAAAATATAGCATAAATTAATATAGCACTACATGAGGTAAAGCATTCGGTTGAGAATACTTTTAGTTTGAATATGATTTTGAATACCAATTAATTTGGTATGTATGTCAATAATGCACTTTTTGTTTAACTAGTTATTACTAGCAATTGGTATATTTCAGTAAGTACAAAAAGATATGTATTTACACTCAAATTTGATTGCCCCTAAATATACAAACTAATTTCTTAAGTAAGAATTCCGAGTTTTTATTTATCTGTTGAATTAAATTTTTGATCCTGTCAGTTTAATCTTCCTTTTGAAGATGATCACTTGGTGATTGAAACACGTGTCGAGGTGTTAAAAATAGAGGTTTGATGTTGTAGTACAATAACCACAGACAAATGTAAGCCACAATTGAAGAATGAATCATAGCACTTTGAAACTCGACACATGACTTCTTGACATGTATTGTTAGAAAAAAAATTGTTCACCAAAAAATCAGGAGTGGCACCCAAAAGTTTTTTTATTTAAATTATAATTTTTTTTGCTGTTGTTTCGGAGAGTATAAGATTTATCAAGAAAAAATTTCAACGTGGCGAAAGATAATTCAATTCTCCACAAGAAGTATACTTACTACTGTCTCACAAAATGCGCTCGTTTTCTCAGAAAACCTGATTGAATTCCGATATCAAATTTCAGGCTCGCGTTAAGCCGCCACTGCCATTTCCGGCAGGGCCGAAAATTAGATTTGTCATAACTTTGCTAAAAATTATAGTAGAAGGAAAAGAAAAAGTGTATATCGTTCCTGAAGACTTCTCATGCAAATATAACATGTCAGTATCTGGGTACCCAAAATGTGTTTTGTTCCACTTCACGATATTTACGGAGGATCCGAAAGTCATAGATAATTTAGTTGATATGAAATAATTATACTGAAGCAGGAATCAGTACCTTCTTTTGACCATATGCAACGATTTAAGACTAGTGAGACAAGTCTCACTTATACATGTCAAAGAAAAAACTGAGTTTTACTCCTGCCTCAGTTTTCAACTCACCCATAATCCCGGCAATTTCTTCAGTAAATGTTGAAAATAATCGCTCATATGCATCCTACATAAAAAATGAAGTATGTGATTTCAGCTTGAGGTTTGCACTTCACAATAGTGTTATTAAACATATATGCTGGATATGAATAAGCGATTATTTTCAACATTTACTGAAGACAATGTCGGTTTTATAGTAAGTTGAAAATGAGGCAGGAGTAAAACAAGTTTTTTTTTATGTATAAGTGGGACCTGTCACATTACTCTAAAATTGTTGCATATAGTCCAAAGAGGGTATGGGTTGCTGCTTTAGTATAATAATTCCATATTTACTAAATTATTCATGATTTTTGGATCACCCGCAAACATCTCCGTGAAGTGCGACAAAACACATTTTAGGTACTCAAATACTCTCATATTATATTTGCATGGAAAGATAGGAGTCTTCAGAAACGATATGAACCTTTCCTTTTCATTCACCGATCATTTTTAGCAGAGTTATGACCAATCAAATATTCTGCTGCGCCAGAACTTTCAGCGGCGGGTAAGCGGGAACCTAAAATTTAATGTCGGCGTTTTCTGAGAAAACGAGCACATTGCATATAAAATTACTGGGAATCATTTTTTTTGGAGAATTGAATTGTCTGTTTATCATGGTTCCAACAACTAATACGCCAAGTTTGGTGGTGCTACAATTGATCCTCGTCTCATAATCCAATCATACTGGATTATTGGGATAAAACTCCAGTATATTCTGTCAGATGTCAGATGCCATTCGTTTTTCTACTGGGTGACGAAACCACAGTATAAAAGTTTGTTCTGAATTCTTACTTTAGATATAAACAATAATAATAATGAAAATAAACGAAAATATTTTAAACTCATTGAAGTACAGTTAATCAGTATCTTCAACACATCCATTAAGACTCAACATTCCAAATCTATTGTAAAAGGACAACCTACACTGACTGGGACATACTAATAATTTTGATACAGAATGAATTTTGAATTATTTCTTCAATTGTATTATATTGGAGTCTTGCTGAATACCCTTTTTATTATTTTTCACAGCACTACTCAAATTCAAAAATCGAGAGAGATAGTAAGCTTTAAACATGTATTTTTTATGCTAGTTTTATGATTTCCATAAGATAAAATGTATCTGCCTTGGACAGATTTAGCTGACGTTTTTTATGTTATACTTTGTTAAAAAAAAATTACCGATTCAAATGCTATAAACAAGAAAAAATCAAGTGAGTATCTCATACTGAAATATTTGAAAGGGAAGCTTTGGTCCATGTTCCTAATGTCAAGCTATCAAAATTGTATCCAAAAAGAAGAAAATTACTATTTATCTATATTTATATTTATTATATTATACCTCGTTTTCGACTCGGGATAGTAGTATTACAAGAGAAAATACAGTATTACTTATAAAAGGGATTTTTTGAAATGGGCATACTAAAACGATTGAACTGAGCTTTATTCTGTGATAAAAATGGGGACTAGAAAAAATAAATTAAATTGTATAAAGAGTCATAACACTAAAATTCATTGGATATAATTCAACGTTCGTCGTGGTATTAGCCAATAAATATTCCTATTGTACACGATTATTACAGCGTACATCCTCGTATGGCAGGACATCTGGTTTCTAACCAAAATCTTATTTTACTTGGTTTTTTAATGAATCTTAGGCTGTCATTACCTGAAAGGAAATACGTGTCCAATGACCGGAATTTTGGGAAAATTTTTCCTCATGAAATGTAGTACCGCATCTTCCCAACGAATCATCTTCCCCAAGACCAAGGCAACTGGTATAGCAGGAAGACCAATCAGTAGAACAAGTGGGTCCGCCTGTTCCATAATGGAGAGACCTTCCTTTTGTCCTACAACCTAAAATTGATTGAAAATTATGCTTATTATAAATGACCCCACTCAGAATTATATAATAGTTCGACAAAATTTTTACTGAAACCTTCTGTATGGCTTCATTGGACCTAGTCTAACACCGTTTTCATCTGTGACTTTTTTGTTTCGGGGGCGTTTTTCCTCTAAACTTTCCGAAATATGTTGTTTTGACAACTACAAAAAAATTACACCCGTAGTGGGAAAATTCAGTTTCGAAAAATATAATTTTGTCTCACTTCTCATGGGAACACCCCTGAGCTTACTACTTCTCCTGCAAAAATTCTCTTACCCTTTACAGTCGGCGCCTTTATTTTAATGGGTAAACTTAAATGTAATTGTACAGAAAAATCTATACAAACAACTTTTTTATTTTCAGCATAAAAAGATAATAATATATCTGCATATTTGAAGATGATTTTTTATTCTGAACAGTTTATCACAATAACACTTTTTGATATTAAATCCAGTACGATTGGGTTTTGAGACAAGAATCGATTGTGGCACCACCAAACTTGGTATGCTAGTAGTTGGAACCATGATGAACACGAAAAAAAATTATTTACCAAAATTCCAGGGGTGGAACATATTTTTTTTTCATTTAAAAATATATAAATAGATTTTTGCTGTAATCTGGTGAAAAACCCGCCGCTGAAAGTTCTGGCGGAGCCGAATATTTGATAGGTCATAACTCTGCTAAAAATGATCGGAGAAGGAAAAGGAAAAGTTCATATCGTTTCTGAAGACTCCTACCTTCTCAAGCATTAAACCATGTTTTCTGAGAAAAAAAATGAAAATTTTTTTAAATGAAAAATTTTTTAGGTTCCCGCCCTGATTTTTTGGTAAACAATTTTTTTTCTAATAATACATGATGTCAAGATGTCATGTGCCGAGTTTCAGAGTGCTACAATTCATTCTTCACTTTTTGCTCGAGTTTGTCTGTCGTTACTGGATTAATTGTCAAAAATAGTAAAGTACTTTACCCTTATCACCAGGGTTAGAAAAAATTCAAACGTGATATTTTTTAGATTTTTTAATTTTGATTAACGATTAATATGTTTATGTCAATTTTTAATGAATCTAAGTAAAAAAACAAAACCTTTAAAAAAAACGCCTAGGAAAGAGTAATTATTTCCTAGGGGTTTTTTCCGTTTTTTTTTTCCTGGGGTTTGTTTTTTCAGTTTTTCCAGTTTTATTTTTTCGGGTATTTTTTTTTTCGGGGATATTTTTACCGTTTACCATTTTAAGTCAGTTTGAATTTCATGGCCAACTTTGCTTGATTGAACAATCAACTGATTTTCAATTTTGAAGAACAATACTATCACAAATTGCGTTATTTACCGGATAATGAAAAAAAATTACAGGGCGTCAATTGAAGAAAAAAAAATGGGGTCACTTCCGGTTAAACCAGAAGTGGTGAATTTTCAGTAGTGGCGTTAAAATATGAGTATTCAAGTACTATAGCGACATACCAAATTTAAAATATGTATCCTCAAAACTACAGAAAAATTACCTCACCTCGTGGTCACCCGGTATAATTGAATATTATTACTTTTCAAATCAAAATCGAAATTAATTCAATACTAAACTCATGTCAACATTAGGTTTGTATGAACATCTCACCTGCATAACTGTGATAGCTCCGTAAGTGACAGCACACCAGTAAATTGCCCCTACAACAATACCAGCAGCTAGGAATGGACATCCTTTGTATATAAAACCATCTACTGTATCCAGCACAAGCACCAATACACCCATATTCGGAAATACTATGATATATTCAGTTTGGCATTGAGGGCAGGTGACTTTTCCTAGGTTACCTCCTTTCTGCTTTTCATCTACCCATCTTTGCAGGCATGACTGGTGAACCTGAATATACCCAATCATAATTATGAAATTTGTATTGCAATTATAATTGCTACACCGTTTAAATATAGACACATCAATATATTCATATCCTCCAAACAGAAGATGGTTAAATAGAATCAGCTCATGAATTTAAATATCTGGGTTTTCTTGACAATTATTCTACATTCAATAGATCGATATCTCTTATAAGTTCCTTAAAAATATACCTTTTCAGGTGTAGAACATGTCAATAAGATTACAAAAGAAATGAGATCAAATCATGAATATATGAATATCACAGAATACAGTGTAGGTATATAATTTGAAGGGTACGAATAACATGGTTATCACAGTCAATATAAGCAATAAATAATAACATAGATGATATTACGAGTAAAAGATAAACATGTCAATAAAATGAAGTAAACAAGAAACAACCATGGAAAATCATATTTCACTGATGAAATAAAATGGGTATACATTTTATGGTCACAAAATAAAATAACAAAGCTATCACAGTCAATACTCGTATATACATACATACACACATACATATACAGTGTGACCCACTTAAGACCAGAACACCCTTATAAAATCTACATTTTCAACCGATTGAAATAATTTTTTTCTCATTAGGTAGACATTCAAAAAGTCTACTAGGACACCAAATTTCATGAATAAATCTCCAGGGCCTACAAATCTGATTTTTCAAGGTCAAAAATCCAAAAATATTACTAGCGATTTTTTTTAGAAAAATTCTAACTACGCCACTGGATTCGCAACATTTTCAAATGGTTCATATGTAAATTACGTTGAAATGCGTCAATCAATAAAAAAGTTACAAAGGAATGAAATTTGAAAAATATGCAGTTTATTCAACCTGCCACTTCAGTTTCAAAACTGTTATCAGAACTTTAACTATAGCACTGGATTCAGGGACTCTCAAAATATCACTGACCATAATTTCATCGAAATTTGTTGATAAATGAAAAAATAAAAAATTATAAGATAAAATTACATTTTCCTGAAATTCCATTAACATATTTTTCAAATTTTATTATCTCATAATTTTCTTTTTTATGAACAGATTTTGATGAAACTTTAATAAGCCATATATCAAGACCTCCTGATCACAATGGTGTATTCCGAATTCTGTTAAAGTTCTGAATCTTCTCATTGTATTGGATGACAATAAACGACACACATAAACTTTACTAACTTGTGCGAGTACTGCTCATAAGTTTCAATTACTGGGCCCTACAAAGTTGAGCACAGTCAGAGTTTGCTCGGTGATGGTCAAACTAGGACGAGACTAGTTTACACAATAAGAGTGCTCAGCCCAATCACCTATTTGGACAAGTGTACTAGCATGTGTATATCGGTCTTTAGGGACAGAATGGAAAAAATATATACAATTACCCATTTTGTAGTTCCTCTGCAGTTACAAGGCTGTACCCAGGACGCTTCTCTATCCTCCTCTTCTGTTGCAAAACAAACCCAACAATATCTTGTGGATTCCTTACTGTGAACTGGGAAAACTTTTGGTTGTGAAGTTTCTGGTATTTGTTGGTCAACATCTGTATTCGTCATGATGATTTGTAGACTTATAGTTTCATAACAGGTGATTTCCTATGCACTGAATATGATTTGTAAAATTGTGATGAAAGAGATTGGAATAACGTTTATATCATTTTGGCAAAAATTTCACTGACTTTTTTAAATGAATTCCTCCTCAACCTCTATGTCAGAGTTCAGAATCCCTCACCCAACCACACAACGACAAAATTAAAATTCAACAATCCAAATATCAACCACAAAAAAAAGGACATCACTGTGAAGTTGGCTGTTAACTGCCAAAGGCTAAAGTTCGCTGCCAATTTTCCAACGTAATTCGCGAAATGCGTTTCCGCTAGGTGTCGCTAAAAATTTAGGCGCGAAACAATATAACAGTGATCAGCTGCTAATTTCCATATGAGACCGTAGTGTTTAATTTCAGTCTCATTCAAACTTGAATAAAGTACTCGAGATGTCAAAAGTTGAAATTAGTTTATCAGACATTTTTATCTACGACATTGTGATGTCTTGCATAACTCTTTATTTTTTGATGAAAAATGATGAAAAGAAACTTTGTGTTTGGTACTATTGATATTACATGTAGCATTGCAGCACTGATCAAATACGCTTAGAAGTGGAACTTTAGGTTTCTGCCGCCATTTCAAGTTGACTTATTCTGAAACTTTGAACACTAAAGAATATCACTGAACTCAATATATATTCCAAAAATCGATTAATAATGAAAAACAATTGAAATAAATAAACTACCGCTTATGGCAAAAAAGACCTGATCTACTTTTTATCAGTTCAACCAAATAATTATAGATGTCGCACGCTTTGCGCAGACTGCGAATAGAGAGTAGTTGGGTAAATTGCCAAAGGCATAGCCCATAAAAAGAAAAGAAGAAGAAGAAGAAGAAGAAGAGAGAAGTTAACCTCGAAACGAAGTTACATGTGCTATTATTTTTGTTTATGCTGGTGAATTTCAAATACTTACAGCAAATATTGTTAGTGCCGAATGATACTGAATGAATAGTAAATATGGCCAAAGTCAAGAATAAATCGAAACTGTCCGCAGATCGTATTAATAAAAAAAAAGAAACAATTGGTACAAAGAAACCCATGAACCCTTTCGAAGTGCATGTGAATAAGGAAAAATTAAAAGTTATCGGAAAAAAACAGAAAAATGATAGAGGTTTACCAGGTATATCTAGAGCAAAAGCCATCGAAAAACGGAAGTATACCCTCCTGAAGGAATACAAAGTTCAAAACAAATCAAATAAATTTATGGATAAACGTATTGGTGAAAAAGACCATAATATGACTGGGGAAGATAAAGCTATGGCACGTTTTACAGCAGTAAGAGTTAAAGTGCATAACAAGAAGAACATATTCAATCTTGCGGACGATGAAGTTTTGACACACAGAGGGCAAACTTTAAATGAAATTGAAAAGTTTGACGACCCGAGATCAGATGATGAAAGTCTGGAAGGAGATTCTGGAAAACTGGAAAAAGATTTTGTATCTGAAGCCCATTTTGGAGGAGGAATGCTCAAGAAAACTGGAGTTGAAGGAGCAAAGAGTCACAAAGATCTCATTGATCAATTAATAGCTGATTCAAAGAAGCGGAAAGCTGAGAAGCAGAAAGTCAAAGAAGCTACTCTAGAATTAACAGAAAAGTTAGACGCAGACTGGAAGGATCTACTCCCTCTTGTCAACAAAAATAAAAAAACAGCAGGTGATAAGGTTGAACAGTTCAAAACGGATGACTATGATAAAATCATGAGAGAGCTCACATTTGAGGCTAGAGGCACTGTTTCTGATCGTCTCAAGACTGAAAATGAAGTAGCCAAAGAAGAGAAGGAACGACTTGAACAACTTGAAAAGGATAGGTTAGAGCGCATGCAAGGATTTGTAAAAAGTAATGATGGTAAATCTAACCACAGAAGCGCAGATGATTTAGATGATGATATTGTTTACGAAGAGGATCCTGATTACATGTTGAGCTATAATGAAGAAGGGCAGTCCAATTTGAAAGTGGGGGCAGATATTAATGGCAGAACATTAGAAGTGAATGAGTACCCAGAGAAAGTGATTAGTGGCAACAAAGTAAACAAACAACCTGAAGACGGTTCGGAAGATGAATCGGAAACTGACTCTGAAGACGATTTGTCTGACTTGAAAAAAGAGACTAGCGAAAGCGAGGATAGTGAGGCAGAAGAAAACAAAATCATTATTGAAACTAAACTACCTGTGGAAGATTACAAACAAGCTGATGTGAAAAAGGATGAAATAGAAATTGTTGATGCACAAAAACAAATTGAAATTGAGCTAGAGCATAAAGAAATAATGGAAAAGGCCAGGAATGAGCTTCCTTATACATTTAAATTACCTGACTCATACGAGGGTTTATTGAAGGTTTTCGAAAATCAATCGAGTAGTCATCAATGTGTTATTCTTGAAAGGATAATAAAATGTAATCATCCTAGCTTAGCAGAGGGAAATAAGGAGAATCTAGGTCTACTTTTTGCATATCTACTTCAGTATTTGAATGACCTGTTTGCTCAAAATTTGCAGAAAAATTCAGTCAAAGAGAGTTTTGAAATATTTCGAATCTTAGTACCTCAAATATATGAGTTGGCTCAATTAAATCCAGAAAACACGCATAATTCACTATTAGAAGTTATTAAAGAAAAACATCAGGAATATAGGAAAAAACCTGAAACACATCCTGGATTGGAAGTTATTATATTTCTCAAGTTAGTTAGTATACTATTTTCAACATCAGATTTTCGGCATCAAGTTGTTACTCCATGTTTTATTTTCATAGAACAAATGCTTAATCAGTGTAGGAAACGAAATAAAAGGGACATTTGTTATGGGATCTTTCTTACCACTTTAATCCTAGAGGTAGGTCAAATTAATATAATTTTATTTATTCTTATTTTTCATTATTGATCTTTCAGTATACCTTAATATCCCGACGATATTTACCCGCAGTTATCAATTACTTGTCAGGGCTTCTACATATGGCAGTTCCGAAGACAGGAGTCAGAGTAGTCAAAGTGGTGCCTCCTTTCAAGTCAACATCAAACCTACTCGTTTTATTGGAAAATTTCAGTTTGGAATCGTTTGAATCCTTCCTTATGGAAAGTACCGATATACTCGATATTAGTATAGGGGAAAATTTTAAAATTAGGACGCTTCACACTGTTGTTAAATTATTAGAAGAGTTTTATAATAATCTGAAGGAACTTCCTAGTAGGGTTGAAATATTTGAACCAGTACTGAGGTATTTGGAGCTCATACCTACTGCAAATTATCCAAAAGAAGTGAGAAGTATTATAGAAGAATTAATAAACTCTTTGAGGAAGGCTAAAGTCGAAAGAAAGCTTGGTTATATAGTTATGGAAGCAAAAAGACCCAAAGCATTGAGGTTATATGAACCTAAAATTCAAGATGTGTAAGTATTCAGATCTTTTATTTTCAGGGCAGATTCCAAACATACTTACTAAGTCCTACATTAACCAAAGTTTTTTTAAATAATGAGTAATTTATCATAAGTAACATTTACACTCAACAAATCATTGACCATTATGAAGGAATTAGTTTGATAAGTGTGCTGTAGAGCTTCAAATAAATGAAACAAATAATTTTGATAAAGTCGAAATACCCTTCTCTGCACACATTTTCTCAAGTGAAAAATACGAGTCAAATGTTAGGCAGAAAACTACTTTCTATTAGGGACACTAAATTACATACATTGTGCCCCATTTAAAATGGAAGCACCCTTATAAAACTTGCATTTTTCCATTAGGTAGACATTCAAAGAGTCCTCTTAGACACCTAATTTCAAGAATAAATCTCCATTTCTAGGGCCAACTAATCTTATTTTTCAAGGTCAAAAATATAAAAAAAAATTGAAAAATCTGACTTCACCACTGGATTCGTGACATTTTCAAATGGTTCATATGTAAATTAAGTTGAAATGCATCAATCAATATAAAAGTTATAAGGGAAAGAAATTGGAAAAATATGCCGTTTAATCAATTCGTTTTCAGAACTTTTATCAAAATTCAGAATACATCACTGTATTCAGAAGGTTATATATCGCTTATTAAAGTTTCATCAAAATCTGTTCATAAAAAAGAAAATTATGAGATACCTAATAAAATTTGAAAAACATGTCAATGGAATTTCAGGAAAATGTAATTTTATCTATAATTTTTAATTTTTTCATTTATCAACAAATTTCAATGAAATTATGGTCAGTGATATTTTGAGAGTTCCTGAATCCAGCGGTAAAGTCAAAGTTCTGATAAAAGTTTTGAAAGTGAAGTGGTGGGTTGATTAAACGGCATCTCATGATATTTTGATTGAGAAACTTGACTTCTAACAAGTCAGGGGAGCACCTCTTTCACTAATTAAATCGTACCTGGAAAACAGAGGCTAATATGTCTGGCCAAATAATACCATTTCTGATATTACCCCTGTCAAGCATGGAGTGCCCCAAGGCTCGTATTTGGGACCACTCCTGTTTTTAGTCTATATAAATGATCTCTGTGATTTTGTTTCACCCTCCCATACTTGCATTCTCTTTGCGGATGACACTAACTTGATAAATCGCCATAACTACTGCGATTCTCTGATAATTGATCAAGAAAATCTTATGCAGCAAGCTGAAACCTGTTTCACAACAAATTAACTTTCTTTAAACAAACAGAAAACACAAAAACTAATTTTTTCAAATAACACACTGTTCCAAAATACAGGTAATGCCAGTTTTCTTCGAATTATATTTGATAATAAACTTTCCTGGCGCAACTGCATCGATTTTATCCAGAGGAAATTGGCAAGTGTGCTTTTTTTACTTAGGCAACTAAGTAGGTTGACCAGCCTAGAAATTCAAAGAACAGCATATTTTTCTCTTTTTCATTAAGTCATCTCATATGAGACTACCTAAGAGTAAAGAGAAAAAGGCTATAAGAATAATATTAAAAGTTGGTCCCTGTGAACATTGTCGTCCCCTCCTCACAAAATTAGTCATAATGCCACTCCCGGTAATTCACATATTCAACATACTAATTCAAATATTCAACACACTAATTCAAATTCATAGTCAAAAACATTCCCTTTGTCTACAATCAGATATCCACTGTTATAACACCCGTAATGCTTCAATGCTCAGACCTCCAAGGTTTAGACTTGATGCTTTATTAAATTTATTATTAGAGAATTGGAAAAAAGATTTCTGGGAAAAGTTTGTGGATGTCCGATAACCTAAAAATCGATTTTGACACATGTCAACATGGTATGGCGGCAAATTGAAAAAAATTACTATGAATAGTCAAAAAGTCGGATAAAATGGCAAGATATCAAAAAATGTTATCTGAAAAAGTTGCTCAGAATTGAATTTTATTACACACATACAAAGTTTGAAAACAAAATGGTTTTGGTGTTGGGGTAGTTTCTATTTCCTGACTTGTATTCACATCAAGTATTCCAAATATTCGTTTATTGGAAGATTATAATTGTTAACAACTTTTTTTTTGTAGGCTTGATGTTATGTTAATATTCATATCTCTCTATTTTTTAGTTATGACGTCAAACGATATAAAGTACAATCAAGAGAGAAAGCCGAACGGAGCAAAATATTGCACAAACTCAAAAATGAGAAGAAAGGTGCATTAAGAGAAATCCGCATGGATAATGCTTTCTTGGGAAGAGTAAAAATAAACCAACAGATAAAAAGGTATAAATATATGAAATGCTTTATTATATAGGTAGTCAGAGAATAACAAATGTTTTATTTTTCAGTGATAGGGACAGACGAGAAAAGGTCAAGCGAATATATGCAGAAGCATCAATGCAACAGAGTGAACTGAATGAATTAGATAGAAAGAAAAAACGAAAGAAATGACTTGTGATATAATTTCAGTATGTGTTAATATGTACAGAAAAAATTATAATTTATAAAAATTAAACTTGGATATTTTCTATATTTTTGGAAATCTTGGAGCCAAAAAACATATTGAAAACCATTCAACGTCAGCAGAATGTTCGAAATTTTCTTTATTCTCTTCCAAGTACTTTGCAGCTTTTCCCAATTTTGCATTTTTATTATAAATTGTCCTTTGCTTCCATCTACTCAAATATTTTTGTGACAAGAAAAGTTGAGAGCTCAGTTTTTCTCTGAAATTTTTTAAACTTTTCTCCTTGCGATTCAAACCTGATTTCACTATTAAGAGTAAACCATCTTTCATTATTTTGCTTTGGTAAAATTCATTTGCTCTTTTTATTTTTTCCTTAAATTGCTTTTTACCATCAACAACAATTTTCCACATCCTAAAATGTGTTTTCAACAAAGAGTGAGCATGAAAAATACATGAATTGTTCATTTTGAATTTCTTTAAAATTTTGTACATCACAAATTTTTTCCATGTCTTCCAACATGTTTGTACAATATGTTTCTTATAGAATTTTTCAGCAGCTTTCAATTTATATTTGTTTTGTAACTGATTATCTGTGAAATTTTTCCATTTCATCAACGCAAATTTAACTTTATTCATATTGATACGTTCAGCTACTGCATTAAGTACTTCTTCTCTCTTCCGTTTTTTATCAAAGCGATATTTAATGTATAAAATCCAATTTCCCAAAATAATTTTTTCCATATTCTTTTCATAATGAGAAATAGCTTCCGCAACTTTTTTAACTTTCATATTTTTTTGTTTGTGATATATTTTAAATTGTTCAAAGTAACATCTTTTCAACATGAAGTTTCGTCTTGCTTCCATTATTTTCAAATTTGCTCTTACTGAGTGATTTCTACGTCTGTTTTCTTTCAACTTTGAAAAACAGTTTCGTTTCAGTTGACAAAAAAAATGTGTACTAGCTAATAAGAAGTTTTGCTTCTGATGAATGCTCTCTCTTGTATAAGTTTTCAATTTAAGAATAGCTTTGAACTTAAGATTCTTTTCCAATAATTGTTTTGCTTTTTGTACCATATTTTTGTTAACTTTTTTATTATCTATGTAATTTTTGAATTTCTGAAATACTTTCATGATAATAATCCTCTCATGGTACTTTATGGCTTCTAATAAAATATTATTGTTTTTTTTTGAAACTTTTGTGTAAATAATCCATCTGCACATGTAAGTTCTTAACATATCTGGTGTGCATTTTGATTTGAAAAAGTTATTAGCAATTTGCTCTTTACTTCTTTCATACAGCCTACAACTCATAAACAATTTCCATTTGCAGAGGGTATGAAGCAGTAATTGTCTTGAACAATTTCTAGAAAAATGTATTTGAGCAATTTGGGATTTAATTCTTGACGATTTTCTGAGTAAAATAAAATATTTCCACTTTTGCATTGTTTTATATGTTTGACTCAAATTGTAGTGGATTTCCGCTCTGATAAGCAGTTTCCATTCTATTCTTTCTTCATACCAATGATACTCCCATCTCTTGAACATATTGAATTTTAATCTCAAGCGATAGTATTTGTTTGCTTGAGATGGTAGGACTTTTGAGATGGTTTTTCTATAGAAAAGGTAACCGTACTTTCTTTTAAGAACTTTTAGCCGTATGATTTCAATTTTTCGTTTGTATAAATATTTTGGTATGTTGTAATTCTTGTTTATTAACATTTTCATTTTTCGCGAACTATATTCTTTATTTTACTCAATATGACTTTTTCCCATAAATCACTGTCAGGACTCTAGGGAGTGTAAAGGTGAGTTTTTGTGTCGCGCGCCACGCATTCTGATTGGCAAATTTCCGGCGCGAATCACTAATTTACCAATCAGAATGTGAGAAGAAGCAAGATAAGACACTCTAACAATTCTCTCCATAAGCCTCATAATCCTCTGCTTAACAGCTGATCAATGTAATGCCGATACAGGATCATCTACAACTTCTATCTAGGAAACTTACAAAAACAAGAAGACAGAGATAATCACAAAATATGCCATAAGAAGAAACCCTAATGCGCAACAAAGACACCGCTATCCAGAAGAAACCTTGCTGGAAAAACTCAAATTTTTCTACAACAATCTACATATGGTCCTCAATCAAGCGAAAATCCAAGAAATTATTTATTTCTAAACGTTCAACAATAAATAAATAAGCCTTTTTAACACTTTCCAATTTGTGACAAAATTTCATAGTAGCTATGTTTTTTTTTGTTATTTGTAGAAAAAATTTTGTTTGCATCTCGTGCGAGAAATACTTTGATGATCTCGACTATTTTTTTAATTCGGCTGCGACTCGTTAAAAAAAAACAGTTCTCGATCACCAAAGTAGCATTTCGCGCACCAGATACAAAAATAACTATTATATACAGGGTTTATCTTAAATGATGTCATTAATTTCAGGTGATTCCTTGTCACATTTTATGAAAAAAAAAAAACATTTACACGTGTGTCCTAACTTGCTTCGTTTCCGAGTAACGGGTTGTCACAAAAGTTTAATAAAAAATCGGTTTTTCATGAATTATTCAAAATTCTTTATGCCGATTCTAATTAAACTTCATGTGTTTATTAGTAGTAACAAGGGGCTTCTTTTCACGAAATTAGATATTGAATTTTAGTTCCAGTGGCGTCGCAGTTGATACCCCGTTACTTGGAAATGAAGCAAGTTAGGACACACGTTTATGAACTTTTTTCTTAAAATGTGACAAGGAATCACCTTCTGAAATTAATGACATCATTTAAGAAATGAATTATTTGATTTATTTATTTTTTTTTCAAATACAATAAGCTATTTATTTTTTTATCCATACGTATTGAAAAAACAAAATTGTATTTAATGGGTCTCTAGCCTTTTGAATGGAATGTAATTTTATTCAATAAATGAGGCTTTTGATGCAGTTTGGACAATGCAAAATGCACAAACGTAATGGTTCATTTTAAGGTAAATTTTAAGAATGTGTATTGAATGTCCACTAGAACACCAAATTTCATGATTTAATCTTCATTTTCAGGCCAACTATTCTTATTTTTCAATTTCAAAAATCAAAAAGAATATTAGCAATAAAAATAACCTGACTACACCATTGAATTCGCGGCATTTTCAAATGGTCAACAAAGTGATACAGCGATGAACTTTGAAAAGTATTTATCAAAATTATGAATACGTTACTATATGGAGTAAGTCTTGATATATATTATTGGTCAGAATTTCCTCGAATATGAATAAGAAAATTATAAGATGATAAAATTTGTATGGGATCACAGGAAAATATCATTTTATCTCATAATTTTTTATTTATTGACAGATTTTGATAATATTCTGATTTGTACGAAAGCGTCTAAGGGCCACATAGACTTCAAACACGGAATTTCCGACTTCAAAGTCAAAATTCTTGAACTCTTTTCACTTCCTGGACTCTTTGCTACCGTTGAGTGCTTTTTGGATCTTCCCTGCGGGTGGCGATGCGACTGACTTTACTGTAAGTCGCTGCTTCATTTATGAGAAAATCTTATAGTTTTACAGTGGATTATAATTAATTGGGCTGGGGCAGGACGACTGTAATGTTGTCCGACCTACGTCACTGATGAGAGGTAAGAACCTCGAAACGCATCTGCAGGTGTTCTTCCCCAGCCAAATGAAGGATAATCTACTGTTTAATTACATTAAGCATTGCACAAAATATCTGTCAGATGTAGTTCAATGTCCGTCGTGGTATTAACTAGGGAAGTAGTTGTTTTCTGTCATGTTTGCCAGTGTCATCGCGCGAGACCAGAGCAAGCAAATAATCGGAATTATGAGTTGATTCGAACAGGGAACAGATGGCTTCAGAGCTGTCTGTGTTGACCTACCCTTGCATTGATAAGAGAAACTAATTGGCAGGTGGTGTCCCTGTACGAATCAAAACAAAATTCTGGTAGTTTGTTGCAGGAAGCACTTGTATTAACCAGGAGAGTAATTTTTTGACAGGTATTTGCCATAATATATAAGACTACGTCGGTGTGTATTTTAGAGTGAAAAGGGTGAAACATCGGTCGGAAACGACTATCGTTCAATTAGATTGTTGATACTCAGTACACAAAAATTGCTTTCGTCATACTGAAGAAGATTAACAATGTGCGACTTATTGTATGAAGCAAAAGAACTGAAATATCGAGTTAAACTCCAATATTCCGACTTTCCGGAATTTCCGAGTTTAAAGTCGGAATTTCCGACTAGATTTGAGATATTTCGAGACTCCCTGAATCCAGTGGTGTAATAAAAGTTTTGAAATTCTAGAGGGTTGATTAAACGGCATATTTCTCAAATTTTATTCCCCTGTCCCAGATCACCAAGCAGTACTATGCACAACTCAAATAAACTTGAACATAAAGACAAAAAACGCCAGATATGGCAGAATGTACACTTGGAATCTGAGAGTCTGAATCTGACTTGTGAACATTGATGTCACCAAGAATCCCAAATTTTCGATATTCATCAGTAATTACAACTTGAAACCATTTCAAAATGTCGTGAATCCAGTGGTGTAGTCAATGTCAATGTAGTGGGTTCTAGTAGACTTTTTGAATATCTACCTACTGAAAAAAAAATCTTTCCAATTGGTTGAAAAAATTTTGTTTGATAAGAGCGCTTCTATTTTAAATGGCTCACACTGTATGTTGACTTTTTTTGACGTGTCTTAACAAATTATGTGTTTTGTTTTTCAGTGTACAGTTCTGTGCATAAAAAAGTCGTACAGCAGTTAATGGTTATTGTGAGCCAGACTTGTTAATTGTAAGTAAATTATCGACTTTGACGATTAGAGTCCAAATTCGAACTAATTTTGTGAGTTACGTGCTTTCAAATTTTTTTTAGCTCAATTAGTTAGTGCAATACAATGCAATTAGTGCAATGCCTTGTACGACTTTTTTTTGCACACAACTGTACATAATATTGTAATATACCAATAAATTCTATCAATCAAAATCCTTTCTGCAGTGGTATCTTTAGTAAAAAATCCAATTGATTTTTCAAATTTCTGGCTTTATTTGAATAAAAATACTAAATGAAATTGACAATAAGGTAACGAAGAATACTGAAGTGATTAAAAATGATTACAGTAACTTCATTGAATAACATTCTTTTTTTGTTCAAGTTCTAGAATGATATTGGTTCAATATGAAAATATCCCAAAGTAGTCAGATATTATATATATATAGTTTCAGCAAAAGTCAACGGAAGAAACAGTCATGTACACTTCTATCAAAAATTATTTCACTCATCTTCGAAAACGGTCATTGTTCATAGTTATTTTTAATGGGCTCTTCTGGTTGATTCTTTGAATAGAGGTACTGCCAAAACCTGGCCGTTCTATTCTTCTATGTTTTTTTTCTGTAAATGAAGCATCACTTTCCGAATCTGACTCTGAATCACTGTCTTCACTAGAACTACTGCTGTCAGACCTTGATTCGGAACTTTCACTGCCACTGTCACTTCCGCTAGAAGTACCGCTGTCAGAGTTGCGTTGAACTCTCGACCAAATCGTGGAAGCAACTGCCGGTTTCTTCTGGGTTTTCACAACAACTGCCACCTTACTTTTTGGTTTTTGATTATACCTGTCATCGTCTGAATAATCTGTGTGTAACCTCTTTCTTCTAACATACATGCGATCACTATGTAAAGTCCTTTCGGGTGTTCTTCTATGCAAAGACCTCATTCTATCGCGGGAATATCTTCTGGCAGGAGATGCATACCTTCTTAGTGGACTTCTTGTTCTATATTCAGGAGACCTTCTCTTCTCTGGAGATCTTCGGATGGAAGATAGTCTTCCCCTACGTAATGGAGATCTAGTTCTCCGTTGATCTAAAAGAGCCCTTATATCAGACCTGACGTTTTCCTTACGGTCAAAGGAATCCAACTCTGCAATATCTCTTTCAACAGTGAACACCATTTGTTTAGACCTATTTTTGAGTTTACTTCCTAGGTCTTCATCCACTAAATCAATTATCTCTATTGGTTCCTTATAATTTGTTAGAGACAGAATGTTTCTCAGGTCTTTTTCTTGCCCATCATCTCTCGATATTTTTTCAGTGTGTTTTTTGATTGTTTGTAACAGTTTTTTTCTCCTGAGCTTTTCCTCTTCCTCATCAGCATACATTCTCATTCGTGGAAATCCCATTTTAGCCTTTTTCGGAGCTCCTTCACCATCCTCAAGTACTTCTACTTCATTATTTTCAGATTCAGAACTATTCTTTTTTTTTCCAAGTCTGACCAAAAGGCTAGGGTTTTTAATTTCTACCTTGGGCTCATCTATATGGTTTGGTTCACGTTCTCGAAATTTTGCATCTTTGTCCCAGTTTTTCGCTAACGAACCCCAAGGATTTTTATCCTGATTCAAATCCTTATTTCGTTCAAATATTCCTTTTATTTCCTGTTTTTTCTTATCTGATATAATATTCTTTGAGTTGAGTTTTTTATAATATTTAAGGAGAGTTTCAAACTTATGTGGTTTTTTGTCAGTCTTGAGGGAAAATCGTAATAATAAACATTTGACTTTGGGATGTTTGTCACCTAATCTCCAGTAACCAGGTGGAATTGGAATTTTTATTTCTTTTATATTGACAGAGTTTTTCAAGTTTACTTTATGAGATGTAAGAGTCTCTTCTACTTTCAACTCAACTTTTCGATTTTTCAACAGAATACTCTGACCAGTGCCTTCCTCAGGTTCATCAGCATCATCCAAAAATTCTTTTGGAAATGTATCAACTGGTTCACGAGCTGGCATTCCTTGAACTGCTTTGGACGAATAAAACAAAGCTCTTGCAGCAGTAATATTTTCTGTCCATGTGACATTGCAACTCTCTTCATCAACCCACTCAATTGTAGAAGGAGCATATTTTGCAAAATACTCCAAAATATCCTCTGGACCCAATCCCTTCATTCCTAGTACATGTACTGTATCAAATCTTACACTGAAGTCATTTTCACTAGTTATTCCCAAGCTCTCATAAAGTTCTTCCAAATCGGCGTCTGTGAAATTGTGGATTTCCTCAGGTTTTAATGCAAATCTTTTTGCTCTCTCATGTAATTTCTTTTGTTCTTGTTCATCGAAAATATTTATTCCTGTTGTAAAAATACTTCTCGGGGGTGGTTGTACCTGGATATTAAAAAAAGAATTTGTGAGACCTTTATCAATTAACCAATTTTTTTTTCAGCAAGATTAAAGTATATAAAGAAAGTTTTTAATGATTACTATAAACATTCTTTCTTGTTTCAACACTTTTACTTCTACCTTTGTTCATACAGAGTAACAATTCAAAGAAAAATATATCTATTATAATATTGATAAAAAAATTTACACATAGTTGACACTTATAACGATCAGAGATACTGTACCGATTGAAACGTCGTGCTAATAAAACACTATTGACAATGGAAATCAGCAATGAGAGTAATCAATTCACAACATTGTCTAAAACTTTCGAACAATTGTAGATTATGTTTATTTTTTGAAGAAGGTCCAATTTTTGTATAAAACTGTTGTTTTTGACGTTTACCTAAATTGAATGGTGTGAATGTGAATAGTTTTAATTTGTGTGATATTTGAAATAAAACTAGCACACCAATAAGTGATGGTAGTTTTTTGTTTGAAAATAAACAACCATTGAAGTTGAAAATAGACAAGCATTGAAGTTGAAAAAGTCACCATGTCATTTTTCAGTAGAAAAATTTATAAATTTTTAATAAACTTAGGACTTCAATATGGTACAAATTATTATGTGTTAACTATGTATACAGCACAAATATAGGTTCAACAAACGACCATAAAATACATGACCTTCTAACAAGCATTTAGGATGTATTCGAATGAACCTACAATTTTGGTAGCCTCTGGAGCGCCTCTGCTAACTTTTTCAGATTCGTCGTCTTCAACTATTTCACCCTCCTCATTTTCACTTTCGTCTATATCCATTTTCTCGTTTTGAATTTCTATTCTAATATTGGGACGAGCGTTTTCAATTTCAATCTGATCTTCCATTTTATCTAATAATATTTATTATTTACCATCTATTTCATTTTTCAGTTTTTATACTTTTTAGTTTTTATGTATGATGACTGATGTCAGATGTCATACCTCAGTTCTCAAGACGTCTCAAGTGTTGGGTGAATTCCCAATAGGTGTATTCGTTTGCATCTTTCCTACACTAGGCTTACTTACTATTGTTGAATTTTGGCAGATGCCAGTTTTCAGCCAATGATTGAGCTAAAATAAGAAGCCCCGGGGTGGGATTCTGTGTACCATAAAATTCTATTGTTGACAGTTTTGTCTCTTTCTCTTCCATGAATTCAACTGTAATAGAATTATTCATTTGCATGAAGGTGTAGTGTCATGTAATTCACACTAGATTTTGAATCGAGTGGAACTGAGTGTAGTTTACACGAAAGAATGTGAATCGAGTGTAAATTGCCCCAGGTGTAGGAAAGTGCTACACCTCGATGCAAACGAATAAACCTAATGTCATCTCACTTTCTCTATTAATAGAATACTATGGTACACAGAATCCCACCCCTGAGGCCCTATTCTCAAATGTCGACTACCCTATATAGCCGTTTTCGATTGGCGTTTGGTTCTGGTAGCGGTTGACATAAAAATGACAGCGGTTTACTTTCTGGTACTGTTAATGACGTCAACCACTAACTAACTGGTTAGTGCTTGCGGTAATCATCAATCAACACATTCGTTTCATTATTCACTATGACGTCATTAACAGTACCAGAAAGTAAACTGCTGTCATTTTTATGTCAACCGCTACCAGAACTAAACGCATGCGACAAAATATTTCTATCACTTTTCTTGACCAAGCATTAAAAAGAGAAGAAGATATTTTGTCGCATGTGACATAGGGTAGTAGACATTTGAGAATCGGGCCCCTCGGCTTGAAACTGTCAAAAAGAAAGCGACTACTAGCAACACTCGTCATCTGTCACCTGTCATAAGTCTTTAATGTCTATAATTTTGAATAGCCTAGCTTTTAGCTTTTGTAGTTGTTTGTTTATTCATTTCATTCATAAGTTGAAATAAATATTCCAAATTTGCTGATATTGCATTCTGCAATATTTGCAATGCATTGCAAAGAACAGGATAATTTTTTAGTAAGGAGATTGATACTATTAAGAAGAATCATAAATTTATAATAATTATTTATTTGAAGATGCGAATTCAACATGCCTTGAGCCTACCAATACGTACCAGATGTGCCGAACTGACTGTATTATTTGACAGAGGAAGTTTATTGGAACTACATAATTTTTTTCCTATATTGATCGATAATATATTTGGCCCACAAGGTACTATGTCATGGGGACTTCGAACCACAACAGAATCTCAGGGCGAGGATTTTCGACAACTGCAATATTTCTTATCACCATGCGGCCCCCTTTTTAAATTGATTTACACTTTATTAAAAGATCCCAGTATACGGTATGATTTTCCGCTTGTTCATCTACCTGTAAGTGTTCTGATAATGTGGTCTCATTGATCCTATGTTATTTTTAATTTTAGACCAAAATAAGCCAGTTCCTCGAACAGTCTCATGGACATCCCTTTTATTCAGAATTGTCATATATCAATCCACAAACCAAACAAATTATGTCCATCTTATTGAGTGAGTATTTAAATGTAGTTTATGATATCGCATTGTAAGCAGGGTATATCCGACTGATTCCTAATGAAAAAAGTGAGATGCTAGCAAAATATATAAATAGGTGTACCTACTACACTTATTTCCATTATTGACATTATTTGGAATTGTGAAGAAAAATACATCGATAACTGCAGCAATTGTAATTGTGAGTTGGGATAGCCACTTACATCGACCTAAAATAGAGTTACTACATTATCTCAGTTTACCATGCATTATCATAAATTAAGGATTACTTAATTATAGCAAAATAATATATGAAGGGTACAGGGGAAAAAGCAGTCAGGTCAATTTTTAATAAAATTGCGGTTGCTTCACCATTTGGGATCAAGAGGTCAGGAGAATAACCAGACAAGTCACTAGGTTTTTACTGAAATGAAAACTTCCATACACCATATAAACTTGTGATGAATTTCCACCCAAAAATTCCAATAACTTTGATATCAATATTTGTATACAAATTAGTAAAACGCAAAGTGAGATATAATGGACTTCTACCACAGGTTAATCAATATTTGTGACTTAACTGGTTTTTCTCCTCTACCCTTCATACGCAAAATTTAGAACAAATAATATTTTACCATCGTGCATTATATTTTTTTTCCAATTTCAGTCCTGATTTTATTAGTCTGCAGTTCATGAACATTCCTTGTTCCATAATTATGATTTGCAATGTTATCATGAAAATTTAAACTGTTATATTTCTTTTTTATTCTACTAAGATGAATAAATGAACACACCCCCAATTTATAAAGTGAATACAAATTCAATCAATTTTTTCGTCTATATAAATTTTCAGTAGGTTCTAAATGAGGTAATTTGTATATGCATTTGATTGATTTGTTTTGCAGTTTTTTAAGTGGTTTTAAGCTTTGGCAGATCCCCATATATAAAGTAAATATTCATTAAAATTTTTCTTTCCAAGTACCCTCTAATTTTATAAAGAATACCGATTATGGGTTATATTTTTTTTCGGATAATTTCTATATGCTTTTGCCAACTGAGAGTTTCATCAATATAGACCTAAAAATTTTATACAATATTTGTATATTATGTGATTATTTTCAAATTCTATAGGTGGAAAGGTGCTTCCCATTTAGAAAAATTTAATGTTAATGTATGACACTGTAACCACATGAAAGAATCCTGGAAATACGTACTTCATATTACTTTAAATGAATTTTAGCTCAGGTCCAAAATAAATTATTGTTGTATCATCTGCAAATAATTTAAGGGGCCCTTTCAGTTTCAAAAAGGAAATAGAATTGATATAAATTAGGAATAGTACTGGTCCTAATACAGATCCCTGTGGTACCCCATAATTCACATTCTTATACTGACTTTTATTTTCTGCAATACACACATACTGTTTCCTATTGGTTAAAAAGTTTTTAAACCAATTATGAGCATGCCCTCTAATACCAACTTTATTTTTTATTCTTTGAATGCTTAGATTATTCCAAACATACATATTTTATTAAGTTGGACTGTGACTTTGTCCATCCAATTATAAAAATATTTTTGTATATTAGGATGCCTATTTGAAATAAAGAAGATTATTAAGATTATCAAATTGCTAACTTTAAATATAACCTATAATTAATATATTAGTTGTAAAACTTGAGAAAAGTGTGTTTTGACTTTGGCTAAGTATTTATGCATATAAAATGAGCTCTGTCCTTATTCGAATTAAGTTCATATTTAAGATGAAATCTGCCAAACTGTACTTACTGGTAAGAAACTATTATTATTATCAATTTTCTCAATAAAATGTCAAGGTCAACAGTGTCAAAAGCTTTACATAAGTCTAGAGATAATATGGCACATTTTTTACCACTATCAACTTTTTCTTGAATGAGAGATATTACATCTTGTGTTGCTCTTTCTGTATCTCTGGATCAGGAAATCCATATTGGTGATCAAATAGAATTTTTTTTCCAAATACTCATAGACCCTACAATTAACTAGTTTTTCTAATATTTTGGAAAAGATTGGAAATATGGATATAGGCCTGAAATTATTTAAATCGTTTTTTTTACTTATTGGTAAGAAACTATTATTATTATCAATTTTCTCAATAAAATGTCAAGGTCAACAGTGTCAAAAGCTTTACATAAGTCTAGAGATAATATGGCACATTTTTTACCACTATCAACTTTTTCTTGAATGAGAGATATTACATCTTGTGTTGCTCTTTCTGTATCTCTGGATCAGGAAATCCATATTGGTGTTCAAATAGATTTTTTTTTTCCAAATACTCATAGAGCCTACAATTAACTAGTTTTTCTAATATTTTGGAAAAGATTGGAAATATGGATATAGGCCTGAAATTATTTAAATCGTTTTTTTTCCCATTTTTATATATATGGGTGATACCAAAGCAATTTTCATTTGATCTGGTATTATTGCTAACTCAAATGATTTTGAAAATATGTATGCTAAAATTGATGCAATTTCAGATTTGACAATTTTTACAATTTTAACGTCAATCTCGTCAAATCCGCAAGCTTTCCTAGGGTTCAGTTTCTCAATAATATTCAAAATTTCTTCTTCACTTGGAGGTGCTATCATTTAAGAATTCCTGCAAGCTATATAACAACGTTTTCAGATTTCAAATGTGAGTTAGTTTTTATACTTGATAATGGGATAAAACCTTAAACCGGTCGTAAAAATGAAATAACTAGTGAAAATTAGACAAAAGTGTTTTCATTCATTTAATTAAAGTAATATTTTACACCTTTATAGGTTCCTAGATATACATATTACTAAATGATCTGATACATATTCCTAGATATGCTCTAGTTTATAAGCAGATGAAAATATCAATAAACACAAGGTTCTCTGAACATTGGGCCCATGCTAAATATTTTGGAGAAAACAAATCAAATTAACACATTCACTGCCCAGAAACCCCACCGATGGGCACATGACAGTGCACAGCATGCCGAGCCCGCTCTAAGTAATGGAAAAGGAGATCTTAATACAAGTTAGTGGCTATGTGGAAAACTCAATTTGTTTGATGCTCATCAATTTAGATTTAGAAAAAAAGAAAAGTCCTGATGATGCGGTAAACAGACTGGCAAACATCATCGAAGTTTTTGAAAATACACAATCATGTTTAACAATATTTACTGACCTGTCGAAGGCTTTTGATTGTGTTCTTGAAAGATTACTGGAGAAATGAGAATGTTATGGATGAGAGGAGTTGCTAGAAATATCATTCAATCCTACTTCGAGAATAGAACCCAAAAGGTCTACAATAATGATAATATAAGTCTGGAACGTGTTATTAAAAGGGGCGTACCGCAGGGATCCATCTTGGGTCCTTTCTTGTTCTTAATTTATGCCAATGACATACTCATAAATTCGAAATAAAAATAAAAATTTCAAGGCCTTCTTCGAATTTTTTTCAAGGTCAAAAATTTTAAATCGATTTTGATGACACCACTGGATTCACGACATTTTCAAATGGTTTATGTGAAAATTATGTAGGAATGCATCCATCAATAAAAAAGTTATATGGCAATAAAATTTAAAAATCATGTCAATAAATCATTTCATAACTTCAATTTCAGAACTTTTATCAAAATTATGACTACAACACTGGATTCAGAATATTTCGAAATATATTTGACCAGAGTTTTATCGAAATCTATTCGAAAAAAATAATAGAATAATAAAATTTTAAAAGTAAGTTGTTGAGTGGAATTTCAGAAAGATTTCATTTTATAATTTGTTTTGTTGTTTAAATTCTGACCAAACATATTTCGAAATATTCTGTATCCAGTGGTGTAGCTAGAATTCCGATAAAAGTTCTGGAATTGAAGTGGTGGGTTGATTTATTGACATAATTTTAAAATTTTATGCCCATATAAATAACTCTTTTATTGATGGATGTATTCCTACTTAATTTTCACATAAACCATTTGAAAATGTCGTGAATCCAGTGGTGCCGTCAAATGCTATATAAAAAAATAGCTACTATGTATTTTGGATTTTTGACCTTAAAAAAATTCGAAGTAGGCCTTGAAATTTTTATTTTTATTTCGAATTTATGGCACTTAACCAGAACTATTGATGCTCTATCTATTGAAAAAAGAAACTTCTGAATCGGATAATAAATAACAGTTTTAGAGAGGTGGCCCGCTTTCAAATGGTTCACTCTGTATATAAAAATCTTATGTGCATTCATACCCTTGTTCAATAAAGATAACGACCCCTTTATTCTTTAGCACTTATTCAAAGACCCAATGAAATTGTCTGATTACTTGTTTATAGCTGAATTTCACTGATGAAAATAGCTTGGTTATGAAAATAAGCATCTATGAATATGTAGAAAGAAAGTGTGTAGTAAAGGGAAATATTATTTCTTATCATTGTGTTATAACAACGGAGTCCATTACTAAATTTTTATGTGCAGAATTGTTTCAGATCCTTTCGACTACTACATTTTCCATTTTGCATATCATTTGATAAACCCATGGCAGCAAAGATCTGGTTCAACGGCTACTTCTTGGAATACTGTATATTACGTTTTGTGCTGTGACTATATAATACACTTTTTACCAACTAATCCTGATGCTACAGTTCAACCAATAATTTATTATAATGGAAAAAACCCGTTACAGACTATGAAATATAACCTATTGTAAGTGTTCTAGAGTTTATGTGTAAATTCGTTTTAAATGAATGGTACGAGTGAAAATAATACTTCACAAATTTACATAATACCAACATTTGATGCTGTTTCGATACACATAGGCCAGACTGGCCGCAGTTTCAATCAGACATTCAATGAGCATTTGAGAAGTTACAGATTGAACAAACAAGTTCAAACTATGCCAATCACCTCATAGAAAATAGTCACAATTTTACACACAATCCGAAAATTCTACACATTCAACCAAAAAGTCTATATTGGAATCTATGGAAATTGTTTTAGTAGTAATAAATAGAAGTTATTTTTAATGTTAATCTTATTTACAGAAAAACATGTCATGGTCTCTCCCTTCAATTATGTTGACTAGATTATACAGGGTGTCCCAGAATAAAGGGGACAAACTCCCAGGGTAGAATCCTCATTTCATTTTAAGGCTGAAAGTTCCAATACACATATACCCTAAAATGAGCATTAACCGAGTTACAGGGTGTTGAAAGTGACCCAAAAAAATATATTTTCCAGAATAACTCCATAACGGTTTAACTATTCTTAATGAAATTTGGTATGTCACTTGACAGCATTCAGTTTCATATTTCAAGGCAAATCATATGTTTGTAACTCTAAACAGGGGCGTACGGCAGATGGGTACCCCTATTCGCCCCTCCCCAACTATCACGCCACTGGATTAATATCGATTTCGTATTATTTTTCTTAATCCCCAACATTTTCCTATACAAAAAAGAAATACGTTTCGTTTCACAAATATCAACGATTTTCGAGATATTTGAAGTTGAATAAGTGGGTGCGTATGTGATACAGATACTCATTAGTGATTATTTTGTTAGTGGTTATGTAAGTTTTAAATATCGGGAAATTTTTGTGAACAAAATCCCTCGTAAATGCCAACAATTTTCGAAATATTTGAATTTATAGTCATTGCAAGGTATGAAATATGTTGGTTATAATGTTATAAAAAGTTACCTTCACATTCCTTTCAAAAATTTGAAGATTTTGATACACACTCACTTATTCAATTTCAAATACCTCGAAAACCGTTGATATTTGTGAAACGAAACGTATTTCTTTTTTGTATAGGAAATATTGGAGATTGAGAAAAAGAAGACGAAAAGTTGGGGGCGGACGAATAGGGGTACCCACCTGCCGTACGCCCCTGTTCATAGTTACAAACACATGATTTGTCTTGAAATATGAAACTGAATGCTGTCAAGTGACATACCAAATTTCATTAAGAATAGTTAAGCCGTTATGGAGTTATTCTGGAAAATATATTTTTTTGTTACTCTTTCAACACCCTGTAACTCGGTTAATATTCATTTTAGGGTATATGTTTATTGGAACTTTCAGCCTTGAAATGAAGTGAGGATTCTACCCTCGGAGTTTGTCCCCTTTATTCTGAGACACCCTGTATATTACCAATTGTACAAGGTATATAACACAAATAACATGAAATATCAATAATATCATAACAGAAACATGTTGCTAATAAAAACAACTCAGTTCTGAATGATCAAATAAGTAATTTCTCAAATGCCTCTTGACATCTCTCTCTACCTACCTATACAGTGCGGCTTTTAATAGTCCCCCCTGTTAACTTTTGAACGGTTCGACGTAGGAACATGAATAAAAAACCGTTTTGAGGGTTTCACCAAAACTACTTTTCGAAATAAAAAATATGGTGATTGCTCAATAGGGGGCGCGGGGGGGGCCATCAACTCAAAATTTTTAAATGGCATGGGGGGTCAAGTGACACATCATTGGAAAGAGAATTCAATTCTCTTTACAACCATCTGAATATTTTTGAATTTTGTATGAATTCTTTTCCCAATTTCGATTTTTATGCGTTTCGAATTTTTTGTAATTGCAATATTTCTTCTCTCAAAAAGTAGTATTGGTAATACCCTTCAAAAATTTTTGGTTTCATTGTTCCACATCAAACCGTTCAAAGGAGGGTATGCTTTTCTGGGCGAACTGCTTCCGGTCATAAGATTTGGCACACTTTTAGATCTATAAAAAAGAAACATTTTCCCAAAATTTCAACTTCCAAACCGTTTTGGAATATCTTCAAATAAGTTCTTTTAGAGCAGAGTTTGTGAAGGCAAAATTTGGTGAAATGGACATTTTGGCAACAAATAAGCGTATGTGTTTATCCTGGGTTTCAATGTACAGTTGTGTGCATAAAAAAGTCGTACAGCAGTGAAAGGTTTTGTGAGCCAGACTTGTCAATCTTAATTAAATTATTTACTTCGACAAGTAGATTGAAAATTCAAACTAATTTTGTCAGTAACGCGCTTTCAACATTTTTTAGCTCAATTAGTTAGTGCAATACAATGCAATTAGTACAATGCCTTGTACGACTTTGTACTTGTTTTTATGCACACAACTGTACAATAAATAGAAAATGTCAGTTCTGACAATTAGTTATTGAATCAATTCGAGAGCAATGTTGCCACTTTGCATTTTTTGGAAAATAATTAATAAAAATATTATAGAAGATAACTTATTCTTGATTGACAAGAATAAAATGTACTTACATTACTCATTTCTAAGCATTTGAAAGAATTTGAATGCTTTTTCATGAATAGCCCAAATTTCCCTATCAAAAGCATACCCTCCTTTATCGAGGTATGAGTAGTGTTCAGATCCGCATTTATATTTGATATTTCGAATTTAAATTGCAAAAAAAATATTAACGGAATTCAAAAAAATGTAGATGGTTGTGCCACTTGAACCCCTATGCCATTAAAAAATTTTGAGTTGATGTGTCCCGCCTCCCCCCCTGTCGGACAATCACCATTTTTTTTTTATTTCAAAAAGTAGTATTGGTGAAACTCTCAAAACGTTTTTTTTTTCATGTTTCTACGTCGCACCATTCAAAAGTTTACAGGGAGGGAATATTAAATGCCGCACTGTATGTAACTTTTAGTATTTAAGATGTCATTCTTGTATATGTTGTCACATGAAACCAATCGGAAACAGACTCTCGGACTTAGCAAGCAAATTCACAAAAAAAGAAAACAACATCGACACCCTTAGACTATTCTGTAAGAAACGTACAGAAAGGCGACAAGCAGCCCCCAAGTATCCGGAAAAAACAATTTGGGAAGCAATAATAAACCTACAAGAATGAATACCAAAATCGCCTTCCAGAATGAACGTTTTTTTTTTTTTTTTTTTTTATATACTTACATTAACTATCGAATATTTCCAACCAAATATTATGTAAAACTTAAAACAAATTATTGTAATCACTACTGGCTGAAGGACCTCGGTCGATGGCCATTTGGTTTTATTACCAACAAAGAACATTTATTATTATTATTATGTCATTATGTGCTTAGGTTAGTTTATAACTCGCTCAGAAGATAACACAGTGTGTCGAAACAGCTGTTAGTATTGTGTGAATTTGTGACCCATTCACCTATTTCAAGATCTGAGACAGATCTGATTAGTTTTATAATTTGTTATTTGTAGTGAACAATCTCCAAGAAGTTCAGGCTTGATCAATGCAAAAACCCTCACTAAATCGAAAGATGATTGTTTTCAAAACAATCTGGATATTCATCACCCAAGAAATGATATATGGCGTAGTGAAACCGTTCTTACTGTCTTCACTGATATGTGGCTTCACAATAATCAAGTTAATGAAACTGTGAATAATTTCAACAGTAGCCTGAATAATCCAAATACTATGGTAGGTTTAGTTATTTTTTACCATTTGTATCTACTATTCATTTTTTTATTTATATACGGACATGTCAATTTACAAAAAACAAATATTTATTTTTTTTTTTTTTATTTATTTATTACACGGGAAGTTACCCATTTACATTAATATAAAATAATAAAACTATGTATATAATATGTATATAAAAACCTAAGTCTAAAAACACTATACACTAGACTGACAACACATACCAAATTAAGATAAAATGGGGTCTTTAGCTACATAGTTGCTCTCTTCATTTGCCAAAGCGAGGAAGAAAAAATGTCCGTAGCCACTGAGTGTACATTAGCCTGTCGCAGTAACCTAACCATCCCTATGTTTGCACCATAATTAGATCGATGTGCAGCCAGGAAAAATGTGCCACATTCACGAAGTGATCTAGGAGGTACATATATTTTTACTTCCTCTAATAATTCGGGAGAATCTATCAGACCATTCAAAATTTTATAGATAAACATGGTGTCAAACCCTTGCCTTCTGTGGATTAGGGGACTCAAATTCATTATTGACAGCATGTTGGTATAAGAGTAGAGAGTATTCAACCTAAATGAGCAGTACATAAGAAACCTTCGTTGAACTCTTTCCAATTTTTCGATGTGGACTTGGGCATAAGGACACCAAATAATCGAAGCATATTCAAGATGAGATCTAACCAAAGAAATGAATAAGATTTTCACTGTACTCATATGAACAAAATCTCTGGAATGTCTCTTTATGAAACCCAACTGCTTGAGTGCTCTATTACAGATATACTCGATGTGCGAAGAAAACGAGAGATTAGATTGAAAGATGACTCCGAGATCTTTTATCAACGTAACTTTCTTAATTACGGTGCCTTCAAGACTATAGTTGAAATTTACCTCGTGCACAGTGCGATGGAAACTGATAACTTTACATTTCAGAGGATTTATGCTCATTTTATTCGCCGAACAGCCGAACATTCAAGCTATTCTGGAGTTTGAGACAATCATCTGGATTTTGTATGACATGAAATATTTTGATATCGTCGGCATACATGAGGAATTTGCAATCAGAAATGTCTTTGACAATGTCATCTATGAATATACTGAACAGTAAAGGCCCCAGATGGCAGCCCTGTGGCACACCCGAAGTAGCAGTGTATTCGTCGGAAATGCATCCGTTCAGCTTGACACATAGGAGGCGATCTGATAAATACGTTATTAACCAATCCAGAAGGGAACCGCGAATGCCAATACACGATAACTTTTGGATAAGAATAGCACGATCGACTTTATCAAAAGCCTTAGATAGATCTGTGTAAACAGAATCAACCTGCAGACCCCTCTCTAAAGCCGATACAATGAAGTTGGTGTAGATCATGAGGTTCGTGCATGTCGATCGTCCATCTTGAAACCCATGTTGACTAACACTTATTTCATTAGCCAAACTGGAACAGAGGAATCTATTAACCAAGCACTCAAATACCTTGGGAATAGCGGAGAGAATAGTAATAGGTCTATAATTTTCCACAAGAGCAGGGTTTCCGGATTTGAGAAGAGGTTTGACAAATGACCTTTTCCAACAGTGAGGAAAAATCCCATCCGCCAAAGATTTATTAAACATTAACCACAGCGGTCTACTAAGTGAAAAGGCACACTCCTTCAGGAACACGTTAGGAATGAGATCAGGGCCAGGTCCCTTACTGACATCCAGTGAGCACAAACAATCCATCACCTCTGCTATACCAACAGAGAAGCCATGTAGATTGATTATCTGATTCTTAGACGATATGTGATCAAACTTATTCGAACTTAAACTATCAGTTTCATATACAGATGAGAAATAATCAGCAAAAGATCCAACAATGCTCGTATTATCATTTAGGATAGAATTATTATATTTCATTGTACTTGGCATGTCACAATTTTTCCTTTTAGAATTTACAAATTTCCAAAAAGGTTTAGTATGTTGACGAATTAGGTGCTCAGTATTGTCAATGTAAGATCGATAGCATTGTCGAGATAACAATCGGCATTGTGATCTCAAATTTTGAAATTCCGCATAATCGGTATCCGAGAGAGACTGCTTATATTTGATATGAGCATTTTTCTTAGAGGCAATACATTTTTTCAATTCACTACTGAACCAAATTGGAAATTTAGGACAAATATTGATAGTGATTTTAGGAACATACGTCTCCAAAACCCTGTACATAACATCATAAACTATTTAAGAGACAATGTTTACGTTAGCTTATCAACAAATACAATCATAATCAACTAAAACTAATTCACAACTAATCTTCTTCTTCGTTGTAGTTTGTATAGATGTTTCAAATTTGGTACGTCTATTTAATGTCATGAATGTACAATTTAGCAAGTATCAGACCAAATATGACACTTCCTGTTTGACCGGAAGCGCATACATTTTTTTTAGTTCAAATGGAAAGTATTATTTTTTTGAAAATTATGATTTGGTACAAAATTACCTTTCCAGCGATATAACACAATCATACTTCCAGTTCACAAACTACTGATATATTTGAGATTTTATAAAAAAGTACTTTTTGTATTTCCCTCGTACCATACCGTTTTCATGAAAACTTAAACAATAGCATGTGAGTAACAATAATTGGTTTATGCAGATGTAACTATTTTCCAAATTATTGTTCAAACCCATTTCTTTTAAACGCTAACGTAGAATTTTTTTTTAGGTTAGAAGCTCCTATCCCTATTGAAATACAAAACTGAAAGGAACTATAGTCTTTCCAATATCAATTGCAAATCATAAAAACTCGCTCGGAACTCATAGCGGCAAATTTGTTTGACCTGCCATAGGCGGGGATACCTCATTTTATGACTTTATTATTTTAAAAAATACGTGTCAAAATGTATCATATTATATAAAAAGCAATCGAATCATTCATTATAAATTGGACGTCATTATGCATACGCCGTTGTTTAGCCAGATACACTTAATTGTAGTCCTAACTGAAACTTAGAAAAAAATCATTATTAAGCTTGTTAACTTGCTACAACTGAATATTAAATTATGAAACGTACAGTAAAACGTACTTATTCTGTGAGGGCGTTTGGTTTGAACAGGATACCAGACGTGAACTGACTCCTTTTTGTATCCCATTCTTTTTTTTTTTCTTGGAAAACGAAATTTCAAAGCAAAAACCATAAATGAAAATAAATTCTTTGCAAATTAAACAAAACGATGAAGGAAAATAAATTATTTACAAATAAAACAGAAACCTAAAGGTAAATAAATTATTTGCCACTAAAACAAAAAAGAAAAAACGTTTCAATTCCAAAGTTCAAAAATCATCATAGCAGTCAGAATCTTCTGAACTAGAGTCATCATTTGGTTGAATTATAATGGGTTGTAAAGGGGATAATAAAACATACTCATTTTCTTCTTTGATTACATGTTCAACACAGTTTTTCCAAAGCTCTTGGCGATCTGCGGATAGAACTTTCTTAACGAGTTCTACAACCTCTTTACTAAGTTCTGGAGACTGATTACATTTTCGTAATTCTGATTTTACGTTTGCCCATATTAACTCTATAGGGTTAAATATGCAATAGTAAGGAGGAAGTCTGAGAAGAGTATGACCCTGCTCTTGGCACAGCTTGTCAATATAATACATTTTCTCTAACTTCAGCCCTTTTATAACAGTAAACAATTCTTTGTTTGTTGGGCCTTTTTTACGATCACTTGCAGGAAAAGGTATATTTTTTTCAGACATAAATGCTAATATTTGAGCTTTGTTACTGCCACTATTTGGTATCTTAAGGAGTTGCCGCGAGTGATAGGATGCGTTGTCCATAACGATTACTGACTGTGGTGGAATGTTAGGTAAAAGCTGTTCATTAAACCACTTTTCAAATAATTCTGCAGTCATATCTTCATGATAATCGGCAGCACAGTTTTTAATTTTTTTTGCAGATATTAATAAAGCATTAGGTACGAAACCGTCTTTGCTTCCAGCGTGGACTATTATTATGCGTTTCCCTCTAGAACATGGCCCATTCAAACAGCAATTTTTACTACTGTCAACCCAACCAAAATTTACTACATCATGACTGTCAAACCATGTTTCATCTAGATGAATTATGTGTCTATTAGAACTTCTGTAGTCTTTTATCTGACGCAAATAATCTTGTCGCCATTTAACTATCCTTGATAATTCGGTGATCGCCAACCGTTTATTCAATTTTTTGTGTTTAAAACCACATGCCGACAAAACCTGACGCAATGTCTCTAAACTGGTATAAGTGTATTCTGGATAATCGACTAGCTTTTCCTGTATTACTTGCAATGTGGCAACCCTGTTCTCCTTATATAAACTATAAATTGTTCTGCGTATAAAATCTTGAGTAGCGGTGTCAACTGATTTCAGTTTTTCTTTACATGTTTTTCGCTTCAGAGAATGATCCTCAGCAACCCCTTTTTTAACTACTCGATAAATGGAAATTTTATTTATTTTAGTTAATTCAGCAATTCTTATTACGATTGCATTATCAGATTGCTGAATATTTTTCTTTTTTAAACATTCGAACATATTCAAAATAACTTGTTGTGTTTGTATACCTAAATCTTTATTGTTAAATTCATACCTGTCTTTAATCTCGCTACACTCTGCAACTTCATTATTTTCATTCGCCCAAGGTCTCCAAAACGCCATATTCGGATTTATGAATAATACAATTTCTAATTTCAACACACAACACACTCCACTACCTACCCCACTGATAACCAGACTGAATCTGCATTGGAATTTTCTCAACAACACTTGGACTGAGGTTCCTCTGGCGGTTCTTTTGTCGGTTCCGTTTGACTGCGTACGAGGGAGGTGAAATATGTTTTGTTTCTCAATTTGGCATGAGTGCCGTGCGTTAGCTATGCATATATATTAAATATTTATTACCCCTTATATAACAGTCTTTTGCAATTGATATTGGAAATACTATACTTATTTTTGTTTCATATTAATTTTTTCATGAAGATTAGTTGAATGATTCAATATAAAATGTATGTATAGGATGGAGACTCTCACACAAATAAGCAGTTCTTTTCATGTTTTTTATTTCGATATAGATATAATTTTCTAACTTACACAAAACAAACCTATGTTAGCATTTGAAAGAAATGAGTTTAATGATGTTGAAAAATAAAGCAAAAAAGAAATTGGGAATACAGTTACGTCTGCTTACAAATCATAGTGTGAAAACTTTAACATGGAATTATTGTTACTCACATGGTATTGTTTCATCTTCCATAGCACACTTTCATGAAAATGTTCTGTTACGAGGGGAATCCAAATAGTATTTTTTTTATAAAATCTCAAATATATCAGTAGTTTGAGAATTGGAAGCATGATTGTAATATATAGTTGGAAATGTAATTTTGTACCAAATCCTAATTTCTAAAAAAATGGTACTTTCCATTTGAATAAAAAAAAAATTTGGATGCTCTTCCGGTCAAACAGGAAGTGTCATAATTGGTCTGCTAAATTGCTAAATTGTACATTCATGACATCAAATAGATGTACCAAATTTGAAATATCTATACAAAATAACAACGAAGATACAGGAGGCGTAGAAGATACAGGAGGGGTAAATTGGTTACGGGTCACCTGGTATTTTGAGTATTATCGATGTTGTCGATGTCTTGGGTTACAATTGCAGTATAATGACCGTCGAGCATAAGGCTTAAATGCTTCATATTTGATTTTCAGAGGTTTCTCCATCACAATGAGCTTCCAACGGGAGAGTACATGAGAATAGTTCGAGTACTGATAAAGCAGATGCATTCATTTCATGCTAGTGCCAAAGCAGATGATACGCATTTAGGAGAACTGAAGAAAGTCTCAATACCAATGATACAAGGCAAATTCTACATATTTTTGAGAAATCTGATTCATCGTTGGCCATTAGATGGTTCTTTCAGACTTGTATTAGAACTTTGGTTGACTTATATACAGCCTTGGAGGTACCCACCGACCAATTTAATCAAACAATTGTGAGTGAAATTTCAGTATTTAGTGAATGAACACATTCTTTTGCATGCATGGAAACATTTTTTAATTATATACAGGATGCTCTGGATGGCAAGGAATTTATTTTTCAAAAGGGTGTAGAACTCCAAAATGAGTGATTTGAAAAAAATCAACTTTTTGCACCTTTATCTTTGTTTCATGGTACACCGTGTATCCGAACATATTCAAATCATACATTTTCGGAATAAGCATAAAATTTTGAGTATATCTGTGGTAATTTCAAGTGAATCTGATGACTTTGGATTTTTGGCCATTTTCATTTGATGCCGATCGACTTGAAAATCACAGCACTTACTAATTTCGGCATGCTGAATCGATTGGCGTTCGCAGAATTGTCCTCGGTTGAAAATGTTATCTAGAGGTTGCAGGTGCCGTTTTCCCGCCAATTTTTTTTTTTTTAATTTTTTTCTATGTTATATTCGTAAAATTCAATGTTTTTTCTATATGCTGACCGAATTTGAAATCGATTGCTAGTCAAACGTAGATTTGGGAGGCGTTCTTACGAACGTGTGCACTTTGGGTTGGACCGATTTTAAAATTTATTATTTTTCATTTTTCGAATACTGTGTCATGTTGAATTGATGCCGTAAAATACGGGAAAAATATTGAAAAAATTCCAGAACTTCCGGAAGTATTTTTTTTGCGGTTGTATATGCTAGGGTACCGGAACCTAGGGTACCTTTAACATTTTTTTAAAAGCGAAATATTGGAGATACCCATCCCGCTGATGTTTAGGCCTGTATGATCAACTGTTTTTCTGAGTTGTTGAATTTCATTTTAGATTAGAATAAATGAGTATCTGGAACCTTTGGTTTGAATGCAATTCAAGAAATAGAAACTACCCAGTTGCCAAAACTACGTCAATTTTACTTGACGCGCGTTTTGCGAACAACGTTAGATTTATGAAATTATCTGTAAGCACTGTAAGAAGTCAAAGTGCGCTTCAAAGAGCATACGCTTACACCAGATTTTCGAGAAAAATCGTGTGTTGTCCAACATGATTTGGATCATAAAATTAGTTATATTTCAAGGCTTCCGTTAACGGAAGGGGTGGCAACCCTAGTCCACTTGCATAAGATGGCAACCCCATACACGGCAGTGCACATCTTTTTAATTTAGCTTATTAATCGACGTTGGTTAAAATATTAATAAAAACATTGAGGTGTAGGTTTTTCTGGTTTTCCTACAGCTGAACATTGAATACTCATAGTCATTAAACAACCTTCTGGCAATAAAAACCGAAGCAACTATCCATTTGGTTTCATGTGGGTGTGATCCATCAGAACGATCATATGCCTGATAGTAGTGACTCTTGACACCATTTTTGTGCAATACTCAGGATTTGGATTTTGCGTTGACATTATTTTCGTTGCAGTAATAAAAAAGAGACTAATCCCGATGTTGAAGATATTTCTGCTTCACCTCAGACCGGAGTCGAACGAGAATTTCTACCTTTCATTGCAGAAAACTTGCTTTCCTATGTTGTAATTTTTCAACAGCTGCTACCGAGATTTGGAAGGGTTGATGTGGCCAGTCCAAAGATGGCGCTAATGCTGTATAGAATAGCTAAAGTAAGTGAGCAGTGATGCCTAATTTTACATTTAAAACTTGCAGGAAAATAATTATTTATGATAAAGTTCGTAAAGTAGGTGTTTTTTTATTTGAGAGAGAACTTTGTGAATAAGACGCAGCCGTGAACTACAAACAAGGAAGTACAAAAAAAAACTCTTTTCGAAAGTGTATCATTCAAAGTTTTTTCTTCAACAGTTGTTATATTGCCAAATTGTAGCAAAGCCTTCATTCTATGCTGTAGCAATTATTGTATCGTTAATTTCAATGTTTTATGTTATGAATTGTCGTCATATTATCTAATAAGACCCTTTTTGAAAATGAGTAAGTGTATGAACAGTGTGTAAAAAATTACTTTTTCTACGATCACATGGAAATATGCCCATTTTAACCGCTTTATCGATCAAGGAAGTAGGCCGATTGTATACACTTTTTCATTTCTACATCTCGAGCTGTACTGTAATGATCATTTCAGTACAGGATATTTCATTTACCACGACTTTCATGAACTACTAGACTGTCATTTCTATGATCATAAATAATATAAGATCCAATCAAGTTTGTTAACGTTCTAATAATTTGTCATTTCACATCAGTATTTACAAAATTAGTTTAAAAAATTCATTAATCGAAAATGAGTAGTAATAGTGAGGATGATTTGAAATTGATACCGCTAATTTCAGTATGAAAATTGATGACAATCGAATTCTATATTTTCGAATAGTTGGCAGGAAGTTTCTATAGCAGTTAATTTCATCATATTATTATGTGAGGATTTGGATGGTTGGATAGTTTTTTTGCATAGTTTTTTTTATTATGTATTATGGGAATCATGACGGCAGGAAAGTTTATGATAAAAAATTTTATCAAAATTATTACAGATTTGTTTATGATTCAGATGGTCGTAGAAAAACTATAGTGTACAATTTGCATGAAATGGCCAATTTCTCACTCGTAGGTATATGAACTATTGTACCTACTTGTGGGAAATATATGCCATTTCATGCTTATTGTACAATTGATCATATTTTAAGTAAAACTATTCTTAATTTCTTTGTAGATGTACATTAGGACTACCTATTTCAAATAAAGATTATTATTATTATTGTTAATATACTATTACGCATAGCTTATGTTTTTACACACTGTTGATTTTTTCAGGCACTTGTGCTAAAAAGTAACACTTTACACACTGTTCACAGTTAGTTTACGCACTGTTGTAGAAAAAGTACTTCTCAAAACGTGCCAGTACCATCATTTGCAATTTTAGTTTTTATCCACACAATTCCATCCCTTGCACACCGTCAGTATGGGAGTTTTTATTGTCATCATACAATTTTTTTTCAGGTTTTCGATCAGCCCAATCTACCTAATTTTTTAAGAGAGATCGAACAATGTGTAGAAAATAGTAGTTCACCTTCACACAAATATGACAACAATGCATGGGCAAACAATCTACCACCCCTTTCGCCTACCACTAATTGGTCATCTAATACTCATCTCAAAAATAGGGCCAAGTTAGAAAGCTCTTCTTGGCAGGGATTCTCCCCGATTTTAAATAGTACGTCTTTTCTAAGCACTAGTTTGCCAACTGAAAAGAAGTGGTCAGTTACAGTTCGTCAGAAAATTTTTGAATTAGAAGGACCAAATTTCTGTTATAAGCCATTGTTTTCTGATCCTCCGGCACCTGAGGTGAGTTTATTAATTAGGAAAATTACTTTAATTTCATAGAAATAAATAGATACATAGAGATTTTATTGTTCATGATATGCATACAATACATTTACGACAAGTCACAAATTACAAGAAAGTGACTGCCAAAAAGTATGTACCATATGGGAAAAAAGTTCATTATTAGAGTAATGGAAAAAAAAATCTGGGGAAAAGTTTGTGCATGTCTAATAACCTAAAAATCGATTTTTCGACATGTCACGTGATCGCTGGTATGGCGGCAAATTGAAAAAAATTACTATGAAAAGGCAAAAGTGGGGTAAAATGGCAAGATATCAAAAAAACGTTATTTGAAAAAGTTGCTTAGAATTTAATTTTATACACACTAGCAGTTTGAAGAGATAATGTAAGAAAATTGAAAATAGCTATTTTTTTTAAATATTTTCCTAGCTGTATGAAAATATGAAATATTTTTCTTTGGAATAGCTTGACCATACTGAAACATTTGTATTTCAATGATAGTGACAAAATTTTCTCATTTTCTCCACACCAGAGAGCATTAAATTGAAAAAAAAAATGGATTTTGTCAGAACCCTGACTGTTACATTGGTTCATATCTAACAGTTACATCAGAATTCCACCATTACTGCGATAATTGGAAAATCAAAAAATATCGTGTTTGCCCGATTATAATCAATTTTTGATGATTACCGTGCAAGAATGTTTCACTTGTCACATAATCTTAAAAATAGTGCGTCAAATTAAAGAGGCTTAAAGTTTAGAACATTGCATGCGAAGTGAAACGCTCTGGCACGATTATCATCGAAACTTGATTGAAATGAGGTCTAAAAAATATTTTTTAGAAATAATATGGCCCTTCTATGGCTTAGTATTTTTTAACTTTAGTTACAAGCTAATTTCATATTGGCAACAGTTGATGTGTCCATAGTTTTCTTGCTACAAACGTATTTTTAACATTTTGAATGTACTCATGAAATGTAATTTGGGCTATTTCTAAGTTTAACAATGAATGAACCCATAATGCTCAATCATGACCACTTCTATATTACTATTATCCATGAAAATTTCTTAATTACTTTAATACATAATATACTTTCAGATATTCAATTTGATTATTCAGATCAAAAGGTCTATAAGATATGCTGAAGAATTAGTGAGCCTGAAAGAACGAGAGCAACAAGAAATGTATTCAGGTTTATGGGGTAACTTGAAATATTTTTTTCAGAACCCTCCGTTGAATGATGAATTCACTTTGAAAGATCGGCAAAAAGTACCCATGTATTTACAGGTGTCCTTACATAATCTAATGGATATGTTTAATATTACAACTGAGGTTAGTATATCAACTCACACTTTCACAATGGCACGAGAAATTAAACCACATGTTCAGAATAATTTTAGCGGGCGTCCAGGGCCGGCTTCACTCCAGCAATAAATCACAACTTCCTTATAAGAAACTCTGCCAGTCTCACATTTCGATTAGACAATCACAATGGCATGAGAAAACAAACCACATGTTCAGAATAATTTTTGCGGGCGTCCAGGGCCGGCTTCATTCCAGCAATAAATCACAACTTCCTTATTAGGAACTTTGCCAGTCTCACTTTTCGATTAGACAATCACAATGGCATGAGAAAACAAACCACATGTTCAGAATAATTTTACCTGGCGTCCAGGGCCAGCTTCACTCCAACAATAAATCTTAACTTTCTTATTAGGAACTCTGCCAGTTTCATATTTCGGTTAGACAATCACAATGGCTTGAAAAAACAAGGCCTATAATAGTAGAATTTATTTTATTTTGTAAAAAAAATTATGATTCTTTCAGGTTTCTGAAAGGGAGCCAGAACCACCTGTAGTATCTGTTACTAGTGCTTTTGATATGTCAAATGATTATAAATTTTTGTCTCCTGAGAGGGTGCAAACACGAATAAAGAATATAAAATATGATGGTAATCCAGACCTACATCCAATTAGAAGTACAGAAAATGCATTTTTGGTCAGGACTTTATATCAGATGGCAATGAAAGTGAACGAAATTGTAAGTACATAATTTTATTATAATTGAAAGTTGAAGGGTATCACTCTGTACCTTTTTGTGAACTCAAAATTTTTTTTGATGTGCCATTGGTGGAGGAGTGACGTCATCGGCAATTTTTTTAAATGGAACCATATGTAAAGTTTAGCAGCGTTAGAAAGTTCGTTATTTTATCGTTTCAGTAGTACTAATATTATTTCAACTCTCTCGATAGTTACCTACAGTGTGTTTCATAATTTTTATGTCACCTCTCTAATTAACTTACCTGATGCTTGATTCGTTCAAAACTTTCCTCAGTTGAGACTTTTTTCTATAAGGTCATGTCAAAAGTATGATCTATACCGACAGACCTAATGGATAAATGGATTTTATACACTAATTTTGTTTGAAAACGAAATAAAATGTGAGACAGAAAACACCTTGCGCCTAGCGTCTAGCTCCAGATTTATAAATATTATAAAAAAACTATTTTGTAGGTATAATTATCTACAAAAGATTGACTGTAAAACAATTCCTTCAATACTTTTTGAGATATTTGCAAAAAAAAACAAAAACGTAATTTTTTACAATATTTCTTGTTTAAAAAATTCCACAAAGCAATTTTGCTGGGACGAAAACCGGCGTTTTGATTTACGAACTTTCTTATAAAAAGTAGTATGGGCCATATCCGTTTTTTATTTTGTGTGATTATATCCCTCATCTGTCAAAATTTATTCTTGACAGTTGCCTGAATGTATGCAACACATTTCAGAAGTTGTTTGACATATTGCCGTAAATAATTATGTTCATTAATTTTATAAAAAAAATTATGTACGTTGTGGAATAAATGTTATTGGTTAATTGACATATTTGGTGAATAATCTGATCAAATATAAGTCGACCGTCGCGTCGTTCATCAAATCGAATAAATTTTGGAGTTTACACTCAAACATTTTTGTTTCAGACAATTCATCTCGTTAAATTCGCTCCGCTCCCCTCGAGCATAAAAGCTCTCGGGTTTTAAAGCTCTTGGGTTTTATTCAGAACATAAATATCCGAATTCAACTGGATAAATTTTCAAACAAAATCGTTTTCGTTGAAATTGAAAAATGTATTCGCTGATAAACGAGGTCTTGTTATATTACCCCCAAAAATAGCCTCTTATTACCATTGTTGTATGTCTGTCCGGGTGGAAATTTGTAATTGATTTTAAACTTCCCAAGGAGCTAGATACTTGAAATTGGGATCATATAGCTCAGAAGTGGATGATAATGCATGAAAATGTGAAAAAACGCAGTTTTACTAAAAATAATAATAATAATGATGTGCATTTTTGGATCTTTTGCAAACGGCAAACGATTTGGATCAAATTTTGAATTTAGATAAGGATTTGCTTCTTGAGTCCATCTATATAGTCGTCTTTCCTGAAAACAACGCGATTTTACTTATAATAATAATGATATGATGATGATGTGAATTTTTGGATCTCTGAAATGACTTCAATGATTTGGATCAAATTTTTTTATAAAGATTAAGTTTTGCGTTTTAAGTTCATCTATATAGGCGTCCTTCTTAGAGAAACATGATTTCACTCATAATAATAATAATAATAATAATGTGAATTTTTGGATCTCGAAAACGGCTTCAACGATTTGGATCAAATTTTGTATTCAGGTAACGTTTTTCTTTTTAAGTTCATCCATATAGGGTCTTCACTGAAAAAGACGCGATTTCACTAATAATAATAATAATAATGATATGAATTTTCAAATTCTATTTTCACCCACTTTCAAACATCCGAATCATCTGACATTTGACACACATATCAAAGACAGACGACATTACAAGAGTTTCTCAATGTTGATGTAATAATGATTTAGAAAAAGTTAGGAATCTGTATGTGGTTTATCCTTCATAAGAATTAGAGAAATTATTTTATTGTTTTTAGTCCGTTGAAAAACATGGTACATTAATTTTTTTTTATTTTATTATTTTTTATCTACAGCTTGGCCTAATAATATGTTTTTGTTGAAGAGGCCTTGAGACGATCACATTTGGGACGCTTTTTAGGGCAAGAGTCAATTGATAACTCAAAAACGGTTCGTTGTATCGATTTCAAACAAAGACATGGCATCTGAACACACTTCAACGTATTCTTAGATGCACATTTTGATGAATAAGTAGGATTTCTTTACAGTATACAAAGATAATGCATATAATTTTGTCTTACTGTGTGAAACTACAGACATCTATCATCATATTTTTAGGTTATTTTATATTAACACAATACTATTTTTTTCAGTATAGTCCACGATTTTATCAGTTATACCACAGCTCTACTTTTCTGGGCCGACTTTCCAGGGAGATCCTCTGTCCTCCGATAACGGTCTATCAATACGATAAGTCCATCCCTGGATCTCCAAGAATCAGTAGCAACCTGCCACCAAGAGTTAGTTTCAGGTTCATGGCTAGTTATACATTTTTAGGTTATTTCTTTTTTGGCGCTCTTGTGTCTTGGTTATTTGGATATAGAATAGAAATATATGTAGCATTTATATTATTTCTCTTTTTGTTTTATAAGTCTTTGAAAGCTATCAGAATCAGGGAGTCTCCAGTATGGCATAATTATCCAACACAAGGATTTGGCAATATTACTTTCAATGATTCATTTTGAATGAAATGATCTCGCATTCAGTTATTTTTTTATACTTTATTATGTAAATTATGTAAAATGACAGAACTCCGAGGTTTTTCACCAGAATAAATATTTTCCTAATCTTGTGTTTCTTCTTTGATGTTTCCTAGTATATTTTTACTGATGGGGCTGTGGGGGTGTGATGATTTTCCTTCGAGACTGTCTCCCTGCAAAATGTGTAACAAACAATTGAATTAAAATTATTAGATTTGTTCTTTCTTCAAGCTTTTTGGTCGATTTTCATTTGTTAAAACTAAAATAAGTGATTCATTCTTTAATAATATCTTCATTTCAATCATGATTTCCCCATGACCCCAAAAAAACATGTCATGAAACGAATTCCCTTTACAAAATCAAACTTTCAATCATTAAAATCTGTTATATTGTTCTTGAAACACGTTGAGACATTGAAAATTGATTTAGAAGATTGCTACAAGCACTGAATTGAAATGAATAATTTGATGAATGAATCTCCATTTACAGGGCCTACTAATATGAATTTTCAAAGTAAAAAATCGTTACAGACAAAACGTTTGGAACGCTATTAAACATGGTATTTTGATGCATCAGAAGCACACTGAGTTAACCTCATGTGTATTGCGTTACATCCCCAACCGCTTGTGCTAATTTTCTGCAAATCCACACATTTGTATCTGCGTGAGCTCACAGTATACATCGGTTTGGGGTTACTTGTGGTTGTTGATATCGGAAAATGGACGAGATCTTGAAAGAAAAAGTAAGGGAACATGCAATCATGGATTGCCTGGTATGTCATTCTTCTTTAGTCATTCGAAAATACATGTGAAATCGTTGTGGATCAATTCTTGAACCAAACAATAAAATTGGCCCAATTATTTTCCTTTCACGATTATGTGTTGGGCCATGCCTACCACTTTTTTTTTATTTTCCACCTCGAGAACGATGAAAGCAGCCACAGTTTTATTTCCTCTTCCCAGTCCGAAAAACTGATGGAGCTGGCGATTTCCATAATTGAAAATGCACTAAATAAAGCAAACAGCACAAACAAGACCGAAATCAAACCTATTCAGTTGGGTACTACATCATAAAACGTGATAACACGTGAGCTCACGTGATGTGAGCTCAGTCTGTTTCCGGCTTTAATCAACCCACCAATTCAATTTCAGAATGTTTATCAAAATTCGGAATACACCACTGTATTCAGGAGGTCTTGATATATTATTGGTCAAAGTTTCATAGAAATCTATTCATAAATAAGAAAATAGTAAGATAATAAAATTTGAAAAATATGTTAATGGCATATTAGTCCAACCAATATAGATTTTTTGTGGAAATTAATTCTAATAGTAAGCGACTTGCGCCATGACTTCGGGGATACTTTATAAATAACTAAAATCCAAATTGCAACTCAAAATTTTTTTTGTGCAATTGTTTAAACAATGGTTATTAAACAAAAGGGTCCTTTTTTGTTTTTTTGTAAATATCTCAAAAGGTACTGGACGAATGGCTTTACTCATAAAAGACCGTTTGTAGAGAATGAAAAAACCTACAAAATGGTTTTTGGAAAATCCCGATGCGACCATTTTTCGCCGAGAAAAGCCGGAAAAACGCTTAAAAGAAGGCATTTTTTCAAAAATTCGTATCTCCCTCAATTTTCAATATTAAGGAATAATTTTTCGGGAAATGGTAGCTAATATCATGTACGTTGAGCTCCCGAAATGTGGAAATTGTCGCTTCAATAGTTTTCCTACAATCGGGTTTTAAAAAAAATTACAGCCATATTTTGCATGATGAGTCATATTACGGGAAATGGTCCGATTTGAATTTTTAAAGCGGCATTTTGAAGTTGAGGTTAAAAACTACAATTTGTCTATCTCACATTTTCCCATAAGTTTGGAGAAAATTGTTAAAAATGCTTCTGAACACAGCGCTTCGAGTGAAAATTCGTCGCCGAGTCGTGCTAAGGTAGTAGTGGAGGGGGCGCCGAGAAGCGGAGGAGAAGTGAGAGAGACGTACATGCATATGTTCAATTATAATTGTACTTGTACAAGTACGTATATGTAAACATATACACTGGCAAAAAATGTATAAATTGCACCAATAAACCGTGTTTTTTTATTCCAAAAATAATTATTCTATTAAGTCAAGTGCATTTTATAGGTGATTTAACGCTCGTTGATTTGACAACTAAATTAATTGATGTAATTGCCAAACGAGCACATCTGCTTCTGAATTCTCGGCGCCCCCTCCACTACTACCTTAGCACGACTCGGCGACGAATTTTCACTCGAAGCGCTGTGTTCAGAAGCATTTTTAACAATTTTCTCCAAACTTATGGGAAAATGTGAGATAGACAAATTGTAGTTTTTAACCTCAACTTCAAAATGCCGCTTTAAAAATTCAAATCGGACCATTTCCCGTAATATGACTCATCATGCAAAATATGGCTGTAATTTTTTTTAAAACCCGATTGTAGGAAAACTATTGAAGCGACAATTTCCACCTTTCGGAAGCTCAACGTACATGATATTAGATACCATTTCCCGAAAAATTATTCCTTAATATTGAAAATTGAGGAAAACACGAATTTTTGAAAAAAGGCCTTTTTTTAAGCGTTTTTCCGGATTTTCTCGGCGAAAAATGGTCGTATCTAGATTTTCCAAAAACCATTTTGTAGGTTTTTTCATTCTCTACAAACGGTCTTCTATGAGTAAAGCCATTCGTTCAGTACCTTTTGAGATATTTACAAAAAACCAAAAAAAAGACCCTTTTGTTTAATAATCATTGTATAAACAATTGCACAAAAAAAATTTTGAGTTGCAATTTGGATTTTAGTTATTTATAAAGTATCCCCGAAGTCATGGCGCAAGTCGCTTACTATTTGCAAAACAGCCTTTATTTTTGCTATATTGGTTGGACTATATCAGGAAAAAAGTCATTTTACATCATATTTTTTAATTTTTTTTATTTACATGGAATTACAGTCGGTGATATTTCGAGACACCCTGAATCCAGTGGTGCAGTCAAAGTTCTGATAAAAATTTTGAAGTTGAATTGAATTTTAAAAAATCTAATCAATTCACAAATTAGATTTTTGCAAATTGCATGAAGTCCCGGATCGTGTACAAGGTTGCACATTTATGAGTGCATCAGAATGGATGATTTCAAAATTTGCAACAAAGTTTCTATACTTTTGTAATTATTTGGAGACCACCTTGATCAAAAAAATTATCACGAATTAAAAAAATATCTGTTCCGGTCAACGCAAAAGGTTGCAAATCTGCACAACTATTCGGAATATTTTTCCGATGTATCTGCCAAGTTTGCAGAACTTTTGGAATTTTCTCTCATGGTATATCAAAGAAAAACATTAGTTTTCGATAAATAAAAATGTTCCTTATAATTGCATTGGTTGCAAACTTGATTCTTGATATGAAATAATATATTCAATACTACTCCAAGTTTGCAGAACTTTTGGAATTTTCTCAACGAGTATACAGCAAAATTCAAGTCATTTTGACAATGTTACGTACTTCGAAAGAGGTTGCAAACTGAGACTTATTGCTTTGTTGATGTACCATCCACTTGACCAAAGTTTGAAAACTTTTGGAATTAATGTGAATTGATTTTTTATTTCTACTGGCTTACTACTGGCCCACTACTGACCTACTACTGGCCTACTACGACATTAACACAAGACAAGACAAGACAAGACAAGAAATCAGTTGAACCCGGTTTCACCGGGTACCATTTATACCCGACAGACTAGACCGGGTACCATTCATACCCGGCCGAGTAGTCCGGGTACACACATGAAATGAATAATACATATTGAAAAAATTAACAATGATTACAAAAAAGAAAAGAAAATCAACATGTAAGTGAATATAACAATAAAAATGAAAATAAATACTTTGATTCTATCAATTACTAGTAAAAAGTAATTATTGATTAGTAATAATAATGCATCCGTCCCAAGTAATTTTCAGTTGTCTTTCTTGTTACTCGGCTCAGCCGTACTCGGTGCCCGCTTTGTGAATTTTAGATCAAACTCGGTACCCACCATTGTAAAAATCACTACCCGGTACATCCCTAATTAAGACAGAAGGTAGAAAGGGGTCAGCTAATGTTATTGACAATATATTTCCTTGCTTAACAACCAAACAGTGGATTTCAAATTTTGAAATTCAGCCAATAGAATCAGAACTACAGTGAAAATATAGCTTGTCGCTGTATTTTCACGGTGATAAACCTGCTTAGTTTTTGTTTTACTATCTGTCAAGTGAAAGTGATTTAAATTATAAACGTCAAATTTATGTGTTTTGACTAGTTATCTTTATTTATCAATACGAGCGATCGTTGGGGACAAATGTCCATTGGTATCATAGATGAGGCCGTGGAAAAGAGTATTCCGTTGAATACGACTAGAAGTAAAGCATCAATTACCAAGTGACACGATTTTTCTTTATTTCAAATCGATATATTGTCGTCCTAAATACAATTCGTGGTATGATTAAAAACCTGTAATTTTTTGGAATATCAATTCATTGGCAATCCCAATGCAAGAAAATACATACATACATATTTTCAGCTTTGGGATTGCAATTCATTAATATTCCAAAAAATTATCGGTAATAATCATACCACATATTATATTACCCTTGATAATATACCTACTCTGATACGGTGATTAGCGCACGAAACGACCTGAGTCAGAAAAAAATACAATCTCCGCCGACGGAATCTTCATTCATCCGAGATTATCCACGAAGTATAAGCCTCTGAAGACGCTAGCCACTCGCGCTAGCGAAACGTCAGGAAGGAATTCAAAAAAACGACGGCTTTGAAACCATGACACTAAAAACTTTGGCAGCGAAAACCTTAACCATTTCATTAATTATGAATTCATTTATTCCCTTCATCAGAAGCACATGGTATTTTCTTTATACTATCCTCACGTTAATGTTTTGATGATAAAAATAATTTTTTCGGAATTTCGACGACTTAACAAAGAGTTGTTTCATCAAAAAGGCCTATTTGTTGTTTGTCATCCGGCTGCACCCCTACAAGCAACCATCAGAAGCCATAAGGAGAGGTAGGGAAGACATAGCCCGTACCTTTCAACGTGTGATGCCATGCACGAGACCAGTGACCGCGCTGGGTATCGGACACACGTACCTTGGTTTATTAAGCGAGCTCTTTACCTACGCGCCACCACGACCCATTCATAAAAATAAACAACCTCGCTAGCTCCTTCTCTGGCTGTAACCTAGTAGGACTGTTTCTACAAAATTCATTATCTGTTTTACTTACATATACTAATTTTGCACATTCTTGATCCTCTGCATCAGAACTGTCATCATCATCTGAACTCTCTGCTCTTTGCAAATACATTTTGATTTTTCTCATACTTTTCAATGATGACAAACTGGAAGACCTTGTTGGTTTTGAGGAAAAACTGGTAAAAATATCTTCCGGTACAGGGGGAAGGTTGACCACAGCATTAAGATCGATCAGAGATTCCCGAGATAAATTCTCCGGATATTTCTCGTTTATATCTGCTTTAACATTCTTGCTGCTGGAGGTATTCGGAGTTAAATTATTCTCTGAATATTTTTGCCTAGATTCTAGTGATCGAATTTTTTCACTTAACTGTGGCAAATCTAAATTCTCACAATTTGTGTCTGAACATAGGAATTCCAAATCACTCAACTGCTTCTCAATAACTGTTAGTACTCTGTCACATTCTTCTTTCAATAATTCATTCTCACTTATTGACATAACCATTTTATGTGCTTGATTGAGCGAAATTTTCGCAATGGAATATATTGCCGCAAATGCCTTGTCTGCTCCGCTGATAATTGTTTTCAAATTAGAAATGTACTTATCGCCAGAAATATATCTCTCTTTCAAGTCCATCCCAACTTCGATCATTAGTAGAGCATTTTGTAAGATATGCTCATTATAATCTTTCTCAGATAATTTTTTGGCCATTTCTAGAATTATTTTGAGCTTTGTCAAAAAACTGACACTAAGTACTTCTTATGAGAATGTCAAATGTAATACTTTAAATTCACACAATCATAGAGGGTGACCCCCTTATCCCCCTTTCTTTTCTAGTTGAATAAATGTGGAACTTGTCTGTAGTACAGTAACCACAGAAAAATGAAAGTCACAAGTGAAGAATGAATCGTAGCACTTTGAAACTCGGCACATGACTTCTTGATATCATGCATTGTTAGAAAAAAAATTGTTTACCGAAAAAATTTGTATTTAAAAAAAGTATAATTTTTTTTGCTGTTGTTTCGGAAAATATAAGATTGATCAAGAAACAATTTACACGAGACGAAAGATCATTCAATTCTTCACAAGAAATATACTTAGTGATTTCTCACAAAATGCACTCGTTTTCTCAGAAAACCTGATTGAATTCCGATATCAAATGTCAGGCTCGCGTTAACCCGCCACTGGCATTTTCGGCTCGGCCGAAAATTAGATTTGTCATAACTTTGCTAAAAATTATAGAAGGAAAAGAAAAAGCGTATATCGTTCCTGAAGACTTCTACTTCCTCATGCAAATATAACATGTGAGTATCTGAGTACCCAGAAAGTGTTTTATCCCACTTCACATAACCTTTCTACGATATTTGCGGAGGATCCGAAAGTCATGGATATTTTGGTTGATATGGAGTCAGTACCCTCTTTGGACCATATGCATTTTAGACTAGTGAGACAAGTCTCACTTACATACCAAAGAAAAAACTGGGTTGTACTCCTGCCTCAGTTTTCAACTTACCCATAATCCCGGCAATTTCTTCAGTAAATGTTGAAAATAATCGCTCATACAGATCCTACATAAAAAATTAAGTATATGATTTCAAGCTTGAGGTTTGCACTTCACAATAGTGTTATTAAACAACGATTATGGATAAAAAAAATTCAAAGTTTGTGTGAGAAATGTTTTACTCGGCAGAGCATTCTACTCGTTGGACGAATTTTATTCCGTGAAATTTTAGATTTTTTTGTTGTTGGGCGTTTTGAATCTGCTGATGTGCTATTCTGTTGTATTCTATTTTATTTCTTTTTTATTTTTAGCACATTTTAATTAATTGTAAAGATCTGAATTCTGTGTATTCCCTTCATTTTTATTTATACCTTTTTACCATAAATATCACCTCCAATTTTAATAAACTGACGTCTAGTAACTAACATTACTATTGTTTGCAATTTATTTTATGTATTTGTTTTTTGTATACATTTATAGACTTTTATTTATATGAATAATTTGACCTGTAGTAACCTGCTCTACAAATTTTATGTTATGAATGACATGGTAAATTTAATATATTTTGGAATATGTAACGACGTATGTATGAAAAATATGCATATATTCAATTGTTATTGATGTTTTCTTTTTTACTATTCTGTTTTTCACTTTGTCAATAGGAATTATCATTCTTCAGACAATAAAGTAATTTTGATTTGATTTGATTTGATTTGATAAACATATACAGGGTGTCCCATATAAAACTCCGAGGGCAAATATCTGGAAAATGAAATATATTTTATCCATATTTTATCGAGACAGATTATTTTGATGTCGAAGGGTCCTGTTATTCACATAGAAATCCATCACTAGGCGTCATCCGTTAGGGCGTCGCGACACCGACGCCAATTTTTTTATATGGCATCCCAGATTTTTCAATATGATTTTAGATTCTGCATCAAGTTTTGAATACAGCCATATAGCACACTTGTAGTTTTTCTTGAATACTAATGAAAAATGGCAATTTTAATGCATATCATCAAAACGGCCATGAATGAGTCAAAATAAAAAGCAATAACACGAGTTTGATCAAACCGATATATCAGTTATAATTGCATAGCCTGTTTAGTTTTTTCTAGTTGTTTGTTTCTGTATACGCAGTCAATACAAAAAAAAATAAATGTTTCAAATTACCAAAAATATTTTACTGTGACCAACACTCGATGATAGTAACAAAAAAATTAAAGTGATAAAATGAATTATTTTAATAGGTGTTCGAATTGCTTTCCTTCATTTAGAATACACATATTGTATATTTTAATTATTTCTTGATTAGTAACAGCTAAAAGCGTCGCTCGGGATATGGAAGCACAAACATTTGTGATACTATTTTTTAGATCCTCTACATTTTGTGGACGTCGCATGTAAACTAAGTCTTTAATATATCCCCACAAAAAGAAATCCAGTGGAGTCATATCTGGACTTCGAGCTGGCCATGGTGTTGGACCTTTATTTCCAATCCACTTCTCATTAAAAGTGTCATCCAAATACTGGGTAAATATTCGATTATTATGCGAAGGTGCCCCATCTTGAAACCACATATTTCCTACTTCGGAAAATGAAAAAGCACATTTTTTGTTTAGTTTGGAACAGAACGCCGAATTTACGAACAAAAAAGTTATTTTGTTGAAAAATAAAATTAGCTGAAACCAAGTGAGAGAATATCTGTGGTGAATGATTAAAAAAAATTATTTTATATGTTTTCAGTGACCGAAATAGGTGCATGAGAATTACTATTTTGTTAATTCTGAAGGGCTGTATTTTTTAATGTTATCGAGACTGCCAAGGATTTTTCAAAATAATGCTTTTAGAGGAATAAACTACCACATGCAACAAAAACATTGTGATCTCCGGATTATCCCTAAACTGCATTTTTGTGCATAACGGTTATTATGGGATGTCCAAGGGTTGTGATAAGACATGAATCCTGTGGACTTCATAATGATGCAGGGTTTGGTAAAATTTCCATCTCCCAGAAACAAGTTTGGGATACCTGTAAACATCCCAGGGACGTCCCAATCACGCAGAAATTGATCCCAATTGTGACCTAGTGGTATCCCTTTTTCATCCCCTGATTTGCATGGGACATCCTGAGGACATCATAACGAAGCGGAGCTTCGTAATATTTGTATCTCTCAGAGACTCATTTAGAATACCCAGAAACATCCCTCAGACAATTTTGGAATCTCCCATATTGGTCCCAACATGGTCATCGGGCTATCTGGGATCGATATGAGGAACGTTCCTGATAAATATTTGAGAATGAATACAAATTTCCTCAAAACATTGTTTTAAATTGGTTTGTGTTATCGTTTTATTTTATATTTATTTCCTTTCTAGTAAGTAACTAACTTCACTTGAATTACTATTATTTATCAATCTCTTCAATGTATACGGATTCATCAGGATTATACAGCTTCCTCTTTCTCTGCTGTTTCCTCTTTTCTTTATTGGTATCACTAAGGGGCATGGGCGGAGGTAGATTATTTATTTTTCGGGGTGCACTAGACGATCCTCTATATAATACAGGAACATAACTCTGAAGTTTCTTTCTTGAATCCTCCTCATAGATTCCAAATTCTCCAAAACTTGATGTACTCAATGGAAGAGGAGAATATTTCCTGGCAGTATCGTGTTGTTTTTGTGTTTGACGCTTGTGCATGATATCACGCTCTTTTTTGCTTTGTGTGTCGCAAACCTCACCCTGAAAATATTTTTTTTCATTCTGAAAAGAATCAGATCTAATTTGACAGGATCTCTCAGAGCAATCAGAAGTAATTTTTTTCTCTATTTGTGTTATTTTTGGAATAGCCGATAACGTGGAAGAGATGCCTGAAGGAATTTTAGAAATTTCGTCTCTTGAATCGTGTCGGTTATTTTGACTATTTTCTTGAATAATGTTTGTAACTGAAGAACATTCTGTTGTTCTACTTAGTGGTCTATTTGGAGTCGTTTTACTATGTGTTGTCTCAAGGTACATGTCGCTTTGTTGCCTTTTGCTCTGTTGTCCATCATCAGTAAATGTTTCAATTTGGCAATTAATTTCAACATTTTCATCTTCAAAGTAATCCAGGTTGACTGGTTGTCTATAGTAACCTGCACTATTTTTTGTGATCTGTATGGGGGTAGTTTGAAAATGTATAACATCATTCATCTGGGTTTTGTATCTCTAAAAAAATATGACAGAAAATCAAGCACAGTATATAAAAATAATTCAGTTTCTTACCTGTCGTTGACTTTTCAAATTATTCAACTCTAGTTGAAGCGTTCTTATTACATTCTGAGCATGTCTAAGTTTGCTATTTGCATCTACAAGCTGTCGTTTCAAGTTGGACTCTAATTCATCATACTGTATGGCATTCGCTGCCTGAACTACTTGCAGCTCATTGCGCAGTTCCTTTTCTTGAAGAAAAAAACTATAGTTAGGAAAAATTGAGACAAGACTATGAACATACATGGATAACTAACCTTTTGATTCATAACATATTTTATTACTTTCGATTTGATTTTTCAAATTAGTCATTTCGAAATTCGATATTTCTAAGTTTTCCTCAATCTTCTTTATGAATTCAATTTTCTGCAGTTCAAGTTTGTTTTGCATTAGTGTATTTAATTCTTCATACTGGCTTTTCACTTCTTTGTTTTCTGATTCTAGTGTACGGCATTTTTCTGAAATGATTAATGTATTTAATGCGAGAAAAGCGATCCTTGCTTCAATGAAAAGACAGATTTTTTTGAATAACATTCTCCCTATCTAATTTATTTAATGAATTTTCATTAAAAACTAGAGATAATTTTTAAAAAATCAACAATCTGAATAAAAATGCGAATTTTCACTTTCAGATTTTTTCTTTTCAGTTATCTTCTATGATATGATATGATTCTATTCACAATATCTATCAGATGTAGTTCAATGTCCAGCGTGGCTTTAGCCAGGGAAGTAGTCGTTTTCTGTTGGATATTACAAAAAAATCACATTTTTCATTTTTCAATTTTCATGGAAAATGTTCCCCTTTTCAACATGAATACCTCCCAAGAGGTTAGGTTAGGTTAGGTTAGGTTAGGTTAGGTTAGCGACTAAAGTTTGTCTTTCAGTCACAGATGATTCCAAAACAGATTTTATGAATATTCATATTTTTGAACAATATCAAAACGTACATTCTATTCTGTTATTGATTATATAACTGATTAATATTACATTTCGCAATTCTCTACGTCTTTCCAGTTTAACAATATTGAATTCAGTTCTGATAGGTTCAAAAGTAGAAAAGAGTGGATTTATTCCATGTACTTTGTAATAAAACAGTTCTGAATCAATTCCAACGCTCTTTTGAGATTGTCTTTAGTGGTATCCCAAACCACTGATGCATATTCTAATCTGCTGCGCACTCCACTCCACTCCACTCCACTCTACTCCACTCCACTCCACTCCACTCCACTCCACTCCACTCCACTCCACTCCACTCCACTCCACTCCACTCCACTCCACTCCACTCCACTCCACTCCACTCCACTCCACTCCACTCCACTCCACTCCACTCCACTCCACTCCACTCCACTCCACTCCACTCCACTCCACTCCACTCCACTCCACTCCACTCCACTCCACTCCACTCCACTCCACTCCACTCCACTCCACTCCACTCCACTCCACTCCACTCCACTCCACTCCACTCCACTCCACTCCACTCCACTCCACTCCACTCCACTCCACTCCACTCCACTCCACTCCACTCCACTCCACTCCACTCCACTCCACTCCACTCCACTCCACTCCACTCCACTCCACTCCACTCCACTCCACTCCACTCCACTCCACTCCACTCCACTCCACTCCACTCCACTCCACTCCACTCCACTCCACTCCACTCCACTCCACTCCACTCCACTCCACTCCACTCCACACCACTCCACCACACTACACTACACTACACTACAATACACTACACTACACTACACTACACTACACTACACTACACTACACTACAATACAATACACTACACTACACATGTCTCGATGTATTTGTTGAAATCTTATCGTGTTAATCAAGTTTCAGTTACTCACGTTTCAAACAGTCTAAGTGCTATAGATTTCCATCAAGTAACAACCGATTCAATTAAAAACCACTCAAATATCTAAAATGGCATTCAGCATACCACGATAAATGATCAATTAATCACATATTCCACAATCTGTATTTAATAATTTTTTTTTAAATATTACCATAGCAGCTCCATTTTTTAAGTACATTGCTAAGGTTACTGTTTGATTTCAGTGAATAAAAACCATGAGAGAGTAGATAGGTCTTGACCTGTCAATTGGAACTGTTACGACACGACACAAGACGACACGAGACGACACAACACCGACACAAGACGACACGACACCGACACGATACCGACACGACACCGACACGACTCCGACACCGACACGACACCGGCACGACACCGACACCGGCACGACACGACACCGACACGACACCGACACGACACCGACACGACACCGACACGACACCGACACGACACCGACACGACACCGACACGACACCGACACGACACCGACACGACACCGACACGACACCGACACGACACCGACACGACACGGCACGACACCGACATCGAGACGACACCGAGACGACACCAACACGACACCGACACGACACCGACACGAGACGACACCGACAGCGACACTACACTACACATGTCTTGATGTAATATCATTTGTTGAAATATTATCGTGTTAATCAAGTTCAGTTACGTTTCTAACAGTCTAAGAAGTGCTATAGATTTTCATCAAGTAACAACCGATTCAATTAAAAACCACTCAAATATCGAAAATGGCCTTCACCATACCACGATAAATGATCAATTAATCACATATTCCACAATCTTATTTAATGATTTTTTTTTTAAATATTACCATAACAACTCCATTTTTTAGGTACATCGCTAGGGTTACTGTTTGATTTCTGTGTTTAAAAACCATGAGAGAGTAGATAGTTCTTGACCTGTCAATTGGAACTGTTGTGATAAAAAAATATATCAACTTAATAACACACAATTTTGTGGTTATAATATGAATTCGTAAAAAAAGTACGGTATATGTTAAAGGACGTGTATAACTCCGCTAACATAATATACTATTTTGAAATAGAATTTCTGAAATTAACAATTTGATTCCAATAAAATAGAAATATTGATTGGTTTTGTGTTTTTCAGACCTCGGACAGTCTGAAAATAAACCAAAACGTGTAAATCAAAATCAAATCGAAATGGGCCGCATATGGTTACAGAAAAGAAGTTTGAAATAACAGAATTGGTAATTCACATACCGCACATCCCCTGTATCAAGATAGCAAATGTCACACGACATTTTTTGAAGACTTTTTTTGACTTAAATAACAATTTGACTCGATAATAAAAAAATATTTTCAAAGGTTTTGATATCGGAGACAGATTTGGTCTCCGATACGTTAACGTAGTTTGAAAAGAAGAAGTAATATTCAATTATTTTGAACTTATTTTTTTAAATAGGAAAAGTAACTGACGAAATTGTACTTTTTTTAAAGACATTAATCTTCTAAACGCAGTACTTATCGTAGAAAATTGATTTTTTGGTGAGGGGTGCCGCCGGGTGCTATCTGCCGCGACTTCATGTTTCGACAAGATTAACTTATATGGAAAGGCCTCGGGAAAGGCTTAGTGCCTAGTGCTCTGTAGCACTGGAGTGCTTGCAAGCACTTTTCGGGATTACTAAGCACTAAGCCTTTTCGTTGAATGCTTCGAAGCGCTAAGCACTAAGCACTGAATTAGGAAAGTGCTCGGGAGCACAGTGCTTAGGAGCACAAAAGTGCTTCGAGCACTTTCACGAGCACTGAGCACTGTGCTTTGGGACAGCTCTGGTTTGATGTATGAGGCCATTATTTGCAAAATTGGCTATTTGCTAGGGGAGCATTTATTTGAGAAATAAAAAAACAGGTTTAACAGCTTATTGGTTTTATGAAAATAAAGTGTTTTATAAATGTTGCTTAAAGCTTTTAGCAGTGGAATTAAGAACTTTGCAGCCTAAAATATTTACAGCTTTGTTTAAAAAAAATAATATAATTGCAAATAGCCAGTTTTGCAAATAATTGTACAGTAAAAAAAACGCATAAAACCTTTTTGCGCCCTTTTCCGCATGGACAAGGTTCAACAAACAGAATATTTTCACCTACAAAAAGCAGAGAGCAAGTTTTGCACATAACCATAATTTTCTCGACAGTATTTGCATGCTAAAGAAAGGGCTTTGGTGAATTCTGATTTTATCATTCGATTCCTCTGTGAAATTTGGAAGAAACTCAATGAGAAAAACAGTTTTGGAGATTTTGTCGAATAGCGAGTTTTGAAAATAATGGCCTCGTATATGAGTTGAGTTCATTATGAATGAGTTACCAAGAATATTTATATATTTTTAGTTTTGAAAGTTGTACGTTTCTGTACGATTCAAAATCGTGTGGAAAAGTTACTTTTCTGCACGATTTTTACTTTTCCGTACGATTTTTACTTTTACGCATGATTTTTGTATTGTTGAAAATGAGGATATTTAGGATTAACTAAATGATCTATGTAACTATTCTGTCTTATTAGTCATTTTGTAGCATTATTATAAAAACTTGTTTATTAAAAACCTTGTCTTTTCCGCCCTTAACGGCCCTTAACTGCCGTCGCGTGCGGAAAAGTACTACTTTCCGCTCTTGTTAGGTAAATAACTATTGCATCGAAGTGTAGCACTTTCCTATACCTGGTGTAATTTACACTCGATTTTAGCATTCGTTTGCAAATTAATTTAACACATTCCTTTGTTTGGACTGCACACAACTACACTCGATACGACATGTGGTATAAATTACACTACACTACTAGTCACTACACCTTGATGAAAACGAATAAAGCTAGTGTGTAAATTGTTTCGCATGGCACTATAATTCTAATATATAATTCATGCTGGGTCAAATGACCTTTCTAAGATATATAATATTCTATCATTAGTAAGTTCTTACCTTCAAGCGAAAGGTACTTCTTCGTCAATTCGGAATTTTTATTGTCTAGTAAACAATTCACATTATTTTTCAATTTTTCTTCATTTTCTTTGCAGATATCCATTTCTTCAGAAATATTTTCGATCAATATCAGCAGATCATTTTCATTTCTCCTGTTGCTTCCATGTTTCTACAGTAACGAAAAATCGTCCATTTCACTTGATTAAAATGAATAGGTATACCTACTCACCAAAAATGCATTTCTGAATTTTTCTACACAATCTTCTAATTCATCGTTCGATAAGTCCATCCTGATTGCTATTTACATAAACTTTTGTTGATTATCCTACAATGACAGGTTTCGCATTACTTTATTTTGTTTGTCGTTTTCGTTATCCAGAGCCTTCTTGGTAATTACGAGAATACGAGAAAGAAGACAATACTTATTATCAAAGTTTTCGAAAAATTGAAGTTTGTGTTCATGGTATTTTCTTCCGAAATCAACATACATGTTGTTTACATTGGTCATTATAGTCAAAATCGGTCTTAACGTGCGGTTGTGAGACTTAGTCACTGACAATTTATTTAGTTTCCTCTCATATCTTTGTGTTGAATCATACACGTTCAAATAAAATCCCAATGATACATGAGCCAGACATATGAGATTTTCACATGCGAAAAGCAGATGTGTTGATAATAATAATTTTCACTTATAATCTCCCTAGGGGGATTCGGTAAGAAAATTTCACACCAAAATATATTAAATTAATGGTTAATTCAACTGACTTGTAGATTATTCTGAGAGAAAACAAGTTGTAACATCAGTGGGCCATGAATGGTTTTTGTTGATATAATGACAGTTACGCGTCAGTATCAGTGGCGGTGTTTGCATGTGAGAAAGGAAAATTCATTTTGCGACATTTTCAACCTAAAATTACATTGCACATCACGCAGAACTAAAATAGTTTTGACTGGTCCATGCGGATTGTCTATTGGGAAGTGATGTGGAAAGGAATTCTTGCAAATTTCAGCCGAGTATTCACGAAAAGATAAGTTGAATAAAATTGTTTCAAATATTAAGTTCATGTAGTCAAGCATATCAAGCATAGGTAGATTTGATTGATATACATTTTTTACCGATGGACCTATTCATCGTTGAAATGCAAGTTCTCAAAATATTTTCAGACACATTCAAAATATTTAGTGAATATATAAATATGAAAAATAACATTCCATTTGTACATAAAAGCAAAATGTTAACTATCACATGTCAAATATTTGACAGAAAAATTTGCACTTATTAATTTCGCCCAGGGTACCCAGGAAGATAAAAATTTCCGGAAATTTTATGGGTTGCCATGGCAACTAAATAAAAACCAATTTTTTGATTGGCTGAAAAAGTGAGGTGTGAAATTTTCAGCAGCGCTAACCCGCACGATAAGACCGATTTGAACTATATTAAAATACCTACTTTCATACTATCATAGAAGCATAGCAAAGAATATTTTTCATTAACTGAATATCTGAAACAAATGTGTATACGTGAACGAGTTCCTTTTTTAATAATAATATAAAATGTACATCATGGACTGTTGAAAAGCAGTTGTGGATGTTTCATAACAATTCAGGAAGATGATTGTCCAAAAAGGAGTAAAAAAAGAGTTACTTATTTTTGAAATTAACAAATGCTTTTGAAAAGTTTCATTATCTCCATGTCTCTCTGTATCTCCATGTGGAGATACAGAATGATCCACAAGTACCTATTGGTGAAAAATATTGAGTCTTTCCTTCCAAAAGAGTAGAATTCTTCAAAAAATATGCGATAAAAAATGATAGTATAGAAATACCTAAGGTGGCTGATCACTTTCCTTCTTCATCAATATTTGAAGTACAAGGGTGAAAAAAGTACTCTTTTTTCCCGGTACTCGGGAAAAAAAGTAATTCCATAAAAAGTTATATTTTATTACCTGTCAACAAAGATGAAATGTCAAACTTTTTTCCCGTCACAGAAAAAAAAAACACTAATAGACTATGTTTTAGACTCGCAACTGTCATTTATTAATATGTTATAGACATTTGAATACGAGAAATAGTTATTTTTGTATCTATAAGTACGCGACTATTTTTTTTATCAGTTCTCGATCATCAAAGTAGTTCGCGCACGAGATGCAAACAATTTTTTTTCTACAAACGTCAAAATAGGTAGTATTTAATTTTGTCACAATTTATGAAAAGTGTTAAAAAGCTTTGTTTAATTATTGTTGATATAAATGATTTATTGGATTTTCGTTTGATTGAGGATAAAGTTAGAAATGAATGATTTCTTGGATTTTTGCGTAATTGAGGATTATATAGGTTAGAATAAGAAAATCCCATATAGTTTACATGCAGTGTGCGAAATAGGTATTTCCCACATTAATTCGCGCACGGTGTCATGGTAACGAAGGAAATTGAAAATGCGCGAACCTTGTAATTTTTAAACAAAACAATAATTTCGAGAATGATAAAATTTAAAATATCTTTATAAGCAAAATAAGGATCATTATGATAGGGCAATATCTGGGAACAACTAAATTTAATATTTTCTACATTCTCAAAATTATCCAAAACGAAATTCTAACAAAAAATATAATCAAAAATAATCATATATCATGTGCATGTGCAATGGCGTTCATTGTTGACACCGAAAAAACATTTACTTAACGATAACATCATTGTGGCGGTGTAAAATATGTGAAATCGCAAATGCGACATCTTAGAGACGATGTATTTGCTTCTGTACATCGCAGCGATGTCATGCCACATATGCGTTTGCTTCTTCATATCGCAGCGATGCAACGTTCGTGATATCGCACTGTCACCTCATTGCGACATCTCAGAGATGTCATGTTAGAGATGTGTTTGCTGGGGAGTGAGCATTTCTTTATGGGTACTAATCCGGTTTTAGGAAACTCAGTTTTCGACTGTATCCCACTTCGAAGCTTCCTCTGATATCGCCTGATGTCGTTTTTGTCAGTTGTGATGATTTATGTTTGAATTTCATGGCCAACTTTGTTTGATTAAACAATTAACTGTATCTCCGCCATTTTGAACCGGTTTTCAATTTTGAAGAACAATGTTACCACAAATTGCGTGCTCTTCCGGATAATGAAAAAAAATTAACAGGTTGTCATTTAAAAAAAGGTTTTGGGTTACTTCCGGTTAAACCTGAAGTGATGAATTTTCAGTAGGGGCGTCAAAATATGTTGATAAATGTTGATATTTGTCAATTCATTCAAATACAGCAGTTCCGAAGAAATAAACAAAAAAGGTAACCCATACTACACCTGGACATCCAATAGATGTTCGATGGATATCCATTCAGGATATTATGGATATTCCATGGACGTCCGGTTTTTATGCAAAAGATATCTTTTGGACTTTCGATGGACGTTCTCATGCCACCAACCTGGACGAACATAAGAAATCCGTTACGAACGTCCATAAGATATCCTTTGTGGACGTCTATGAGATATATCTCATGGGCATCCAAAATATATCCCTCATGGACGTCCTTATCGAACAATTGGCAGAAGTGATAAGTAAATGAAAACCTGAAATTCACAAAGAACATCAAGAAAAGCTAGTCTGAAATTTTTTTGGAGCAGGAAAATAACATTTATAATTTTGCATAAGAAAACATTCAGTTTAAATACAATGATAATTCTATGATATACAGGGTGTTCCTTAAAGACATGCTTATATTTGAGGGGGTGATTCTTTGACTTATTTTAAGGAAAAAACTTTCTATAAACGTATGTCCTAAAAGTCCAACTTTTGAGATACAGGGTGATAATGTTTTGAAAAAAAAAACAGTTTTTTAATAATAACTGAGATAATATTGTAGACGTTTTTATAAAATTTGGTACATGTCTTCTATGCATCAAGGTTCATTTTTTAATGCACAAACATTTTCATTTTCTCAACCAGTGGCGTCCGTACGGGTTTTGCATTGAATATTTTTGGAGAAAAAAATACTACGCCACTGCTTTCTCCGAAAAAAAAATTCTTTTGAGATCCTCATTTATTTTTGAGCAAATTTAATCTCTTGAGTTTTCTTTGTCCGCCGCATGATTTTCGCTTAAAAAAATAAAAATCGTTTCATTTCAGGATCAATTCCTCAAAAATCTGATGTGGTGTGGAAATGATTGTGCATCGACTTAAAGCAAATAAAGGGATCAGATTTGTTCCAAAATGAATGAGAATCAAAAAAATATGGATTTCAGCTTGTACAAAAACGAATTTTATTTTATTTTATAAAAGTAAGTTTAAATGAACGGATCAAATTCATTAATTATCAAGAACCGAGCATCTGACAAGAATTACACATTTTTTTGGATTCTCATTCATTTTGGAACAAATCTGATCCCTCAATTTGCTTTCAGTCGATGCACAAACATTTCCACACCGCATCAGATTTTTGAAGAATTGATCCTGAAATGAAACGATTTTTATTTTTTTAAGCGAAAACCATGCGGCGGACAAAGAAAACTCAAGAGATCAAATTTGCTCAAAAACAAATGAGGATCTCAAAAGTATTTTTTTTTTCAGGAGAAAGCAGTGGCGTAGTATTTTTTTCTCCAAAAATATTCAATGCAAAACCCGTACGGACGCCACTGGTTGAGAAAATGAAAATGTTTGTGCATTAAAAAATGCACCTTGATGCATAGAAGACATGTACCGAATTTTATAAAAACATCTACAATATTATCTCAGTTATTATTAAAAAACTGTTTTTTTTTCAAAACTTTATCACCCTGTATCTCAAAAGTCAGGACTTTTAGGACATACGTTTATAGAAAGTTTTTTCCTTAAATTAAGTCAAAGAATCACCCCCTCAAATATTAGCATGTCTTTAAGGAACACCCTGTATTGGAGTATAGAGACAAAATCAAACATACAGAAAATGTCTCAATAAATATATATTCATGAGTAAAAAACAAGGATAATTTTATATAAAATATGCATTCTTTGGTAGGTAACTTCCTTTTGAAAGAAAAACATGATAGTAGGAACAAGATACTAGCATCGGCTTCCTTTGAAGTCTAGATATATCTCTACCTCGCATTTTGCCTCCTCAACAAAGACTTATTAGCTTGATCGGAAGATTTGCTTTCATCTGAAATTGTGTTGACTTTGACAGCTTCTGAAAGTATAAAAAAATAGTTATATAACATTCAATAAAATTCCTTACCAATAGGTTATGCTACCTTCAATTTCGCTCCTTGCCAAGTGAACTGCGAAGCAAAACCATTCGTGATTATAGATGAGAGGCATGCTTTTGTGAAATCATATGATGTAGCACTTATTTTTGAAATTTCTGCAAATTGTAAAGTTATATCTGGTCAAAATGATGAATACTCACAGTAGCCTTAAACTGATCTTTTTCAGACAGATATACTTCTAGCAGCACTCTCAACAAAGACCTACTTCCGATATATACTTACAGTCTCCAGCTCTTCTTTGTTTTTTGTAAATTTTATTGAGTACATGTTCCTTGGCATATTTTATCTTTCTATAAAGATAAAAATTATTGAAGAAATATTAATTATCAGCTCGAATATTTTTTTATTTTTAGGTTAGAATTTTTTCACATGTACAGTTACAATAACTTTTTCTGAAATCACGGCAAATATGAACTGATTAGATTTTCCGAAAACAATCTGGCTTCAATTCAAATGAAAAATCTAAACGAAATAACTTAAAACTCAAATACTACAAACCGTTGAAACAGTTGAACACGCACTTTTTGACATTCGACACCACAGGACGCTAAATAAGAACTAAATCTGTGATCTATTTCTACAAATCATGTACGTGATGGATGTTCATAAGATGGATTACCGACAATTGGACGCGGTCAATTGGGCGCACGAGAATTGGACGCGGAGAATTGGTCGCGGCGACAATTGGACGTCGCGACAGTTGGACGCGGCAGTATTAATTCTAATTATACCTAATCCCTTTATTACCTGGTGGTCCTTATTACCTATATTACATAATGGCCCCCCCTTAGATTTTGAAAGGGTTTTTATTTATTGCTGAAATAAGTTATCCCTTTGTCCCTTTGTTGTATCCCTTTGTTGTAACAATACAAATCTAGTGGAAATAAGACAAAAGAGTGTTCTTTCGTTTCATCAAAGTGATCATGAATTTCCACAAAATAAAGAAGTCATCAATCACACTAATTATCCCTTTGTACCTACAGGTATTTGTAATTATACCTCATTATAGATATAAGCCCTGTATTGCATATTTTATACAATAAATTTCATTGGAATTATAAAATTATTTTTATTTTCACATGCGCCCAATTGTCGCCGCGTCCAACTGACGCCGTGTCCAATTGTCACATGCATCCAAATGTCGCGCGTCCAATTGACTGTGACCAATAGTTGTGCGTCCAATTTTCCACGTCCAATTGACGCACCACCCCATAAGATATTCTTAGTGGATATCCATCGCATATCCAAGAAAACAATCCCTATTTGGATGTATTTTCCTATATCCTATGAATATCCAAAATGATCTAAGGATTTTCCGACATGAAATGGACATGTATTGGACGTCCATAGGATATCGTGTGTTGTGTGAGAATATGTCCCGACCCTAGACAACCACGGATCGTAGTGACAAATAATATAACAATATGGTAAATAACAAGCAACGTTCAACAATCAACAAGTCTCGAGATGCGCAATCGCCCAATTTTCAGCACGCCAACAAGCTGCTTTTGACACTGCTCGCGTTGCTCGCAGTTCCTCGCGAAAATTTGAAGACCAAGCGTGTTACTTCAAAGTACGAGGTGAAAATGCGCATAGTGCCGTAAAATAATTCACGTTTGACCGCCCCAAAAATACATTAAGTGCGCATTCTGTTTCATAGTTTCTCAAGTTATTATCGTTTATACCATTGTTTTTTGGATTGTTTCAAATCGAGTTCATCATTTTGTGATAAACAATACATATGAAAAGTGTACATGGTAAGTTTCATACAAAGTTTGAATTCCTCTCAATGATCTCATAAAGTAACAATGGTGATGAACGTTTCAATGAAGTACCTATAGTTGTTTGAAAACACACATGTCTAGAAATATTCCTAGATATGTTATTTATTTATGAGCAATAATGCATTCTTAGGTAACTCGTATTCAGTTTTCGATTTTTCTTTCGTCAGTTTATCGAGATAAAAATTATTGAAAAGCCAAAATGAACTAACGAATTCAATCAAAAGATCAGAAGAGCCGGAAGCCGTGTGACGTTAGTGCGCGAGTGATTCTGATTGGTTATAACTCGTGATTTATTCTCGTGTATACTCTCGTGTAAAATATATTTTTTTAGTTCAATTTGTTATTACTTGTAATTCATTCGGATATTTTACAAAGACGGCTTGTGCATGGTTCATCATCACAATATACTATTTGGGACTCACAGACTTGCAGGACTCGCCTACGGCTGGGCCTAGAATCTTGTCCACTAGTTCAAAAAAACAGTATTTTCCAGACTTGTTACGTTAATTAATATTTTCCAGGTGGTGGGGGTGGACGCTGGGTTGTTATATACAGGGTGTAACATAAGTACGTTAAAATATTCAAGTGACGTATTCCTGAGACAATTTTAAGAAAAAAAGTCAATTTGAAGTTGTGTCCGGAAATGCTTCGTTTCGGAGCTACAGGGTGTTGAAATTGAATTTTTTTGTTAGCTTTTTAAAATAACTTTTGTAAAAAATAAGTTATTTGCACGAAATTTGGTACCCGGGGTGTTTTTGACGTGGGTAATCATAATTTCGTATTAATTTTCATGTAACATCTAGAGGGCGCTGCGTACGCTGTCATTATTTATTTCAAATTGCCCTAACATTTTTGACAGTAAACTTTTGGTATTTTTCATGAAAAAACTTTATTCCCACACCTTTTATCAATTAAAAAAGGTACACTTCCTCAACAACTCTGGAGGTGATCGTTTTCGAGATATTTACAATTTTCTATATCGATGCATGTGACTTAGCTCATAGGGCGCTAAGTGAAGTTGCTGAGAACATTACAAAAACTAAGCATGTGGTAGATCTCGTCAAAATGAAAACTTTTTTCCTATAAAATATTTATCGAAAAATGATTCGTTTTCGAGATACAGATTGTTGAAATTTTCCAAAATATGGTTGGTTTTCGTCAAAAGTTATTTTTAACTGCAGTTATTTTCATCAAACTTTAAAACACAGACTTTTTTCAAACTGAGCATTATCAAACTGCTTAATCAATCCAAATTAAAAAAAACTTCAGGTTTAATTATTCAACTAAAAAGTGCTACGGAGTTTGTAAAAAAAACATATAAAAATTGAACGAAACAACTATTACAACAACTGTTCAAAGTGACGACCCCCAACAGTAATACAAGCTTCTGCTGTCCTCATCAAAGAATTCCGCACTCATTGAACAACGCCGGGAGAGTTTCTTATCGTTTCGCAACAAGCTATGATGCGATCCCTTAACTTTTCTTCACTTCTAGTGATTTTAGGTGTCCCAAAAAGAAAAAATCGACGGGATTGTGGTCCGGTGACCTCGGAGGCCAATACTGGGTGCCTCCTCTTTCTATCCATCGTTGGGGATATGCTACGTCTAAGAAATTTCTTGCTATCATATCATAAAATGAGCAGGGACATCGTGTACAAACCAAGAGTGATTTGGGAGACCAATGGGAACATCTTCCGTAAGCTGGGGAAACTCGTGTTCCAAAAAATTTTGGTAAGCATCTCCATTCAAACGTAAGGGCAGAAAATAGGGCCCAATTAAATAATCCCCAAGTATGCCTACCCATACATAAAAAGAGAATCTGTCTTGGAAATAAGTTTGAGTTGTCGAATGTGGGTTATCTTCCGCCCAGATGTGGTTGTTATGGAAGTTTATGATACCATTTCTTGAAAAATTAGTCATCTGTGAAGAGGATAAAATTTGGAGGTGTTGTTCGACTTTTCTTTGAGCAATACGTGGTCGAAAATCACGTAGTGTAAGTGCCTGGACACGCTGAATATGATAAGGATATAATTGCTGTTCCTTTAAAATTCTGCAAAAGGTCATGTGACAAATTTTTTTTGTAGTTGTCTCTGGGTGTTCACTAATTTCTTCGAGAACCGCCCTTCTCCAATTCCACAGTTCTTGTAGTTCCTGGTCGTCCTACTGCAGAATTTCTTTCAAAGCTTCCAAATTCGGAAAGTCGCCGAAAAAGATTCTCCTTGTCGCTGCACAAAGAGGGACGCGTTGGGATACCTTTCCTGATATGTGCGTCTGCCCTCGTTTGAATTTCCGTCGGCCAAACTGTATGCAAAACCCATGTCAGCCATTTCAGCATTCATAAAGTCGGGCTTTGTACAAAAAAATCACTTTATAAACTCCCAACTGTGAATTTCCCAATGAATAGTTAAAAATGTGACGGCGAACTTCTATTTTGATAAACAAACGTTCATGCCTACTCGATTTAATTAACTTAATTTGCAAGCGGACAGTGACAAAAATTATTAAAATCAAATAGGCCTTTTCATTTAGATGACAAATGACTAACTTTGTTTACCTGACAGCCCCAACGGTAGTGACGGCGAATATTTTTTCTTTTAAAGGAAATAAAATAATCCTTCCGAGTTTTCTCATGGATAGTTAACTTGAATTTACATGGAGAAGAAAATTCACCATCAGAAAAATTCGTGCAGGTACACTATTTTGTATAAGAATGAAAGGTTTTTGGTGGTATAAATCCCAGATAACACATGGACATCCAGTAGATATCCAGTGGACATCTGTTATGGACATAATGGATGTACTATGGACGTCCAGTTTATATCCAAAATATATTCTATGGACGTCCAATGGATGTTCGTTGGATACCAACCTGCTCATCCATAAGATATCCTTCGAAGATATTCATAAGATATCCTAAGAGTATATCCATGAGATATCCCAAGAGTATATCCATAAGATATCCTTCGTGGATATCCATACGATATACTTCAAGGATATCTCAAGAGTATATCCATTAGATGTCCTTCATGGATATCTATACGATATGCATCAAGGATATCCATAAGATATCCCAAGATTATATCCATGAGATATTCTTCGTAGATATCCATACGACATGCTTCAAAGATATCAATAAGATTTCCATAAAATATATCAATATCAGTGCGGATCCTATGGTTGGAAATAACAAAAATTAAGTGTCCAAAGGTCAATGCTACTTTCCTTACTTTATAAAAATATTATAACTGCAAGATAGACACTGTGAACACATTCCATGTATTCGTTCGACTTCTGAATTTATTTTCAAAGTAAACTAAAACTTACCTTTGAAAGGTTCGAGTATGGGTTTTTCCCCTTTCTTTCACACAAACATTTCCATACCATTGTAGCTTTCACACAACACAGTAAAGTCGAGAGTCGAGGTAATAAATTGAGTCACTTTTTTCGTATTACACTATAATTATTATCACAAACGCACAAAAATAAACTACAACTATCAGTAACAAATAACGAGAACGAATGCCAATGGTGCCAAAGCACATTGTTGTTGTCATTAAATTAAGGTTGACAGACCACGAATTTTGAACTGAGCCAATCTCAAATTATTGTTTCAAAACGTAACCAATGGCTATTCACTTTCCCAATATCCAATCAGAGTTTGGGGCTCAAAACGAACGCATGCGCCTTAAAAACTCATCTAAATGAGAAGGCCTATTTGGCTATACTGATTAAGCAGTTTGATAATGCTCAGTTTAGAAGAAGTCTGTCCGGGTATACTGCGTATAAAGTTTGATGAAAATAACTAAAATTGCAAAAAACTTATGACAATTTGAGGAATAGAGAAGCACTGAATTTTTATTATTAACACCCCCGTAATAAAGTTGTCTGTAGTGACCTACCCTGTACTGATGAGAGGCGAAACTTCGAAACCAGTCTGCAGGTAGTACCCCTGTTTGAATAAAATTGAAATTCTGTTGTTACAAGGAGCACTTGCAGTTGTGTCCTCCGTAGTAAGGAACATCGAACAAGCATCTGTAAGATATAATTCAAGACCCGTCGTGGTATCAGTCAGGCGAGTAGTTGTTTTGTGACTGGTAAAATTGAAGTGGTGGGTTGATTAAAAGTCATATTTCTCAAATTTCATTTCCCTATAATTTTTTTATTATTTTACGCATTCCAACGTTATTTACATGTGAACCATTTGAAAATATCGCGAATAAAGTGGTGTAGTCAGATTTTATCTAAAAAAATCGCTAGTAATTTTTTAAGTTTTTTGACCTTGAAAAATAAGATTAGTTGGCCCTGAAAATGGAGACTTATCCATGAAATTTGGTGTCCTGGTGGACTTTTTGAATGTCTACCTGGCGAAAACAAAATCAGTCTAATCGGTTGAATAATGTAAGTTTTATATGGGTGCTTCCATCTTAAATGGGTCACACTGTACATACAATTGGGGTTATTTGACATTTCATATGAGAAAACTAGAAGTTTGGCGTTTGTTATCTAACACGGCGTGTTAAAAATCTTGAAATCTCGCCCCTTTTTAGTGCATTTAACAGGGATTATGATGCAGGTGTTAAAAAATGAATTTTCTGGCAGTTATTGAGGATGAATATTATCAAGTTTATGTTTTGACTGAAACAACTGAATAATTTTGAATAATTCGAAGAAAGAATCATTCTAGAGCGACGGAATGCATTTCATTTCGAAAGAAATCGACATATTTCCGATGGAATTCCAAGAATTGCCAGATGGAGAGTGAAAAGTTGAATATAAATCTGTGATTGCTGAAGTGGTCGAAAGGGCTCTGCAAAAGAAATATTGGTACGGATTTTTCACTGTGACCGGAATCTGGCGGAAAGGAAGTGATTTTAGATGGAAAATTCTAAATCAGGAAATCGCCGAATGCATAATTGAAAATTCAGAAATTCGCACGACATCGACAGTGGGATATTCTCTTTATCGAACATTTAGTCAAATACTATTTTGATCAGATAAAACTAGTAACTTTGTAATAATTTCAAACAAATGGGAATAAGATATGGATCCAAAAACACATACAGATACTTTTTTTCACTGAAAAAATTCTGCTACTTATCTTGTAGGCGCGTAAAACGGATATACGAAATATTTTTTCCGAATTTTGAGTTTGAGTTCGAGACGAAATAAGCTTATATTCGAGTTACAATTCAAGAATTGAAAAAAAATATTGAATGTCATTTCTACGGACATTTCTGTCAAAACTCGAAATTATTGCTAAATTTGAATCATAACTCCGTTCTACGCTTTCGTAGCTTCCTAAATGCTACGAATTATTACCTACTCATACTTTCATACTGGTCAAGTTGTTATTCATTCAGTTTCACGAAACTCATCTATTTTTGCGCACTTTTCTTTAATAGGAGGCCTGACTCATAATATGGCGAAGGAACTGATGTTGATGATGAAACAAAAATATTGATGGAAATTAAATCAGTGAATGTATAAATATGTAGCAAATCACACTTGATACCTGTGGATGAAATATGATTTGTTCTCAAAAGAACAATGTGTTCGCATTCTCGCAGTTCATTCGAGAGCAACTTCCTTTAACTTTAATTGTGTCCTGATGTGTTATTATAATCCATTACGATTGGATTTTGAGACGAGGATCGACTGTAGCACCACTAAACTTGGTATGCTAGTTGTTGGAACCATAATAAACACGAAACCGAAATTCCAGGGGTGGAACATATCTTTTTTTTCGTTTAAAAATAAATAGATTTTTGCTGTAATCTTGGAAAGTATATGATTTATCGGAAAAACAACTCAAAAGGGTGAAAAACAATTCAATTTTACACAAATATTCCTAGTTATTTCTTACGAAATGCGTTCGTTTTCTCAGAAAACGTGATTGAACGCCGACATCAAAATTGATTGGTCATAACTCTGATAGAAATGATCGGAGAAGGAATAGGAAAAGTTCATATCGTTTCTCATACAAATTTAATATGCGAGTATTTGAGTACCTAAAATATGTTTTGTCGCACTTCACGGAGATGTTTGCGGATGGTCCGAAAATCATGAATAATTTAGTAAATATGGAATTATTATACTAAAGCAGCAATCTATACCCTCTTCGGGCTATATGCAACAATTTTAGAGTATTGTGACATGCCAAAAAAAAACTTTGTAAGAGTAAAACAATTATGGATTATGAGTGAGTTGAAAACTGAGGCAGGAGTAAAACCCAGTTTTTTCTTTGGCATATATAAGTGAGACTTGTCTCACTAATCTAAACTCGTTCCATATGGTCTAATGAGGGTACTGATTCCTGCTTCAGTATAATTATTTCATATCAACTAAAATATCCATGACTTTCGGATGCTCCATAAATATTGTAGAAGGGTTATGTGAAGTGGGATAAAACACATTCTGGGTTCTTAGATACTCACATGTTATATTTGCATGAGGAAGTAGAAGTTTTCAGGAACGAATTACACTTTTTCTTTTCCTTCTACCATAATTTTTAGCAAAGTTATGACAAATCTAACTTTCGGTCTTGCCGGAAATGGCATTCAATCAGGTTTTGTGAGAAATTACTGAGTATATTTCTTGTAGAGAATTGAATTATCTTTCGCCTCGTTGAAATTGTTTCTTGATAAACCTTATACTTTTCGAAACAACAGCAAAAAATATATATTTTTGTCAATAGTCAGTAGAATATTCTCCAATCCTTTTTTTTAATATGGTGTTGAAGATATCTAAGGCAGAATTGAAATCACCCACAACATTTATCACATTGTCTTTTATCAATTGGTAGTATATTTGTAACTTATCAGCCAGATTATCTTTATTCAAATCTCTAGGATATGTTTCTGTGAGTTTTTCTGTTCCATCATTAATGTAGCAATCACTCAGTTCACTGAAGTATTCTGGAGAAATAATCTGAGAAAATACTTTTTATTTTGATTCCGTTCTTTTTTTTGTTCCGATGAGAGTAAATCAAAGCAATGCAAAAATCCTTCAACTTTGAATCGTGTTTCTTTTTAATGAAATGGTGCAGTTAGGCTCTGTTGAATCGTCAAAAAACCTTTTCTTTTTTCTTTCTCTTAATTGTTGGCTTTAGTTCAGCTGTAATGTTGAAAATCGAAGCTACAGTCTTAGCCCCTCTTAGAATCGATTTCCAACTACCTCTGAGGGTTTCAATATCTTCTGTCAAACCTTGCAGTATGTTTTCTTTCACAGAGATCTTCAAACTTTGAAGAATTTTATTCTATTCATCAATAGTCTGCAGTATTATTTACCACACGAAAGTAAGTATAAATCAAAGGTCTCGGACCCATTAGTCAGAATATCATTTTCACGCTGCTTGGAGGCCCTTAGAATTTGGGGGCCTGGGGCAAAATGCCCTGGTGGCGGCCCTGAATTAACGAAAAGACTTTTCTATAACACATTACAAAATGACGTGTTTTTTGCACAAGACGTATTGGATCCAATATCGTCTGGTGAAAATAACACGCTAATTTTGCAACTCGTTATATTGTCGTAATTTGGGTTTACTCACGACTTGCTATAGGTAGAATTTAACCCTTATTTAGTACAACTCTTTTATAGAAAAATATAAAAACAAAGTGTATTTCAGTTAAGTACAAATAAATGATGAAATTGGAATTTACTCTACTAGAAATTGAATTAAATACTTCGCACTAACAGGTAAAACAAAATGAATTTCTCCCTGCTGGTTATGTTTCAATAGTTATTACAATGGATAAAAATACTTACAATATAAATCAAGAAAACTAACATCACCAGACTCTCTAATTATTCTGACTCCCCAGCTCCCCCCATTTCCCTAACTAACTTTGGGCACGGTTGATCACCAACTCCCCAATTGAACCATCAGTTGTTTTTTGGAAAAGTCGTATTTGCTACTTTTAAACATGAAAACTACGAGAATATAAAACAAGGCATGATTCGAAGAATAACATTGCCTTGACCGGGTTGAAAATATAATCATGAAAACGAATATACATTTACGGGGTGTTCGGACTTTTACGACAATATAAATAGCTATTATTGAGACCTGTGTGACCCGGGTGACCACGAGGTGAGGTACGCCCCCCAATTTTTCTATATTTTTGAATATACAGATTCCAAATTTGGTATGTCGCTATAGTACTTGAATACGCATATTTTGACTCCTTTACTATAAATTCACCACTTCCGGTTTAACCGGAAGTGACCCACACATTTTTTTTTCAAATGGCACCCTGTACATATTTTTCCACTATCTAGAAGAGCACGCAATTTGTTATAACACTGTTCTTCAAAATTGAAAATCGGTTGGATAATGGCGGAGAAACAATTGATTCAGTCAAACAAAGTTGGCCATGAAATTCAAACTTAATCATCACAACTGACAAACGACATCAGAAGTTATCAGAGAAGGCTTCAAATTGCGATACAGTTAGAAGGTTCCTCTGGTAGGTTCTGATGTCGTTTGTCAATTGTGATGATGTAAGTTTGAGTTTCATGGCCATTTTCAACCGATTTTCAATTTTGAAAAACAGTGTCATCACAAATTGCGTGCTTTTTCCCAAAAAAAGTTTTGGGTGGTGAATTTTCAGTAGAAGCTTCAAAATATGCGTATTCAAGTACAATAGCGACACACCAAATTTGAAATCTGTATCTTCAAAGCTATAGAAAAATTGGGGGGCGTACCTCACCTCGTGGTCACGCTGTATATGAAAACTTCTTATTTTTTGTTAATAAAATAAACGTTCGCTCCAGTCAGTAAATCTTTTGTGACACCTCGCATTGTCCTCGCAAGTTTTTTGCTCATTTTATTACTTATTTCGGTTTGAAACCTCGACAATTTTGTTTATTAATGGTTTGGTTCATAATTCAGCAGCGTTTCAACATGGAAATTTAATTACGTTTAGATCATTTCAAGGCTTCCCGATAAGCATTAGGTACAAAATTAAAATGATTCCGTGCAGAGAAACAGCCGTAAATGTAATTAGATAATTGAATATATTGGAAACAGCCAACAAATTACGACCCTCTTCCGGTTGAGCAAACAACACGAAAACCAACGAGTGAGATGAAAGATAATGTCAACCCCCATATGTTATTACTGACATTTCAAACCATCGGGGTTCCACAAAGATAATTTCTTGCAAGATGTTGGCAAGTGGTGATTGAAAAGCATTGACAGGAAGTTGATGGCCAAGAGGGGAGATCCTTTAGAGGGTGTCATTCCGTTATACATAGGAGTACAGGGGTGCATTTCAGGTCATCTATATTTTCTTCTATTATTTATTATTATTAGATACGAAAATATTTATTTATTTATTTATTTACATATTTATTTATTCATTCATTTAATCATTCATTCATTCATTCATTCATTAATTGATTCATTTATTTATTAATTCTCTCGTTCGTTCGTTTATTTATTTATTTATTTATTTATTTATTTATTTAGTTAGTTATTCAGTTATTTATTTATTTACTTATATATTTATTTATATACGGTCATGCCAATTTACAAAACTACCTCATCAACAAATACATTATTCATAATCAACTAAAACTAATTTACAACAAATTAATGTGTCTCATTTGATTTTTGAATGAATATGTGGACGTATCGAATAAATCAATTATTTCACAATTTAAATTTACCAATTTGACTAGGTACCCTTGCAATTAACTCATTTTGGCCATAGTTTGTACTGTGATGAGGAACCATGAACAGTTCCGAAATTCTTGTTATTCTGGGATAAACATTCAGTTCAAAGAGTTCGTATAAATTTGGACAACTTATAGCTCAATTTACAACTTTGTGCAGAAATCTCAAATCAATCTCTTCGTTGTTCGAAACTTGATAAATTCAAAATGTTCAAAATGTCAGAATATTCATTGTTTCTCTACTGATATCCAAGTTAAAATGCACATGACCTTGACAATTTATGAAATGCGCTCGTTTTCTCAGAAAACGTGATTGAACGCCGACATAAAATTTCAGGTTCGCCTTTACCCGCCGCAGAAAGTTCTGGCGGAGCAGAATATTTGATTGGTCATAACTCTGATAAAAATGATCGGAGAAAGAAAAGGAAAAGTTCATATCGTTTCTGAAGACTCCTACCTCCTCATGCAAATATAATATGCGAGTATTGAGTACCTAAAATGTTTTTTGTAGCACTTCAAGGAGATGTTTGCGGATGATCCGAAAATCATAAATAATTTAGAAAAAAACAGACCAACTCAGACTCTCACAATGTTTAAATTCATTCACTATGGAAGACACTTTGGATGGTGCTGAGAAACCGACATGTTTGAAGTGCAAAGAAAGAAGAAAATGCACAAAGTCTCTATATGTCGATTTGTAAATTCCCAAAAATTTTAGTAATCCATTCAAAAAGCTTTTCTCAAAGAGAAAATTTTAGAAAAAAATTGGATGTCATCATTGATTTTCCTCTAGAAGGATTAGATATGAGCAACAACACTGCGGACAATGTAGCCCCTTGTCGCTATAACTTGTACGCACTGTCGAACCACAGCGGGACTACCTATAGCGGACACTACACTGCTTACTGTAGGCATCCATATGAAGGCACGTGGCACGAGTACAACGATTCGCATGTTTCCCCGATTTCATCAAATTCCCTAGTGAGTGAAAAAGCGTACTTACTCTTCTATGAGCAGGAGGGCACTCAATCGCACATTTGAGATTATAATGAGTTTTTTTTTATATTATTATTATTGTTAATACGTTTTATTTTATATATATTATTATTATTATTAATGTTATTACCCATACTCTCTTTGGACTATATGTAACAATTTTAAAGTAGTGTGACAGGTCCCAGCAACCTACCCATAAAACCGGCGAATTTTCTTTAGTATATGCTGAAAATAATCGCTTATAGGATGTGTATGAGCGATTATTTTCAACATCTACTGAAGAAATTGCGAGTTGAAAACTGAGGCAAGAGTAAAACCAAGTTTTTTCTTTGGCATGTATAAGTGATAACTGATTCCTACTCCAGTATAATTATTTCATATCAACTAAAATATCCATGACTTTCGAATCCTCCGTAAATATCGCAGAAGGGTTATGTGAAGTGGGACAAAACACATTTTGGGTATTCAGATATACTCACATGTTAAATTTGCATGGGGAAGTAGAAGTCTTCAGGAACGATATGTACTTTTTCTTCTACTATAATTTTTAGCAAAGTTATGACAAATCTAATTTTCGGCCCTGTCGGAAATGGCAGTGGCGGGTTAGCGCGAGCATGAAATGTGACGTCGGCGTTAAACCACATTTTCTGAGAAAACGAGCATATTTCATAAGGTATTACTGAATATCATTCTTGTGGAGAATTGAATTATCTCTCAACCTATCGAAATCGTTTTTTGACAAAATCTTTTATTTTCTGAAATAACAACAAAAAAAAATTATATTTTTTTTAAATGAAAAATTCTTTAGGTTCCAACCCTGATTTTTTTGTATACAATTTTTTTCTAATAATACATGATGTCGAGATGTTATGTGCAGAGTTTCAGAGTGCTACAATTCATGTTTTATCAAGGAACAGGCAGTTTCATCAGTATAATACCGAATGATTGGCTAGAATAATACAATGCAATTGGTTGGAATTAATTTGTGTGATTGATGACTTGTTTATTTTGTGGAAATTCATGATCACTTTGATGAAACGAAAGAACACTCTTTTGTCTTATTTCCACTAGATTTTTATTATTACGACCGGTTTCGGGTTTTATCCCATTATCAAGTATAAAAACTAATACAATTGAACTCTTAGCCTAGTTATATAGGGAGTTTGCAGGTAGGCTGGATGGAGAGGTAATTATGAGAACAAGGGTGAAACAATATAAATTTAGACCCTGGAGGTGATGGAAATTACCTGGGTTGTCAAATTTATAAATTCAAAAGTGGAGACCTACACAAATCGAGTTGCTCGTTGAGGGTTCTAAATTTCAGGTTTTTAATTGATTTATTAATTTCCATGGATTCCAACAGATTCATTGTCTTCCCTTTATTACATGTGTGTAGAATTTTGAGGTTATCTTTACTTATCTTGTGTTTGGATTCTTGTAGATGTTCGTACATTGTTGATTTTTTGTCTAAACCTACGTGTTCACGGAACCTTACGTCAAAATTTCTACCGGTTTGGCCTGTATACACTGCAGAGCATTCCCCGCATTCTAATCTATATATCCCTGATTTTCTCATTCTGTCTCGTTTAGGTTTTGCATATTGAAGAACGTAATACACGTAAATATGGTAGCATTACTTACTCAGGTAAACTTTCAGAAAACATCCAAAATTATTTTTCTAAATTCAAAATAACAACAGCTTTTATGAGTAATAATAATTTAGGCAGAATTCTATTCAATGCAAAATCTAAACGAGACAGAATGAAAAAATCAGGGATATATAGATTAGAATGCGGGGAATGCTCTGCAGTATATACAGGCCAAACCGGTAG